>JAPQNM010000013.1:7141797-7159297 GCA_029783475.1 Metacarcinus magister
ACACACACACACCACACACACACACACCACACACACACACACACACACACACACACACACACACACACACACGTAAGATAAACACGGGGCCCTGTGCTCAACATTCTTCCGTGCCAACACTGTTCTTTCCATCGGTTAACATAGTAGAAAAAAATAAACAACAAATTACAGCTGGTACTGTTCGAAAGTAGCAGTAGACTTTTGTGTGCATATATTATACAGTCATGGCAGTCAAACTTTTTCTTGGCTGGTTATATGATTTGTTCTGCTACTTGTTTAAAGGTTATTCCAGACTTTCTCAGGTTGGAATGGCACATGGTAGCGAGTGGTGTATAAGTGACATTCCTTCTCAGAGAGTAATTAACTTTTTGAGTCTAAAAGGTTTAATCGGTGCAGCTTGGAAAGGTCGCTACTTTTCTGTTTCGAATTCTGTAAAGAAAAGAAAAAGAAAAAAAAGAAAGAAAGAAAAAAACAATACTATAAAAGATTGTGTACTGCTTCTTTCGGACTAAATGTGAGGTGTGTATATGTATGTATGTGTGTGTGTATTGATGTGTGTGTATGGGTGCCTTGTCTTAGGTACCCCATTTTAGCTGGATAACAACCTAGTATATTGATAAAAAAAAATTATTGCCAAAAAAAAATCTGTATATATCTATCATTTGTATCCTTGGAAACGTTTTTTTCAGTTTATTTGTAATGCAATCTATACTTATCATTCCATAAATTCATGTTGAGGACTAGCAAACTGTAAGACCACTTAACAGTACAGAATAACAGAATGCAACACTCGCCAGTCCCATGACACATTATTACAGCGCCGGTACACTCACTCCTGGTCGTGGGACTGATCTGCCAACTTCCAGGAGGAGGAGGAGGAGGAGGAGGAGGAGGGGTGTTGGATGACTCTCATCTCATCATATTATGCCGCAAAAAATTCTACTGAGTACGATACGTCATCAAAATAACAGTGCATCCCTTTAAATGGATTTACTACACTTATGAGATGATTCAGAAGCGCCTCGGATCGGTACGCAAAAGTAAGTATGGACTGGAAGCTAAATGTGAAGCTGAAATGAGAGAAGATTAGATTTGAGCAGTGAGTATCAGGATCAGTTTGCAGCAGAAAAGGGGAGAGTTTCTAGAGAGGCTGATGCATAGCAGGACATAAGTGTGGTCTCAAAGGAAGAAAAAAAAACAGGAAAATTCTAGTGAGATTGAGGAAACAAAACTGGACAGAAGACTGAGATCATATCAGGTAACGGGAAGTGGAAGCAGGTATGAGGAGGAATGCAGAGAAAAGATGGGAAATAAAAGATAGGAACAGCGAGCTAACAGAGACAAAGGCAGAAAGAAGACAAAGCAAAGCAAGAGAAGTGTTTGCCGCAGATGTAAGTGCCATGTAAGAATTCTAAAAAACATGAAGGCAGATCATGTAAGGGATATTGTTTTTTCATCACAAAAAGCTGCGTTAATGTGCGAGAGGAGCACCAGCCTTTGTTATGGAAGGAAAGAAAACTGTGTGCAAGGGGTAGGGGAAAAAAGAAAAGGGTTTATGATGACGAAAGAGAGAGAGAGAGAGAGAGAGAGAGAGAGAGAGGAGAGAGAGAGAGAGAGAGAGAGAGAGAGAGAGAGAGAGAGAGAGAGAGAGAGAGAGAGAGAGAGAGAGAGAGAGAGAGAGAGAGAGAGAGAGAGAGAGAGGAGTAGAGAGAGAGAGAGAGAGAGAGAGAGAGAGAGAGAGAGAGAGAGAGAGAGGAGAGAGAGAGAGAGAGAGAGAGAGAGAGAGAGAGAGAGAGAGAGAACAAAAGAGAGAAGTGGAAGGGCAGTTGGATGATGATGAGGGTGGTGGTGGTGGTAGGGATTAGGAGCCAGGTTGTACTGTAAGTAACATTATAACAAAATTAATAGTATTTGACAAAAGACGATGGAGAGGGAAAGACAAGCTGATACGACTGGACACACAAAACTTAAAACTGTGGCGTGTAATTTTGGCAAGAGTGAAAATTAACAACGAATCGGGGCCATAAAAGAGAATTCAACAACTGACACCAGCTACCATGACAGGGTAAAAGTGCTGCTTGTGAGAAGACAAAGATAAGAGAGTGGAACAGCTGCAGGAGGATGCCCCACTAGCCAACGCACCCACCTCCATTAGAGACCAATTTAGTGGAATGGAGAAAAAATACAATAACAACCTGTGTCCAATTCATGTTACAGCCTCATTTCACGTTGATCTTTTTGTCCTTAACACTTCGCTCACTTCAGCCCACCAAGTCTAGTTTTATTTCGTTCTCCTTTGACGGTCGCATCGCTGGACTTCATAACGCAGGTGGAACAGGTGGGTGTCCGCTTCCCCAGGTAAGGCAGGCTTGGTGAAGCAGTGGTAATTGCCTTGACAGTGAGCGGATCGGCAGAGGGAGAGAAGGCAAGCAGGCAGGAGTGGTTGGAAGCGCGAGACGAAAAAGGAGTGTGTTTGGTCTCTCGTATTTCTGAGTGTGAGAGACGCTTGTGTTTACCTGTCCGGGAGAATATCTAGCTCGGGAAGGTTGGAGGAGGAGGAAGCAGCATGGATGAAGACACAAAAGCAGGAAAGAGGATTTGTTTGGGAAGTAAGAAAGATATTTATGTTTTCATAAGACTGATATGTGACGAGAAAGAGATATGAAGGAAAGATGTATGATGGAAGAAATACAGCTGGATAAGAGAGAAAGGAGCGTGGCAGGAAGGGTGAACGAAGAAACGAAACACACGTTCTCGGTCGTGCTCGAGAGGTGCAGGTGCAGGGACGGATTAGTGAGCACAAAGAGGCTCATTAAGCCGGGAAAGGAGAGGGAAGGCCAGTGATGCTCGCGTACAAAAGGTGGCGTGCTACATGGATGTCAACTTCGTTACAACCCAAGTAGTAATTAATAATGGAATAGAATAAAGTAGTAATGAAATTTATGCTGATTTTTATTATTTTTTTCTTCCATAAGACATCCTTTTCTACTAGGACGGACATTTACTTATTTTTTATTGCAAACACACACACACACACACACACACACGCACACACGCACACACACACACACACACACACACACCTAAGTCCCCCGCTTAATACCAGCCACCCTAGGAGGACACAATTGAGATGCCCAGGACTCCCGTACGATCCCACGCGGAGGATCAGGCAATGAAGCGGCAGGGAGCCACAGTATCACCCTCACCTCTGTGTTCGCTAAATTCTTGCAGTCTTTGTCTGTATGTTCCTCCTTGCACCGCGGCTGAGAGGATGAAGGTCAGGATTGAGGAGAAGAGAAGGGAGGAGAAGTAACGGTAAAAGTGGCAACGGTAAAAGAGAGCGAGGGTAAAGAGGAGGAGAGTTAGAAAAGTAAGAACAACAAGGAAACGTAGGATGAAACTTAATTAAGAGAGTTAAGAATACAGGGAATGATGGTCAGGGAAGATGAGGTGTATGGACAAAGGGAAGGGAGCATAAAGGGGGGAACATAGATGTGTAGGGGGAGGGGTGTGTGGCTAGCGCAAGGTGGCAAGGGAATAAAGGGAGAGAAAAAGGAGACTAATAAAAAGTTCATTGGGAGGGATGAGGAAAGGGAGGCGCCAGGTTTCGTAATTGGGAGAAAAAGAAAGAAAATAGTGGGAGGGCTCAGAGGTGCATTCCATCATAGGTGGCGGAGGAGGAGTTGAGCGAGTGACGTTAATGGTCTGGAAAGTGACGTGATTGGCTGCAATGTCCCACGTGTGCAACGCTAACAACCTTCAAACGCAATGCTGTAAGTCCTTTTTTTATTTATTTGTGAAACTTGAGGTAAAAGAAGGAGTGCAATACAGAAAAGCTCGGACGAAAAACTATTTCCACAGAAGCAAAATAGATAAATCATCAACAGTTTAATTCCTGAGTTGGTCTGATATTTCACTATTTAGAACGAAGTTAATCTGCTGAAAGGTTAAGCGGAAACAAAAAAGCAAGAACGAAAAGCTTCTCTTCACATACACACAAAACACACAACACACAACACACACACACACACACACACACACACACACACACACACACACACACACACACGGAATTTTCTGAACATTATCAACAGTTTGTTTTTTTGAGTTCGTTTAATACTTCTCTTATAACAAACGAAATTGGTTCGGTCAAAAGTGAAAAAAGAAACAAGGTCAAACATTCCTAAAGCTTACCAGGCAAGGGAATGAATGAGTGAAAACAGTGATTGGATTTTGCAATTAAGACAAGAGAATAATGCACATAGATCTCATATGCACATGAGCCACGGAATAGACAGAAGGTGATTAGTTACACCAAAATCACCAAAATCACACACAAAAAAAAAGAAAGAAACGAAAATGACCTACATATAAAATCAGAAACAGTAACTTTGCGTCAGTGTCAAGAATTGTAGATAATTACCTAAACAAGGGAAGTTAATTAAATGACTTGCCTTGGGTACTACCTGGTTCAATTAGCAATGTACAATATGAGAAGCAAACTACCTATAGATAAGCATGATACACCCACATAGTAAATATTTGAGACAGGGAAAAACTGTAGACACGCACACACACACATACACACACACACACACGCACACAGACACCCACACACACACACACACACACACACACACACACACACACACTTACGAAACAATATGAGCTAGATTATTGTGAACGATATTGTTGTGACTACTAGCAGCCAAGCGTGCGGGGTGAAGGAAGGAGTGGATGGTAGGAGACAGGATACGAGAGGAGGAGGAGGAGGACACAGGCACTTACACTCTGGGTATTGCCTGGCGTGTGGCGGGCATCACTGTCGAAGGTTTCCAGTTACGAAATAATAGTCCACTTGCCGTACCACTAACTGCAGCTTCCATTGTTACCAGCCAAAGAGGATTTTTTTCATTTCACCCTTCATTTCCCTGCTTCCTCGTCTCTCTCTCTCTCTCTCTCTCTCTCTCTCTCTCTCTCTCTCTCTCTCTCTCTCTCTCTCTCTCTCTCTCTCTCTCTCTCTCTCTCTCTCTCTCTCTCTCTCTCTCTCTCTCTCTCTCTCTCTCTCTCGCGGAAACGCATTTTTTTTCTTTTTTTTTGCATAATAACTACCATTACACCTCGTCACTTCGTCATCGGATGCACTAAGTGATCGTACTTTGGGAATGATACAAATTTTCTCTTGGATGATGAGGCTTTAAGAATACTCTAACACTGTAATTCTTGCGGGTCGTAAAAGCCGACCGAAAGGGACGGAGCAAGGAGTCTGGGAAACCCCTCCTCTCTATTCTATCCTAGGAAAAGAGAAATGCAGAGGGAAAGGGAGTGTAATGTCTCACCAAACCCTTAACTCCTTGTCTTGGCTACCCATATTTAAGGAGGCTATTATTTGGGTATATAAATAGCTAAAAGTAGATTTTTAAAAACATATACGTGTGGCTCGGTAATGTAATGTTTAGCATGTTTGGCTCACAACTAAGGTGTCCTGCGTTTGCATCCAGGGTCGGGTGGAGACAAAATGGGCTTGTCTTCTTGAACGCTATAACCCCTAAAGCTGAAATCCCTCCCTGTTCACCTAACATAAAATTGCTACGCACGTTAGCCGAGATGTGAACTTGCAATCCTGGCAGGAGCGGAAGGCTGGGAATCCTGCTCTCCTGTGTACAGTAAACAGGCGAAGGTAGGTAAAATAGTCTTTAAAATAACGAGAAGCCACACGGCAAGCTTAAAATTTCCTGTTTAATCAAGGTTTTATTCGTCCCTGAACTCATTTATTCTCCTCTTTGATGTTATTAAAAAAGTGGTTTTAATGCGAGAAAAAAGTAATAGCTCATGTGTTAGAACATAATTCTTTGCATATAATTACCATGATAATATTTTGATTATCTAACAAGTAATGTTGCATTTATATTTTTAATAATAATTTGTTCTATGACTTATATTTCCATGTCTACCTAATTCATATATACCAAACTTTCTACTGCATTTCTGCATGACATGGGATAGGTACAATTTATAAGTTATTTGATATTTTAAAGGTAAAAATACTGGACAGTCTAGACAGAATTGATTACATCACACAGGCAGACAGACGACAGGTAGGCAGATAAGTGTGTAAACAGTTCTGCAGCTGTTTTCATGCATTACTTTTGTCCAATAAGCCTCATCTCATGAAGCGTTCATAGACAGTTATAATGTATGCATCATCCATGCGTTCTGTTATGTTTGCTTGTAATCCCCGTACATGTTGATCCAGTTCCAATGCCGGTGGATACAGAGGGTGGCCTAACAAACACAAGCACACCCCCCCACCCCACCCCACACCCCCACCACACACACACACAGATATATATATATATATATATATATATATATATATATATATATTTATGTTTATATATATATATATATATATATATATATATATATATATGTGTGTGTATATGTATATATATATATATATATATATATATATATATATATATATATATATATGTATATATATATATATATATATATATATATATATATATATATATATATATGTATGTATTCCCTGCCTTACCCACCTTTCCTTCCCCCCTCCCCCCCTCCCCGTCTCTCTCTCTCTCTCTCTCTCTCTCTCTCTCTCTCTCTCTCTCTCTCTCTCTCTCTCTCTCTCTCTCTCTCTCTCTCTCTCTCTCTCTCTCTCTCTCTCTCTCTCTCTCTCTCTCTTTCTTTCTTCGTCATGTTACATACATTTAGAAAAAAACTTTGTGATTATGTGTTAATCTTCCCTCGTCAACAATCGAAGGTAATGTTTGAGAGACACACGACAATCATCATAACGTACACTACTGCCATCAAACGTTGGATGCTTGACCGAATGAGTGGTTCGGGTTTAAAATCACACAACTGCTCCTCGCCAAGTTCTCGGAAACGTATCGACGTGAATGGACCCCAAGACATGGACACTCGACCAGTAAGAGACGAACGGTCGATGGGACAAGTTGGTCATCACAAAAGGGAACAAACACTTCTAGGTTAGAATTTTGATCCGAAGAAGGACATTGAATATTTCCAACGAGATATTTGTACTAAATTCGACATCATCACCTTTGCTATCAGTGGCAAACACATAGAGACGACGCTGCAGATTGTCATTAGCGGCAGGTGATATCGCTGTGAGGTGCACCCTTAACTATAGAGTTGTGTTGAAGTCTAACAGAAACTGACAGTCATGATACTTATGAAAAATAAAAACTAATATAAAACAAATCTGATTAGACATGCGAGTAGACAATTGATAAAGATTTGTGGGGAAGAAAACAATCATTGATAGTGTAAAGAATAAGTTTTGGAAAGTAACAAAATTTATATGTAAACTGTATAAAATTACGGTAGTTTATACAGTAAAAATAGTAGCAACAGCAGATATATTCCCACCATGACTAACAGACAGGAAGTTGACTCCATATCCGTCGTCTACATCGAATATGGAAGAACCAGTAAACACAATGCATTTTCAATAACCTGGAGTAGACTAATATATAAGGTTACGATTATATCAGGACCTCGCATCAAAGAGAAGCCAAGTAACACTCCTGAACGACACCGATTCACTGATACATCACGGCAGAACAGCAAATAAGATAGACGATGTAAAGGATCAACATCGAAGTATCTGACACTTCATGCCTAAATGTACGCTGTAGTACTTCTTATAATTTTACATAATTCCATGTCTTTCTCATCAGGTGGAAGTCCCTCTCCTTGACATTTACGTTTCACAATTCATCAAGAGGCAATACTTTCTCCGCTCGGCACATAACCAAGGGAGTGATGGTTCCACTCTTCCACATCCTATACGTAATTTTTCGCTTCTCTATTTAAGAGTCGTCCCCAATTTCTGGTAATTTTTCTTCTGTCTCCTTTTGTTATTTGTTCATATTTTCATTGTTTGTCTAATTGATTGATTGATTATTAATTCATGTATTTAATCATTGAGCCGTTTGTCAGTAGAATACAAAATGTGTACCGTAAATATTTCCCTTTCCTCTGTTGTTCGTTTATCCTACAGATAAAGTAGTTACACTTTCCCTGCTGACTGAGTCAGAGGGAGTGATAGGTGAGGAGGAGCTTTCCTACTTCTATGCCTTGTCTCCATAATATTAGTGAAGATATGAAGAATAGAGTAGTTCCTTCAAGCAGATAAGCTTGTAATAAGCCAGAAGGCTTTCTGTTACCTGCTATCCTTGTGTTACTATATTCTTATGTAACAAACTTGTGAAAGAAAGGCCACTTCATGCCACTCCATGGGACATTTTCAAAAGAGCGATGCCTGTCTAGTTCCATAGATATTGTCTTACATTATTAGAATAATCCATTTTGGATAAAGTGAAATATCAAGTAGATAATGTTTTCAGAAACTTACCAGTAAAGTGGATAATGGGACAAAAGTACTAGTTTATTTTCTAATTTGCAGGTTGACAATGTAGAGGAGGGAGTCAATATGAACATGTATGTGTTAAGTCCTGATGCAGGAAAGCAAGCCGATAAAACAAACCAAAATAAAAAATACCAATAGAAAATGGTATAAGCTGCACCACTGATACGGATTGGGAGAGATTTAAGTCAATCAGTGTGAGGAAAACTAATGAGATTATCACGAACAGGAAAGATTTATGAGTGGACTCCTCTGTCTTCCAACACAAGATGTGCAGTTCATAAGAAAAGTACACGCAGTCTATGTATAGACACTGCATCTCAGAAGGGAGTGGGAGGATACTGAGTATGACGCACATCTCGTAATTATAAACTGGCTAAATAAGATCAAAATATAAAACTTCCTAATGACTTTTGCAGTAAAGGACAACCCATAGATTTTCTGTAGAAGAGAATTTTGTGTATGTGATTAAAGATAAGATAGTTTTTGTTTGCAATGCTATATCTATCTGATGGCATAAACAAAATAAAGAGGTTTTTGAGGCAGTGAAGTTCACCAGGACTTAACTAAGCTATTAAGTTTGCAGGTGAAGAACTCTGCAGTAACTCTTTGTCAGTGTCGCATTTACTGTGCTTAGTTTAAAGATATTGGCTGGAACTCAGAAACACGAATTGAAAGAGCAAATAACATCAGTAACAGTTTGTTTCGATATGGTCTAGTCTGGTTGTAGCAGAGATGCGAGTAAATCGAGATGCGCGAGAGGAGGCATATCTTCAAACGTCACTCAAATGAAAGTATTGATAATAACAGTGTTTTCTAAAGGCTGGCAATCTTGCTCCAAGGGATATCCAGTATAATGTTTGAATGTCATGTTTGAAAGCCGGAGGGTGAGCGTCTTGATCAAATAGTTGAGATTTACTACAGTACAATATTTTGTGGGTATCAACTTTGAACATTTGCCAATAAAGCTCGACCAGCATAGAGTAATATGTCATAGCCAATACCTGTACTTTAAGAAGAAGTTGTAGTCTAAAAAAGAACTCCGGTAATACAAAAAAAAATCAAGAATATTTGTACAATCAACCTTTCTTTCTCTTCATCTCTGGGACTTATTAAAAAAAAAAAAAAAAAAAAAAAAAAATTCCGGGTACATTTCAGCGATCCTGTTTATGGCAAACTCATATAAAGTAATGTTTTGTCAGTATTACATAACATCCATAACAGTATCCTGCTCCGGATGCAGTCCTTAATGATGATTTGAAATTAGTATTTTGATCCCTTTTTAATAACAGCACATGTGAAGTTAGCTTTCCCACTTCTCTATCATTACCGTATTATTGAACTGTAGGGGATTATTATTTCTTAAGAGAATCATCAACATCATCATCATCATCATCATCGAGGAAAGCATTACAGTAACAGTCATCCTTACCGTCAACTAATTACTGATCACATAATATCTGCCTTAGATATGACAAAGTTCTTTATTATGGTAAGGAAATAGTATTGATAATGAATCTAGTCGTGTAGGTCTGAACAGCAGGACAATTGTACTTAATTTCACCCACGATAATAAAAAGAATGGAAATGGTAGTAACGGGAAACAAGGGTATCGTATATGCATCAAGTGTGGGGTCGACACAACCGGAATTATTTAGTAATGGGAATGCCTTTATACGAAACTTTACTCATGCAGGTTTAAAGATCCCATCCCGAAAGAGCCAAGAATCCAACTGAAGATGGCCCTTGACTGACCCCTCTAGTGTCGGAAATCTACATCTTGGGAACAGTTTGGTCTGACCCTCACTGATGACCCTCCTACCACGGCAAGCTCTCCCTTGCAAGTTGATTGGAGTGGTGGAATAGTTCAGCAGGTTTTAGAGCACGCAAACCCCACCTTACCAACCACGACGGATTGCGTGTAAAAGTCAATATTTCTCCATCAGTTGAAAGAGATGACTTTCTTTGTGTGAACGTGATCACTTAACATTGAAAGCATTCGAGTTTTACTCTGACTTGCCTCATTCAAAGGTAGCCCCACCCTCATGGTTATAAACATACCTCATCACAATTAGATATAAACATTTGCTCGTAGGATTTGATATCAGATACTAAACATTTTGAAAACAGACGTCTATTACTATTATGAAGAACAAATAGTAGGAATCAGATTTACTTTTGATGAAATATGAATGTTCAACCTTCACGAAATTTAATATATATATACATATGTATTAGCATTTCATGGACCCGTCACTTCACCATACAGGCAAGTAGAGGTGAAAGCAATCGGTAATGGTGGGAATGGTGATGGATGGTAATGGATGTCATTTGTTAGTAAAGAGTTGTAATGAGGAATGTGGTAATGGCGAGTGATGGGTTGTGATAGGGTGATTAAATAGTTAATGTGTCGTGATGGTGATTAATGGATAGTGATGGGGAAAGATGAGTGATATCGAGAAAAAATAGATGTTAGGTAGTGGTAATGAGATGATTACAGGTGATGGGATGATGTGTGGTGATGGATTATGCAGGTGAGTGATAGGACGAACATTGATTGAAAGTGGTGAATTATGGGTGAGAATAGGTCAGTAACTGGTGATATGAGTGATGGGAAGTAATGGATGGTGAAAGGAGGTAATATTGATAACAGATAAGTGATCAATGGTGATGGGAGAGTAATGGGGAATGGCAGGTGGTGAAGGAATGGGTAAATGGTGGTAGGTGTATGACGGATGATAGGGCAGGCTGGGTTGTGGTGGGTGACAGATGGTAACAAGGTTGATGGGTGGTGATGGGAGGGAAGGGTGGTGACGAACAAAACTGTATCTATAAAAGATTCCGAGAACACGCAGAATGCCGACTCCAAATACACACACACACACACACGCACGCACGCACACACACACACACACACACACACACACACACACACACACACACACACACACACACACACACACACACACACACATCTCCTTGCTTTGTTGTACGTTTCCATGGTGAAATTTAGCATACTTAGTGATGGTAATGGTGTTAATGTGGTGTTTTTGGTGATGATACGGGAGTGGTATTGTGGTGTGGTTTAGTCGATGTGTTAAGTCGCTGGTGTTACGAGGGTAGAGATGTAGATAAGGTGGTGGTGGTGGTGGTGGTGGTGGTGGTGGTGGTGGTGGTGGTGGTGGTGGTGGTGGTGGTGGTGGTGGTGGTGGTGGTGGTGGATGTGGTGGTGATAATGTGATAGTATGTATGTGAGTGATGGTGGTAAAAATTGTGTGGCTATCGCTTATTAGAAAAATTTAAGTGGCCTTTGTATTATTCAGGAGCTTTTAAAACAATTACATGATGTGGGTCAGGCCTCGATTGGTTATATTGTATTCTTTTTCTTTTTTTTTTTACTAAGAAGGCTACTGTCATACAATTTGTTTTAAACGAATACCAAAAACAGGACTAACTATCTCATTGTCAGGTCATACACTCTTCTCTTTAAATATGTATGCTGCGGGTAAATGTGTCACTGCAAATCCTCTTATCAATAAACGGAAGAGAGAAAAAAACACTATAAGAAAAGCATAGCGAATTAATGAAGATAGATTTTAAGAGCTGCATAGTCAGATATAAAGTAACAGAACTTAGATAATTGACTCTTTTCAGCTTACACCTTGTATATACTGTACGTAAGGGTGTAAATAGTATCAACACAACAATAAATATGAGTCCCTTGCAAGAAAACATCAACAACTTTTCTAAGCCTCGAAGTCAGGGAGGATGTTTGAAGTCGGGGCCAAGATAGACAAGACAGGTTTGGCTAACGCTGTCAACAAACTTAATGCCAAACAAAGTGAGATGACGCAGATACAAACAAAATGCTGGTGTTTGTGTTATGGTGGCAGCGGTGGTGGTGGTGGTGGTGGTGGTGGTGGTGGTGGTGGTGGTGGTTCAATGGTGGTAGTAGTGTTGTGGTGGAAGCAATTTTGTGGTGTTGTAGATGTATTCACTGTAGTGATGATGTTGTGATGGTGATGTTGAAGTGTGAGTGTGACATTTGTTATTTTGATACACACACACACAAAGACTCTACTTTTCCTATCCTAGTAAGCTGAACGTCACAGCAGCCTGCGGTGAGGCGGGGGACAGGCTGCCATCACCCTCAGTGATGCCAAAGGATTAAATATTGGTGAAGACGTCACCACACACACACACACACGCACACACACACACACACACACACACACATACACATACACATACACACACACACACACACACACACACACACACACACACACACACACACACACACACACACACACACCACGTACACCACATGTACACCACACGGTGTACACACACACTTGTGCTTAGATTTTATTTTAAAATATTCTTGTTATTACGATTACCAATATTATTTCATTATCATTATCATCATTAGTATTGATATTATTTTGTTATTGTTATTATTGTTATTATTTTTATTAATAATACTATTATTATTATTATTATTATAATTATTATTATTATTATTTTTATTATTATCATTATTACTATAATTATTATATGTATTATAATCATTTACTCTGCCAACGAAGTTAAGGGAAAGGTTATGCCTTCATGTTGTTTATGTCTATTTATTTGTCTGTTTATTTATCGGTACGCTAGTAACTTCCTGACAACTTCATCCCAGTCGCATGAAACATCACCAGCTTGATCAAAAATTTCAATTCATTTATATTTTGAAAGGTCAAAGACAATTAACTCTCTACTGAGTGTCCCTCTAGTCATCATTATCATCATTATTACATTATTAATGTTGTTGTCGAAGTCATTATCGCTATGATTGTTACTAATAAGATGATTGTTTCATGGTAAGTACTTGCCTTTGAATTGATTCTATCGTAGTGGAATAATTGTGAAACACACACACACACACACACACACACACACACACACACACACACACACACACACACACACACACACACACACACACACACAGACACAGACACAGACACAGACACAGACACAGACACAGACACAGACACACACACACACACACACACACACACACACACACGCTTACTTTCGGTAACACCAAAACATAATATAGTTGGTAAAACTTTTTCCTGAACATCCGGCGTGGGTGAGTGACGTGTGGCGGGTCGGTGCAGGTGGCAGCAAAACATGAGGGTGTCACGAAAGGACTCGAGATGAGGAGAGACGGCAGAGCAGGCAAAGCAGGCAGACAGGCAGGCAGGCAGGGAGACAGGCAGGCAGACAGACAGCAGGCGGCGTGAGCAAGCGTACCTCAGCCTCGGGAAGGAATCGATAGCTAGACACGATGAGGCCACCGAGGAGTCAGACTCGTAAATATTTACAAGAAATCACTGTTGGGCCATCAACGGGTTGTGTGTCGGCTGCTGCTGCTGCTTCGTGTTCGGCAAGGAATGGCAAGCAAAGCAAACATTGTATAAGGATCGATGTTGTCCCGTCCAAGGAAGGTGGAAGGAATCTAATCTTGAACGGGTTTCTGTTTATTCTCCTGCGTTATAGTTTTTTCTTGGACTCAGATGTTAGAGATTGTTTTCAATAATGACATTCGTATGTTTACTTGTATGCCCGTGTTGTAAGGTATCAGAGTTCATAAATTATGGTGAACTTATGCCAGCACGCTCGCACGCACGCACCGGCACACACGCACTGAGACACACACACACTGAGACACACACACACACATACACATACACATACACACACACACACACACACACACACACACACACACACACACACACACACACACACACACACACACACACACACATCGTGTGTGTGTGTGTGTGTGTGGTGGTGTGTGTGTGCGTGCGTGTGCGTGCGTGTGCGTGTGTGTGTGTGTGGTGTGTGTGTGTGTGTGTGTGTGTGTGTGTGTGTTCTCTGTGGACTGGGTGCTTGCTCTAAAACACCAGCATGGTCTGCTCCACATACTGATTGGCAAAATGGGTAAATATGCGAGGTATATAATATTATAAAGATACATTTTGTTCTTTTTCTTAAATGATCTATACTTAAATGCTTTTCTATCAGAATACATTAGACTCAATAGAGGAACAATCAGTTGAACTTTAACTCATTAACGAGCATATTGGAAGACTGTTCCAGCGTCACACAAACGGCGCAAAAATATTCATATTACATAAAGCTTTACAAACAACAGATGATTTTTCAATTACACAATGAATGCCAGCTGGTGTGTCTGACAGAGAATAGGAAGAAAATAAAGATGATGTTAAAGAAAAAAACATTCTAAATCATGAAACTAAATTAGATGAAGTAAGAGAATGTGTTCAGGAATAAAACTATTTAGGACAGAAAACTAGTGTGAATCCAGTTGAACTGGTGAAAAAAAAAATGAAACGATGAATAGGGATGGGATTTGCGTTTGGTAAGCAAAGAGGTGTTATGAAAAGAAATTATCAGCTATCACTAATGAGAAAGGCTTATAAGTATTGCATTCAACAAGAAATAACAAATGATTTAAAGCCTTGAGTCTTACAAAAGTCCTGGAACGAAAACTTTTGTACCAACAAGAGATTGGAGAGAATAATGGATACATTGGAAAGAAGCAACAGGGATTAGGAAACAGACCAAAGTTGATGCTGATTATGACTACAATATGAAGAAGAAAAATGGATTTGGGCAGGACACGTCATACACCGATCAGATAATAACTAGGCAATTAGAATAACAGAATGGAAACCCAGGGATGGTAAAAGAAGGCAAGGCAAGCAGAGAAGTAGATGGAAAGACAAGATAGGACGTTTTGCTTGGGTGGCCTGGAAAAGACAGGCAGCTGACATTTATCTTCTTTTTTTTTTAATGTCCTTAACCTGTGGCGCCGGCAGGCTTAATGGAGGCCTTAGATGGTCGGGTTTCGCCTGTTACTAATGCAGGTCAAAATTTTAAAGTGACGCCTCGTTTCTTATTGAGAGACTCAGTTGCCCGCGGAAGCTCCTCGTGCATATAACATTGCAGTCCGGTCAAGGATAGTGTTATGTGGATAGTCTTTGGCCACTAGGCGGTATTACCAAAGAAAAGTGGCCAGCGGGTATCGGGACACGAACTCGGGACTCTGAGCTGGTATTCCCAACCGCTAGCCACCCCTATAATGAGATGAATGGAGAAGGTTGGGAAAGGCCTCTATTCTGCAGTGGACTCAGGCTAACGATGATGATAATGATGGTGATGATATATTACTATTATTGTTGTTATTATTATTATTACTACTACTGTTACTATTATTGTTAATATTATTGTTATTATCATTACTATTATTATCTTTATTACCATTATTATAATTATTACTATTATTACTGTTACTAATAACATTAATAACTGCAACAACAACCACAACCACAACCACAACCACAACCACAAATACAACAACAATAACAATAACAATAACAATAACAATAACAACAACAACAACAACAACAACAACAACAACAACAACAACAACAGCAGCAACAAAAACAATTATCAAGCTATCATCTTCCAGAGTATGTACATCACAAAAAAGACAACTTCAACATAGCTAAAATGATAAGATTAATCACTTATTTTATGAATACAACTTTCTCTTCTGGCATATATAAGACCTGAAAGTAAATATAATAAAATAAAGTATATAGGAAAATTGAAAAAAAAAAATTCTCCTGAATCTAGTTTCTTGGAAGAAGAAAAAAACGCTCTAAAATAACGTTCTCACCCTCCAATGAAAATACAGAAGACATGTATTCAAAATTCCGATTCCCAATGTGAAAAAAAAAATCAATAAAGAAATAAAAAATAAGAATAACAATGATCATAGCAATAATATTGTTAATAAAAGATAAGATAAGATAGGAAAAACAACAATAAAAACATCATCAATAACAACAACGAATTTATTAAGAATAGAACTATGTATGTATATTCCCCAGTGAGTGTCGGTGGGCCCTGAGGGTTAAGAACTTTGCCCTGCACTGAAGACTGATATTAAACACAAAACAAGGAAGAAAGAGCGTTATTCGTTTTCCATTATGCAAACTATATATTTTGTTATGTTTTCTTTCTTGAATACCACGCACTACAATGGAAAGATAGAGAAAGAGAGAGAAAAAAATAATAGTAATAATAATTTTGCAATGTATTATGGATTAGAATACT
The DNA here is from genome assembly GCA_029783475.1 of Metacarcinus magister. Classification (NCBI taxonomy): domain Eukaryota; kingdom Metazoa; phylum Arthropoda; class Malacostraca; order Decapoda; family Cancridae; genus Metacarcinus; species Metacarcinus magister. The sequence continues at coordinate 7,158,425 of JAPQNM010000013.1, forward strand.
CCAAACAGCGCTTGTGGCGGAATGAGCTCCACCGTTTACCTCCTAGACTAGTCTCTCCCTTGTAGTACTTCTGCGTCTTCTTTGCTTATATATAAAAGTCTGGAAAAAACTCATATTTCAATTATATATGTAGTGATTACTCTTGCCTGATTAACATTCCTTCCTATACCCCATACTTCCATTTTTTTAGTATAAGATCATGTCTGGGTTTCCTGTCATTCTCTGTCTGTCGGTCTGTCAGTTAATTTTTTTTTGCTCTCTGTTTCTCCTCCTCTTTTTTTCTTCTCTCGCTCTCTCTCACTTCCTGAGGCTTGCTTTTCAAAAATCCATGTTTTCTTTTTCAATTTCCTTGCGTTTTCCATTATGTTCTACTTCTTTCACGTATACCTCAGAGTGCAAACGAGTGGGACAGTACTTGTTCTCTGTTATCCTACTTGGTTGTGCTGTAGGAACACCCTACGATTCCTCTTCCCGTCATGTTATCTCCACACCTCGACTTCCCAATTATATGATTATGTATTATGTTTTAATTCTTAGCTTCTCAAGTAATACCACACAAAGATGTATTTGTTTCTTCAACTTTGCTTTCTTGTTTTGATGTTAATTATATTACAATATATGTTGAAAATAATTTTACATTTCCTTTTACTTCTAACTATTTTATCTCCAGCCAGATGGAATGCGTTTATAGTTATCTACCCTCTAGGTTGACTTTGTTTGGTTAGCAAGCCTATTAGTAAGTGTTTTTAGGTCAATATTTTGCTCTTTAGTCTCCTTCTTTATACATTTTTGGTGAGTGAAATTTCACTAGTCAGTCATACAGCCTCCAATGTTGATTTTATGTATATTATCTTACATTCGGAAATTTCTGAC
>JAPQNM010000013.1:7164297-7166797 GCA_029783475.1 Metacarcinus magister
TATACTTATTTTGAAGGCAATACGTTCAAATTGATAAAATACAGTGTTACAGATTGAAAATTAAAATGTGTGTACACACACACACACACACACACACACACACACACACACACACACACACACACACACACACACACACACACACACACACACACACACACACACACACACACATACACACACGCACGCACGCACGCAGACACAGACATATATATATATATATATATATATATATATATATATATATATATATATATATATATATATAAAGAAACTACGTTGCAGTTTTGTGGCATTCAAGTGCATCTCTTTTTGGTCTCTGAAGTAGACAAAACCACCTCTTCCCGACACAAAAGACTTAGTGTAACGTCCAAATTACTGTACTCCACCTTCCCAAATTTCCATCAAGGAACAGAAAGGAATATTCATTTACCTGAAAATTTCGGCCACCCTACTAAGTATTCTTCTCAAGAGAAAGAGAAAGAGAGAACGCTCACATTATGGACGAAAAGTTATATGGAAGATGGTCACAAGTTCCTTTCCTCCTTGTGCTCACTTCCTTCCTCCTCATCGGGAAACTCAGGTGTGTGAATCATCAATCAAGCAGGTGGATAGGTATTTTACAGGAGTCTTTTATGTATCACCCGAACACAAAGAAAGGAAGAAGGAAGAGGAGGAAGAAGAAGAAGAAGAAGAAGAAGAAGAAGAGGAGAGAGAGGAGGAGGAGGAGGACGAGGAGGAGGAGGAGGAAGAGGAGGAGGAGGAGGAGGAGGAGGAGGAGGAGGAGGAGGAGGAGGAGGAGGAGGAGGAGGAGGAGGAGGAGGAGGAGGAGGGGAAGGAGGAGGAGGAGAAGAGTAAGAAGAGTAAGAAGATAAAGAGGATAAAGAAGACGTAGAAGAAGAAGAAGAAGAAGACGAAGAGGAAGAAGAAGAAGAAAGAAAAAGAAGAAGAAGAAGAAGAAGAAATAGAAGGAAGGTAGGAAGGGATGGGGAGGGTAGCCGCCTTCAATAATGGAACACCTTCTGGCAGATGGGAAACTTGGAGGAGAGAGGTAAGTCGGGCGAGCAAGTAATAGATGACTTACGTACCAAGGAAAAGGAGGGAGGAGGATAAGAAGGGAGGAAAGCAAGGAGAAGGAAGAGAAGCGGAGGGAAGAAATGGTGGCACAAGGAAACAAAAGCAAAAGGTTGTTATAAGCAAGAGGAGAAAACATAGCAAGAAAAGAAAGGAAAGGTAATATGCAGAAGGATATATGATGATGAAGGGAGGGAAGAGAATATAGAATGCATCAAGGAGGAAAAGGAGAAGTGTACAGAGGGAATGAGAGAGAAAGCGTCTGAAAAAGGAAGGGATGAGGAAGAGGCAACGAGGGTAAGCGAGAGACGAATGTTATGAATGTTATGAATGGCGGGAAACAAAACAAAACATAACGTTTCTGTTTACCAAACATTGCATTGCAGGCAAATCAAATAAATAAACAAAGTACCAGTAAATACGGAGAACAATGGTAGAAATGTACATAAACTATTATATATAACTCAAAAAATATAAATAAAACTCACATTCATACAAGTTTATCATATATTAAAAAAAATTTCATCACTGCCTTACAATATTTTCTATCTACAAGTGACAAAATTATGATAAAAATCAATATAACATGGCAGAACCCTACTTTCTGTTGGGAAGGGAAGGGAAGTGGAAAAGAAAATAATGAAGTATTGATAGGGAGGAGCTTAGGGGTGGAGAAAGGAAGACGTGCGGAGACTACCAACTCATATAAGGATGGGTGAAGACTGTGGGTCGGGGAGAGAGGACTCAGAAGATGGGAAAGATATGATGGGAAAGATATGATGGGAAAGATATATGGATAGAAAAATGGAAGGAAACAAAACTATGAAAACATAACTAAAAGGAAGGATGGAAAAGAGAAAACGAGTATTGCGTATAAAGAGAAAGGTGTAAAGACGAATTCCATAAACTGGAAAACATCGAGTCAGCAGGATTCTACGAAGGGAAGGAAGAAGAACAATGTGAGAGATAGAAATAAAATGAAACTTGAAATATAAATACATTCACACATCTATATATTTATCTATCAAACTATCTATTTATCTATCTTTATTGAAGGGTTCTGAGTCTCATAATTTCCGCCTTTCAGTGACTGGTCGAGTGCGACGCAACAATTTTCGGTCAAATCGGCGACGCGAAGAAAGAAATGTGACGTGTCCAGCCTCCGAGCCGCCCGCCCGCCCGCCCGCCCGCCCGCACTGTTATTCTTTTATATCTATCTATTTCTGCTTGCATTTTTTTTTCTTTTCAAGGTTTGTTCTCGTTGTTCTTGTTAATCTTGTTACGCTTACTCCCCTTTCTTTTTTTACGCGACCACCGCTACAACCACCACCACCACCACCACCGCCACTACAATCCGATCCTACATTTGTTGGTATTTCACTTTATCTTTTATGTTTTCATCTCTACATATTTTCTTTTTCTTTAA
>JAPQNM010000013.1:7174297-7189297 GCA_029783475.1 Metacarcinus magister
AGTCTATATGGGAGGGATAGCGGAAAAGAGATAGAGAGATAGAGCGAGAGAAGGAGACACAGAGAGACAGACCGACACACACACACACACACACACACACACACACACACACACACACACACACACACACACACACACACACACACACCCACACCCACACCACACACACACACACACACACACACACACACACACACACACAAAGTTAAGGAAGTCATACGAAATCATAGAGAAAAATGTGACATACAGCTAAAAATGGAGAGAGGAAGAGAATAAGGGAGAAGTTACACTGTTCTCATACAAACAACCCTATCCAAATAAACTTTTCATATAACGTTCAAACTTTTAATATGTAGCTTAGCAATATCCTACGTTCTTTCACGTCAACAACAACAACTAGAGGAAGGCGGGAAAAGAGAATGAAGAGAGGCGGGCAATGTTTCCACGGCAAGGCTCGTAGCAAAGAGGAAGAGAATAACTAAGGAGAGGAAAAAGAAATAAGCGAGGGAGAAGAGGAAGAGGAGGAGAAGTGAGAGGAAAAGGAGATAAGAGAAAACGAAGAGAAGGATAAGGAAAAAAACTGAAATAAATTATTTTACTGAAGAAAATACCTACACTCGAACTAAAGAATTGCTACTGTGGAAAAAAATGTACATATATGGAACAGTAAAACGCTTATAAAATATCAACTATAAAAACGAGCAAGCTACGTGTGTCAGATGAGAAACGACGGATGACCAGAAGATAGGAAATGCAGGTAAAATGTGCAGAGGATAGGAAAGAAAAGATACTGGAACATACGACAGAAGCGAAAAGGGAAAAAAGAAAATGTATATATATATATATATATATATATATATATATATATATATACATATGTGTGTGTGTGTGTGTGTGTGTGTGTGTGTGTGTGTGTGTGTGTGTGTGTGTGTGTGTGTGTGTGTGTGTGTGTGTGTGTGTGTGTGTGTGTATCTAGGTTATGTGTTGTCGAAGTTAGTTCATCACTATCGATTCCATAATTACCAGATTACCGTATCAGGCAGGGAAAGGTGATTTTTTACTACCTCTATCACATCCCATTTTCACACAAACTCAAAAAATGCTGAAATCAAAATGTTGTTGCTAAATTTGTGTTATATTAAATGCAATCAAATGTAATGGCGTTATAGATTTGATGTTATAAACGTGTAAATACTTCTGTAAATCTGTGAAGTCGTTTTGTTGTCCCAAGGTCTCCATAAAGCTCCTTACATTGCAATTCACTTCACAGGTGTTGCTTTATGAGAAAAATGTTGTTTCCGTCCTTAGTATTTCATAATTTTCAACGTTGACAGAACAAATTTATATCAGGGACTGGAATACAGCGACGCAATATCATTCGTGGAGTTGTATAATGTACTTGGTCTGGGATAAAAAGTTATATCTAACAAAGGGAGGACTCACGTTACCATTAATTACATTGCTGGGAGAATATTAAATAAATTGTCTTTGACTTGCTACTAAGCCTTTGACATTCATTGTTTTATTAGGTGTCAGCCATTTCACGGTGAACTTTACTATTCTTAGTTTTTGCCTGAAAGAACCAAAAACCAATAACACTTAATAATAAACTGTATTTTTCTGTTTAATGTACGTGTGTGGTAGCCTTGCTGAAAGGTCTTGTTAAAAGATTTAAAAGAAATTCCAATACTAATTTTGTTTTAAATCCATTACATGTGATGAACTTCTAAAATTACATTTGGATGACGTCATTAGAATCAACCATGAATCATTATTTTTCCTGTTCCTTAAATATCACACATAATATATACCAAACAAATATTAAAGACTACAAAAAACAAACCCAACATTCACAAAGATTATGTTGTTAAACATTAAAATCCTTGACTTGTCAGTTTTCGCTAGAATCCAGTAATTTTCTTAATTTATAAACTGTTTGCCTCGTTCTTTTCTATTTTCTTTGTCATCATTTATAAACATGAACAGGTTGCGAAACGTTAGTTTAACTGGCTCGTCGTTACCTGCAATTTTTGTGTTACCAACTTTTAAAAGATGAGGAACTCCACATTCTGCCACAGCTCCTCTGAAACAAAAACTTGTGAAGACAGAAAATTTGATATTTCCTCTTACAGTTCCACTGAAAGATTCTCAAGTCATGGTAACGTGCAAGAACGTTAGAAGCTTGGTGACGTCACTAACAGGTGTGTGTGTGTGTGTGTGTGTGTGTGTGTGTGTGTGTGTGGTGTGGGTGGTGTGGGTGGGTGGGTGGGTGGGTGGGTGGGTGGGTGGGTGGGTGGGTGGGGTGGGAGGGAGGGAGGGAGGGAGGGAGGGAGGGAGGGGAGGGAGGGAGGGAGGGAGGGAGGGAGGGAGGGAGGGAGAGAGGGAGGAGAGAGAGAGAGAGAGAGAGAGAGAGAGAGAGAGAGAGAGAGAGAGAGAGAGAGAGAGAGAGAGAGAGAGAGAGAGAGAGAGAGAGAGAGAGAGAGAGAGAGAGAGAGAGAGAGAGAGAGAGAGAGAGAGAGAGAGAATGGCAATAACACGCTCACACGCACACATGCATACGCACACACAAACTGTTTGACTGACTGCCAAATTGAACAATTGATATACATCTACTCGTAAACATACATGCATACATATGAGGAGACAGAATGGAAAAAAGCAGGCAGACAGAGACAGAGACAGGGTTGCACAGATGCACACATGAAACACATTTATATTTTTTCATGGAAAGACAACTGATTCCGTGTCAGAAACTTTCTAGCTGTTCTCAGAGAATTACGGATATGACTGGCACACATTCCTCACACAGCCACTGATCCCAATGATCGATACACTTGATTCCCTTAACTTTGCTCACGTATTGCCAGAGCCAGCGAGGTGTTAGGTCACAGAAGGCATAGTATTGATCCTTCTCTTGATTTCCTTCATATTTCTCACCGGGGTCGTATATAATCTATTGTTTGACGCTCCATTTCTTTTTATCTTTAATCGGAAACGTTAATAGCATATCAACTTTAATGTCCTTAACGCCTTCTGGCTTCTATTTTCTATCTTCCCATCCTATTTAATAAAGAAGGAGTCATTACCATCTCTAATATCGGTAAGACATATCCCCTCGCTCAACACTTTACTTAAAATTTGACCCTGAACAATTTTGGTATTATCTTTTTTCCTCCTAAACTAGTAGTACATTCCTCCAGATAATGTATTTGATTCCATATATGATCCTAAATTTCAGAAAAAAATATGGCTGCAACAGTCACTCACACTGCCCTTAAGAACTACTTCCGTGCTCATCCCTTTCCTGAACAAACTTTTCCGATTCTGTCGTTTAATTACGAATGCTTTCTTTCGTTACACGAAGCATAATTATATCCAGTATGCTACATAGAAGTGAGACAATTCTGATCTTTCCAACTACCGTCCTACAACTTTGATTTCATGCATTTATAACTACTGAATATATCCATAAAAAAACAATAATTATTATGCCTCTATCAACTGAGATTCTATCACTCTCTTTGTACTTTTAGCTGAATCTGTTTTTTCTGGTTGTTCTACTGCTTTGGTGGTGTAAAGTTAATGTTCTTCTAACGCTATACCAGATGGAGTTCCATAAGGTTCAGTTGTACCACTGTCGCTTCCTAGAAATCATCAGTGATCTCACCTGTGTCAAATGTCCTATTTACCAATAATCTGATAACTCTACCTTGCATTGTGAAAATATATACAAATATATATATATATATATATATATATATATATATATATATATATATATATACATATATATATATATATATATATATATATATATATATATATATACATATGTATATATATATATATATATATATATATATATATATATATATATATATACATATATATATATATATATATATATATATATATATATATATATACATATATATATATATATATATATACATATGTATATATATATATATATATATATATATATATATATATATATATACATATATATATATATATACATATATATATATATATATATATATATATATATATATATATATATATATATACATATATATATATATATATATATATATATATATATATACATATATATATATATATATATATATATATATATATATATATATACATATATATATATACATATGTATATATGTATATATATATATATATATATATATATATATATATATATATATATAAACACACAGACACAGACACAGACACAGACACAGACACAGACACACACACACACACACACACACACACACACACACACACACACACACACACACACAGAGAACGAGAGGAAAGAGCACGCAACCCTGCTATCGGACTACAGGGAATTGCTAAGTTGGCTCGCATTTTTTAATCTCCCACACCTGCCGCATTTTGCATTCTGGCAGTGAAGAAAATTCTTGCAGATAATCTTACAACGGTGGGAAGAGAATATAGAAGGAGAATGAGGCGTGCAGGCATTTCTGAGGAGTCTCCCTTTGCCTATATAGAGAAAATATTGTTACTGTTGTTTAGTTGTGGGATATGAAAGGTGATAAAGGCAGAATAACACTCAGCATGACAGGTTTTCTCCCTCAACGTACTTACTCTGTTTTATATTTGACTTTCCCTTCTTCTTTTGTTATCATGTTATGTGCTATACAATTTTTTTATATTACATCTTCCATCTCCTCTTTTGCCTTCTCTCCTACCTCATCCTTTTTGCTTCTGTCTTTCTCTTCCCACTTTCGTTTCTTCAAAAGAGAAGATTTTATTCTTTTCTTCCACTGTCTTTCACACTTCCGTCTTTCATTATCCGCCCCAGTTCTTGTCCTTCTCCTCATCACTCTTCTCTCCTTTAACTCGCTCTCTTAGTCCTTTAATTACTCTGCTCTACTGTCCTTTCATTTATCTTTTTCACTGGCACTTCTATATAGGAGAAGAAGGAGGAGGAGGAGGAGGAGGAGGAGGAGGAGGAGGAAGAGCAGGAGGAGGAATAAAAAAAATAGGAGAAAGAGAAGGAATAGGAGGAAAAGGAGGAGGAATAAGAGGAGAAGGAACAGGAGGAGGAGGAGGAATAGGAGGAGGAGCAAGAGGAAGAGAAGGAGGAAGAGGAATAAGGGGAAAAGAAGAAAGAGGAAGAAGGAGAAAAAGAACAATATAGCAACAAACCTACTAACAAAAAGGAAAAGAGAAATAAAAGCGGAGAAAAATAGATGATGAAAAAGAAGAACAAGAAACGTGAAATGATAAAAGAGGAGGACAAGGGCAACAACATAAAAAAAAAAAAAAACGAAAACGAAAGAAAATGCCGAGAGATAAAGTGAAGGTGCGAGGTGGAACACGAAAAAAAAAGAAGCAAGAACAAGAGGAGGAGGAGGAGGAAGAGGAAGAAAAAAACATTAAGAGGATGTTGAAAAAATAAGATGAGAGAAGAAGAATGAGGAAGAAGAATGAGGAAGAAGAATGAGGAAGAAGAATGAGAGGAAAAAGAATGAGGAAGAAGAATGAGAAAGAAGAAGATGAGAAGGAGGGAAGAGGAGAGAGCAATACAAGGGATCTCATCTTGTTCTCTGTCTGGCACTGTCTCGTTCTTCTGATAACTGAACACAGGTTACGAGACTTGAACACCTGACGATGCCCGTGTTGAAGGTGCAAACGGAGAACACAATTCCAGCTAATATTTACTGCATCAACAAAACATCCTTCCTTCCCTGCCACCCGTCTGACCCCACCGCTTCCCCGTCTTGGACAATCGATTGCTATTATATTCTCACCTCTGATTTTCTTTTCTTAACTCAAATTGTCTGTTTGTTTCAGGTAAGGTACGATGATACGTGTACGAATCATTTTGAGCACAACTTCAGTAATTAGAAAAGGTGTATATTCAGATATTTGATTAACTCTTCCATGACTTTCACCTACTCCATCAATATAAATAAAAGAAAATGAATAAAAAACACCTGTACCTTTTTCCACCTTTTCTTCCTCCGCCCAGGCCTCAATAAAGAGAACACCTTTTCTGGCCTCTACCTTCCTGCTTTACATACATGCATGGCAGACTTGTTATTTTCTGCTAGCAATAATCGAGCATCATTATGGAACTTTGGCCTCCACGTTCATCTTCAATCTATATCTAACTTCACAAAATCTCACTGGACCATTTTCAGTGACGGGATCTCTAAGAAACGTTAGATAATATATTACGTCTTTTTTAGTAAACAGGCAAAGGCCGAGCATGAGCCATGATTTTGCTTTTCGTATTTCTGAGCAAGGCGCGTGAATTATTGAAGGTTTCTTGGGGACCACGCCATGCCTCACCTGCCTTGGGCGCACTCGGAGGCGGAACCAGAGACCGTCGATGTAGCAAGACAGGTTTTAAGCGTTTAGCAAGCTGTTTATATCACCACACCTATTTTTTTTACTGCTCTACTCTTTTCTACCTTTCTTTCCTTCTTTCTGACATTCCTCCAGCTTCATATTTCCCCGACAACAAACCGGTTTCCTGTATTACACTGGTCTTAGTCGTGTGTTTCTCCACCCTCCCTCGTTTCTTTTATACATTGCCTACTCTGTTTACAGTTTTCCAGTTTTCTTTTTGTTCCACGTACTTATCTGTTCCTTCCTCTGTTCCACCACACCAACCTGCCAATTCTGCCGGCATCACATCCCACCCAGACACATCTAAAGGCAAGCTTCGTCATTAGCCCCTCCCATCCACGCCCGCCTCGCCCCTTCCCTCTGTCCTTCACCTTCAAGCACTCCACCCTCCTATCCCTCCACCCGGATACCCTCGCTTACCTCCCACCCTCCCTTCTTCTCTCCCTCCCTTCTAGCGTACACATCTTGGCCTCCTGCCAGTCTGGTTTATTCCTTCACCTGCCGACCACTGACACTCTCCTCCTCTTCTTCCTTTTCTTTCCATGCATCCTTTATTTCTATGACGTTCTCTTTGACTTGTCTTAAATATATTACAGGTATACGTAAGTAGACACACACACACACACACACACACACACACACACACACACACACACACACACACACACACACACACAGACACACACACACACACACAGGCACACACACACAAGAACACACAAGAACACAAGCACACACACTTACACACGTTCACCCTGACCGAGTGTTACTTTAGTGGTTGCGCAAGAATCAACCAGCTTGCTCGTCGTCTGCCCGCCCGTCTTTGCTGCGGGTCACGGTCAGGAAGCAGTGGGTCACCTCAGCCATGTGATATCATGAAATATTGCCTCGCCCCATCTGGCCTGACATGACCTAATGCAGCCACTACGTTACCTCATATGATGTATTTGACAGAGATAAGAATACCAATCTAAAGGTAAATATTTCTTTGACACACTTTCAGGCCAACCATTTCCGGTCTACGCATATTCTTTTCCTGATTTGTATTTACATCTGCGTTTCAGCAACAATACACTTAAAACAACTTCAAAGAGGTGTTATTTTTCATGATAATACATAGTCCATGGTCACGTCTGGCAAACAAAAACTTCAATGTCATACACACATTCAACTTGTAACTCTTCTGGTATACTGGAATTATTTGATACAAATTTACAACATCACGTTTTGCCAGCAAGACGACCTTCAGACAGTTGTCCTCTTCTGGGAACCGTCTGGCGATGGGGTAAGAGGGTGGAGGGTGTGCATGGTAAAGCAAAACAAAGGATAAGGAACAGTGAACAGTGTTTGAAGCTTGAGGCGAAAGCGGAAATTCAAGGAAAGAGAGACGACGAGAAGCAGACATAAAAAGGGTGAGACAGGAGTAGATTGAAGCAAATAATGGACACTTTTGAAACACAAATAATATGTATACATATATATATATATATATATATATATATATATATATATATATATATATATATATATATATACACACACACATACACACAAAGAGATACAAAAAGAGAAAAAAAAGAGAAATAGGAATAAAACGTAAAATTTGAAAGAATCTGTGCTTCATGATCCCTTTAACAATAACTTGCCTGTCTGTAATTAGCAGCTCACTCACACCACCTGCTGCCACATATCCCGAATTTATATTAGGGTAATATTTTCACAAATTCGGGACAAAACGCAAAATTTTACGCCCCGTTAATAATTCCGGCCTCCAATTGAAAACTTTGCAGGTTGAGAAACGAGCATTGTGTTAACTGTTAAGAAAAAAAGCGAAACGTTTATGCAGTTATTTTATTCTTCGTACCTCTTTCACATACGTTTATTTTTTTGTTACTGCTGTTTTGCATACGCTGTGTATCTGTGTGTGTGTGTGTGTGTGTGTGTGTGTGTGTGTGTGTGTGTGTGTGTGTGTGTGTGTGTGTGTGTGTGTGTGTGTGTGTGTGTGTGTGTGTGTGTGTGTGTGCGCGCGCGTGCGTGTGTATTTGTGTGCGTATGCTACAATATAACTTCCTTGTCGAATACTGATTTCTCTCAGATGTCAATTTTAGTAACAAACTTTTTTATCTAAATGTCTTCAATCACCCTCTTGGAAACAAACACCACCAATTACCTTATGCATTCACAGTCACTCGTAATCCACCTTGTATTGTCAATCAGGAATCAGGTGAACTGTCTCATACCATTCCTAAAGCACTGTGGAAGGGGACAGGGCGCTCTGGGGTGATGCAGATAGGAAGATAAATGACGGTAAAGAGGACTGGTGAGAACGGATAGGCGTGTGGGGGTGTGAGGTGGTAGTGGCTAATGTTAGAACTTGAAATATAGGTTTAAACAGAAACGGGTGGTGGTTGTCAAAGTTACTAATTGCATCCATATAATCAGTGTATGTTTGTGTTTGTGCGTGTACGTGTGCGTGTGTGTGTGCGTGTGTGTGTGTGTGTGTGTGTGTGTGTGTGTGTAAGGGGACGTGTGATGGGAATGAGTGGTTCAGGTCTACGTGAGGCAGTAGAGAGGAACGTAGCAATTAATCTATTGGGAAGAGGATTTTGTGAGGGAGAGAGAAGGGTTGTGTGAGAAGGTCATGAGTGAAGGGTGGAGGATGGTGCATGTAAATGTTACAGACTTGTATTATAATATTTGCTTGATACAAATATTCTTTCTTGTATTTCTTTAACATTCACCTTTCCTACAAATAATCTCTTAACTTCAAAAATAGTTTGAATAAGATTTCCAGGTAAAATGAAATTGTTTAAACAAAGCTATGCATTTTCATCTATATTTTCCATCTCCGCTTTATTTATATCTCTACCAATCTATTTAGTTATCTATCTATCTACAATAATGGTGTGAGACAGGCAGTTTCCCTGTCATGCTGAAGACTATACATTCCGTTTTTATTGAGGGAGGAAAATGGAACTTTTTCATTAGTTTAAACGATTTAGGCAGTAACGATTGCAAATCTCCATCATCACAGCCAAATGGCCGACTCAAAATTACTTATTTTCGTGGATCTAGTTGGTAATATGATAAAAGCTTACTTTATTTTTTATATTTTATTCCTCACAATAGCTGACATTATATCGATGTGGGATGGCAAATGTCCTGATGAAGACTGGATGGGTTTTTTTTTTTTTATGTATTTATGTGTGTTTTTGTGTGTGATTTTGATTACATAACTATAGAGAATCAAGGGTAAGATTGGTAAGACCCACACCTGTCACTCCATATATACCAATAATGAAGGCAGTTTCAGTTACATAATCATTTTATTTTTCGAAATGTTCCTTAAAAAGTTATTATTAGAATAAAAACAAAAACAAATATGTTTCTAGGATTGGTGTTGTTAGGTATGACATATGAAAGCACCATTTAAGGCTTGCATTAAGAAGCAGGATAGTAAACCTGTAGTAGTACTTGTATGCCTCAGATATACACAAAATCCCGGCCACAACAGCAAAAACACCCCCCTGCACCCACCAAAACACAAACATTATCATAACCAAACAATCAAATTAAAAAATATCAAACAAAGCTGAAATAGGAATCCACCAGATGCAGTTCAGTCAGAGAAAAAATAATCTCCAAATATGTTTTCAGTGTAGCTACAGAGTTGTTTTGATATTTTTTCTTGTTGAACGAGTTAGCTCGTGGATAGACACATGCATACATACGTGCTTATACATACATACATACATACATATACATACATATATACAAACGTATATACATACATAGGATGACGAGAATAAACATAAATATACAGACAAGAAAACAAAATAATACCTTACTTACCGCAGCTTACTGATAACTAAAATGACAGACAAAGATAGAGTAAAAGTTGCAGGTTGAAAGGCGCAACACAGCTGCTCAGAAAATGGATTCGGAACACTGCCAAGAACATTGTGAAAACATGTCACACGCACGTCAGCAACATATCACAAACATGGACGTAGCAGTGTGTCTGCCATTACTTTGGACAAAGGCATCATGTTGGAAAAGAAAGAGTTCAAGTTTAAGATTTTAAATCCATACAATAAGATTGGACATAAAACAATAATGATATAAAAGCAATACGAAATCACCCTGACATTAAACTTTATCACTGTCATTGTACAAAAGGGTTTTCGTAAACGAAAAATATGAAGAAAACAATATCTAGTAATAATGTGCTTTAGAACATGTTGCTTTCCAAGACTGAAAACTTGAAAGAAGACAGAGCTCCTTAGCCTGTCAGCAAGTGAAATGATGAAGTTAAGATACTAGACTTGTATTGGTAGAACGAACAGAATAAGGATAAAAGCGATTGATGAAAGTCTTGAGCAGCAGGGTCATGAAAAACAAGGGGCAAGGGAACGTATGCAAACCACAATGTCAGAGAAAATATATATATATATATATATATATATATATATATATATATATATATATATATATATATATATATATATATACGTGTAACCTATATAAAGAAATCAGAAAGAAAAGAAACACTGTGGAACACTAAGACAAATTAAACAGAAATTTATGAGATAAGAAAAAGAAAAAACCTGATGAGATGAATTACCATTGACTAACCTTGTTAAATATGTTGAAGGGTAGACCTTCCCTGCACATGGAAGACTGACTCCATGCAAGGGTGGACGAGGTTCCAGTAAAGAGAGACCCCTGGGAGCACCTGGAAGAGTTAAAATTGAAGGGCATGAGCAAGAGTTATATGTTGTTTAGATATGTTATGATAATAGTAAGATAAAAAGACTATGTAATGATACTAATATTGCTTTATATAAGTGTCATAAGTCCTATAAACGGTGGTGGTGGTGGTGGTGGTGGTGGTGGTGGTGGTGGTGGTGGTGGTGGGGGTGGTGGTGGTGGTGGTGGTGGTGGTGGTGGTGGTGGTGGTGTGGGGGGTGGTGATGGTGGTGGTGGTAGTGGTGGTGGTGGAGGTGGTGATGGTGGTAGTAGCAGCTGCAGAACTGATTTGATTTTAAGTCGATGCAACAAGAAGTCATGCCGAGTAACAAAAAAATATCTAAGAAGTGAAATTCAGTTTTGAAAATAATGACATTTAAGAATCACAGAGACACGAAACAATAAAATCCACAATGAAATAATAATAAACAAAATTAATATCAAGAGTCAAGGAAAATCGCTTACTGGAAAACCGGGAGATCGATCGTTGGCTTTGGCGGACAAGGTACCTCGTCACCAGGGAGGATACCGATTAAAGGGTGAAGTGATACGAAAGTTTGACCGTTCCAGTGAAAAGACCCATTTCCTCAACGTTCGCAGATTCACCGCACACACGGCGGCCTTGGTAGCGACTCTGGTTAGGAGCACCGACGACCCGTACCACAAAGCCTCGTTTTGGGAACCACATAGCCTGACGCCGCCAGAGCGGAGTGGACCTTGCATTGAAAACCCTCCTAACAGCTAGGTGAAATTGGGTTAAGCTGCCTTTGGTGTGGCTAGTGGTTGTGATTGTGGTTGTGGTGATAGTGATGGTGATGGTTGTAGTGGTTGTGGAACTACTAGCCGAGAGGCAGCGACACGGTTACAACTAGTGAATGCATCGTCATACAAGCTACAAAGTTACAACGGCCAGTATGTGTTCCTTCATTTGACCTGACGTGAAAACAATCAATCAACAGTAAACGTTCGAAAATTATTCCATGCTCCTTTTTTGGGGTGATTTAATGAATTCCTAAATACTGATCAACATGTTACATTAAACCAAGTATGTATGTCCACAACAAATAGCGAGCATGAACAACTGCACCTGCTTACTTTGGGTTTATAAAGGCTTGTTGAAATCCCAGCGTTGAACAAGCTGGGTGAGCAGTATGTATAGTCATCAGTCTGAGCAACGAGGAAGAAAAACATGGAACACTGAAATACATATACATATAAAAAATAAAATAAAATGACGTTCCCAAAATAAAGCTACTGTAAAATTGGAAACATAAATAGTACTGCCGCATATGATGAAGACGAAGATTTAAAAAACGTATATAGGGTCGGTAGATACGACATAAGGACCGTAGAGACAATGAAGACGCTGAATTTACCGTCTGGGAGAGAAACACGCGAGGAAAGGAAAGAGAAGCGAGAGGTTGAAGGATAAAAAAAAAGGCAAGTCAATTTAGGAGAAAGGGAAGGGAGAAAGGGAAGGAAGAAATGGAGGCAAATTGTGTATGGTAACGGTTTAATGGAACGATGGTAAATTAATAAAAAAAAAAATGAAACTGCTGAAAGATAATGAAATTACTTTAAAAAGTTGAATAAAATTATGGAGTTAAGTGATTATTCTGTTATAGCACAGAGAGAGAGAGAGAGAGAGAGAGAGAGAGAGAGAGAGAGAGAGAGAGAGAGAGAGAGAGAGAGAGAGAGAGAGAGAGAGAGAGAGAGAGAGAGAGAGAGAGAGAGAGAGAGTAAGAGTATCTATAGACTATACAATGAGGGTTCTCGCTGCTCGCTAAATAGCCCGTTGTTGCCCACTTTGCATAAACAGCGACGCCGTAAAGCATGCGAGGGAGGAAGCATTACAGGGATTAGTTATAGGCCGGGGAGCTGGAAGAGAGGAAGGGAGAGGAATGGCGGTGCTGGGGGGGGGGGGAGGCAGGAGTAGAAGGAGGAGGAGGAGGAGGAGGAGGAGGAGGAGGAGGAGGAGGAGGAGAGGAAAATAACTGGAAAGGGAAGACATCGTGAAATACCTTTTATGTAGTCGGAGCCATTACCACCAACATTATTACTACCACTGCAAATATAACTACTAACATTAATATTTAAACAACTACAGTTACTACGACTACGACGATGACGACGAAGATGACGACTACTGCTACTGCTGCTACTGCTACTATTACTATTACTTCTACTACTACCATTACCTCTACTACTACTACTACTACTACTACTACTACTAATAATAATAATAATAATAATAATAATAATAATAATAATAATAATAATAATAATAATAATAATAATAATAATAATAATAATAACAGTAATAGTAATAGTAATAGTAATAATAACAACAATAATAATAATAATAATAATAATAATATTAATAGTAATAGTAAAGGTAATAGTAATAGTAATAGAATAGTAATAGTAATAATAATAATAAAAGTAATAAAAATAATAGAAGTAATAAAAATAATATAAGTAATAAAAATAATAAAAGTAATAAAAAAAAAAAAATAATAATAATAATAATAATAATAATACCACTACTACTACTAGTACAAGTACTTGTAGTAGTAGTAGTAGTAGTAGTAGTGGTATTATTATTATTATTATTATTATTATTATTATTATTATTATTATTATTATTATTATTATTATTATTGTTATTATGTACCATAACATCCTTTAGGTGACCTATTCCTATATTTATTTTTCATTAACAAAGTTTTCGTTAGCATAAAGGTCATTGTTGTGATTCACCCAATTCATGCCTTATTTTTTTAATGAATAACATACTACACAGATTCAAACACAGCTGTCGCGTGTCAATACGATTTTGTTATTGATGTATGTAATCCATCCTCGCCATTGAAAGAGCTCTGCAGGAGGCTCAGGTGCTGGTTAGGCAAAACAACACATTGAGGGAATTGAGGGAATGCATCTAACTCAGGCCTTCACTTAGCTTCCACGGACGACGCTCCCTTAGCATTTTCAAGGTTATCTGACAATTAATCCTTGAGAAGCATCCTGCTCCTATGCCAGTTGCACTTGATATTGTGAAAATGTTGTTTTCACTGTGTTATGATTAAATCTTTTTACATGCGTGTTTGTTCCAGTGACAAGCCACGATGATGTAGTATGGAGTCTGAATAGGATTTTATAAGAAGAATATATACCAGAGATCTATTGGTCTATAAGGAAGGTATCTGATGAACTACGTAATAGTAATAGTAAACTTCATGCAGGAACACATGATAGAAAAGAGAAAGGATCTTCCACGCTCACTTCTCCCTCCGGCAGCTTGCTTGCATGTAACAGTTTTTTTTTATCCTTTTAGAAGGAACAACATATACATTGTAAAAAACAAGGACATAGACATTAGAGGAAGATGTTATGCTAAACTACCACCATCACTGACACATCGTGTAGGGCAAAACTTTTATCTGATCATATGCTCCGTTCTTAATAGTTATAAGTTGACTTATGTAAGTACGACTCAAACCCCGATGTGCGTCATCATCATTAGACATAACTATTTCCTTCTTACCATAAACAATAGTTAACATTTAGGACTGTGCTGAATATTCTACCTCGAGTAATGGCTCAAATATAATCAACCAAATATTAGTTCGCCATATAATACTTTGTTTCCTCGCATCCCAAAATATATTGTACACTATTCAAATAATTTTCATAGTTTACTACTGTAGTATATCACAACATGCACCAATATCAGTGCCACATAATACTATTATTTACCTGTGATGTATGATCAAATGTGGGCAACACGTAATAAAGAGGGAGGTGTTGAGGATCTATGTTGTGGCTAACTCTCGTGTTGCGAGAAAA
>JAPQNM010000013.1:7191797-7194297 GCA_029783475.1 Metacarcinus magister
TAATTAACTCCAATACAACTAGTCATACCTGAATGGACTCACTCTATTGAAAAGATGGTTACCTTGTGAGTTTACAAGCAATAATCTTAATTCGGATCGGTACACACAGACTACAGTCAAAATGCATTACGATCATCATCATCAGCAGCAGCAACCTTTAGGAGTCCAATACAGAACAAAGGTTTACCCCAACCTTCTCCACTCATCTCTATCAGCTGCCCATCTATTCCAGGTTACTCCATGTATTGAAAAAAATAATGGCATAGGACGTCCTGGTACTGTATTGCATAGGAAGGATGGATGTACGCAAATACTCGTCTATACTTTTACATACACAAACACGTTAACATAAATTGTTTTTGTAAGAACTTACCATTAAAAAAAAGTTAACGTGTAACAACATTCTGATAAATATTTCCTGGGCTTTTCTGTTTTTATATGACCTGACACAAACTGCCTTTTGTTGATGGTAGTCATTAATGAAGAACTAACACGTTGGGAACAGACTTGGTTGTGGGACTCATAGCCTGACTGAAGACACTCCAACACAATGGATAAAAGTCGTCTGGAGACAGTGCCGGGAACATACCCGAGTAACTGTTAATATCAGCTGTACTTAATCATCGGTAAGGTGTGACATACATCAACCAACCTCTATGGTTAAATAAACCTGTATGTCCAAGAAACGCACAACAATTCAGTATTTTTTTTGTATGAATTATTTACGTAAAAGAAAATATTCTTTTTCTTGATAAATGGCAAGGGTTTGTCTAATGAGTCACGCAAGATGTAAGCATTGAAAAACTAAACAATTCTCCCTTAAACAAGCATCAGGCACTAACTCCACTACGCTCAGGTATATGGACAAGGATACCAGTTTTTTCTTTGTCTTAATTGTGGAAATGAAAAATTACATTCAATTACCAGTAATTGCTGTTTGGCGTCTTCCTTCTTCCTGTTATCTCTATCTTCTTTACTGCATCGTCATCTTCCACCTCCTTCCATTCTCTGTCTGCTTCCTGCTGGCTCTCTTAAAACACCCCACCTCCCTCTCCTTCCCGCTATCCCTGCCTCCTTCCCTCACATCCACCTAACAACTTTCTTGATTGCCTCACTTTTTACGTTTCCCCTCGCCAACTCCGCCATTAAGCCTGCCCTAAACTTTGGTCCTTTAATGGGTGATTGAAAAAGCTAATGCCTCATCATCATCATCACCATCATCATCATCGGTGTGCATACTTGATACATCTTCCTACTTCCTCATGCAGCAGTTTGACCCTTGCATGACAGAAGACTACCACTTTCTAACTTTTGTTGCCAACCTGGCTCTCTCTCTCTCTCTCTCTCTCTCTCTCTCTCTCTCTCTCTCTCTCCTCTCTCTCTCTCTCTCTCTCTCTCTCTCTCTCTCTCTCTCTCTCTCTCTCTCTCTCTCTCTCTCTCTCTCTCTCTCTCTCTCTCTCTCTCTCTCTCTCTCTCTCTCTCTCTCTCTCTCTCTCTCACGATTTTGTTTTTCATTGGTAATCCAGCACCTTTGTGATTCAACTTTTACAATATTTCTTTCACAGACTGATTATATTGTTTCATACTACACACAAAAAACAATTAAATATAGAAGGTGGAGCTGTGTAATTATATAGTGTTGGGACATATTTATGCAACGTGATAATAACAGCAAGCCAAGACAGGACTCGGGAGCACTTGCAAGAAGCATCACAACAACAATGGTTCACACGTACACACACACACACACACACTCACACTCATACATACACACAGACACAGACACAGACACAGACACAGACACAGACACAGACACAGACACAGACACAGACACAGACACACACACACACACACACACACACACACACACACACACACACACACACACACACACACACACACACACACACACACACACACACACACACACACACACACACACACACACACACACACACACACACAGACACACATTCACACACAGCCTCGAAGGACCATCTTTTCCGAGTACATGCAGGAAATCAGGTTACCAACACAAATCGTACCATTAGATTATATACGAACAAGCACTTTGACTTGGCCCCGCGAGGTACCTGCAGGGTCTTCTGGGATGGAAGCAGATATCTTGTCATGAATTATGCGAGGTTTATGCAGTCGAGCAAAAAAAATAACAAAAAAAGCCTCTTTATACATACGATGTATGTTCCTTCGGTTTTTGCAGCAGCAACACAGGTAGCGACGCTCTTTATATGCAACAAAATATTGTTTATATCGCTAAAACATTTTTATCTTACCTGCAGTTTTAACTTATGACAAACACTACCCATAAAAACATTGTAGGTATTACCACTGGCGAACTAAAGCATTGACACAACACTCCTGAAACTTAGTGTAATTCAAACACCGCCACCAACACCAGCGTGCTTCGCTCTACCACTAGCAACATACAGGTACATGCAGGCCACAGAATAATTCATCAACGCCGTTTTACGCACCTGAA
>JAPQNM010000013.1:7196797-7229297 GCA_029783475.1 Metacarcinus magister
GACCAACCTGGGGCGTCTTCTCTTCTTCCTCCGCACCATCTTTTCCTCCTCCACTTCTTCTATTTCTTGTTCTTCTACTTTTCTTTTTTTTTTCCGCCACCCCCACCGTCTCTTCATCCTCTTCTACCACGAACACATTTTTTCTTTTTTTTTTCTTAAATTTCGTTCTTCCCTTATTTGTTGTGTCCCTTTTCCATATCTTCTGTTCCTTCCCTTTCCCTCGTTTTCCATATGTCAATTTTTTTTTCTTTCTTTCTTTTCCCTCTCTTTCTTCTTTTTACTTCTGTTCTACTCACTTCATCTACCTCTCTTTCTTTTTTGCTCCTCGTTCTCCTTGCTCCTCTGGCTGTATTCTTTATTTTTCTTGCCGTGCCACCCACCCGCCAAGTGCCTGCAGCCCCAAGAACAAGCGAAGCAAGGTAGGGCTTCTTGTGTGGCAGGACTAGAAGGCAAAACTACTGAGAATTGAAGCGTAAATACTAAGAAACCTTATAAGTGATTTTTTTGCGAGTGGTGGGTAACTATGAAAAGAATCGTAGCTAAATGTATTTAATCACGTGTATTGATTAGTAATTTTCTTATAGCAAAGGTAAAGTTTCCCCCTGTAAGTCTATTGTTTATGGTGAAAAGTTGTTCTGAGGGTGTTTGGTGACCACTGAGCAGCCAAGACAGGGAAAAGTTTGAGAAGTTGAGAAGGTCAAGTTGTGTTGGCTAAAGGGGGAGAGATGGAAGAAATAGTGAGAAAGGGAGAGATGTGGTGTGGTTGAACACTGGCGAACAACCCGTTTGAAGGAGGAATCGTAAGTGTGTAGAGAGCCAGAAAAAGGGTCGGTAAATGGGAGTGAGTGTGGTCTGAGCTGCCCTAAAGAGAGGGAAGATCTGTGGAAGAGAAAGAAACCAGATTAGGGTGGAGGATGAATCTGGATAAGTGGAGAGGGAGGAAGGCAGGCAGGTAGGAGGTAGTCTGGGATCATGCAGTCAATGTTCAAGGCCAACCCCACCCAAAGTAATTTACGACATACACGTTTCGTTTTTATGTCCAGAATCATAACTTCGCTCTTGACCTGAATGAAGCTGGCAGTATAGACGGAGCAGTTTACTTTTATCTGACACATACAGACAGATACAATGTAAAGACGGGAGAATAAGAGTTTGGTAATTAATATTTATATATGACACACACTGATTTTGTAATGCATGCAGTCCAAGGATAGAGTTTAAGGAAGTAGCGTCACTCAGTGTTATACTATTTAAGAAAAGTAGGTTAAACATTTCTTTTCGATCACTTCTTCTAAGCCTTTCTCACGCCCTCTGCATTTGATTTTTTTTTTCTTGAACACAGGTGATGCGCAAACTTCATGTTATCTTTGTAACATCATAAAAAATGTCAGAAGTGTTTACGAGAGAAAAAAAAAGCGAGACGTTTACTTCTTCTGCATGATAATTTCTCTCAGCTTGACTAGCAATATGTTGAGAAGAATATGAAGCAAGTGTCGTAAGCTTGGCATCCTCCACACCTCGGCCCCACGGGAGGCCTTGGGTACAGGCTCACCATCGCAACCTCAGCAAAAAAATTTCCTGTGTCGTCCTGCACCTCATGGAGACTTTAAGGTTTTCTGACGAGGCTGCCGGCGGTCGGTGCGCACGCCAGGCCGCCGTTAACAAAACAAATGGATTGGTTTCACATTCCACACCAAACCTTGAGACGAGAGCTCACCTGGCTGTTTCTTTACCTGGATCCGGTTAGTTCTTTTAAGGCAACTGCATGTGGGATTTCTTTGTTAAGGACGAATGAGTTCAAGTGACAGTTTCTTGGACTTTGCAAGCAATAGTTTGTCCAGGTGGTGTGGTATTTTTTTGCTGATTAGATGCACTGCCAGTCATTGGGTCAGCAGAGAAAGAGAAAGAGAAAGAGAGAGAGAGAGAGAGAGAGAGAGAGAGAGAGAGAGAGAGAGAGAGAGAGAGAGAGAGAGAGAGAGAGAGAGAGAGAGAGAATGAGAATGAGAGAAAGAGTGTGAGACTTAAGTGTTTACATTATTTGTGACATCACGTCCACACAATGCAAAGGTGAGAAGGTCGCTGATGACAGGTGAACGGAGGTGAATGTCATGTATGGCGAGGCGTGGCAAGGTGTGGCGAGGCGTGATAAGGCGTGGCAAGGCGTGGCAAGGCGTGGCAAGACTATCGTGGGAGAAGATGCGAGTGAAAGGAAGAAAATTAGGTTAACTTGCTGGAGAAAAAAAAAAACGTACAAAAATAAACTAAATAAATTATGGAGACGAATGATGAAAGAGAAAATAAATTCACGAAATGAGAATATACACAGACGCAATGAGAAAAAGATAACAGTAAATGAGATAAATGATATAACGGAGAGGGACGAGAACGGAGGCAAAACAATAAACTGAACGAAGACTAAAGGGAAGCAAGGGATGAACGTGGCGCAGAAAAAATAAACAAATCGCGTGAACAAAGAGCATAACAAAGGAACACCGGTAAGGGTGACGCATCTCTCCTCAAGATGTATGAAGAAAGCAGAGTTCCTTGACCCTGTAGTGGCGTGGCTCGGTGTTGGCTGCTCCTGAGACCGGTTTAATGGCGCCGTAAGACCGTGAGGGCACTGAAAGGAGGAGGAGGAGGAAAAGGAGGAAGAGCACAAGGCGAAGGGAGGAGGAAGAATATGGAGGATTACATAGGATGCCAAACAATAGCATTTCTACTGGTTCTTGGAAGGAGTAAGAGGAGGAGGAGGAAAAAGAGTGAGCAAGAGATTTAAGAAAACACATTAACTATCGTTATTGCCAACCGAGTCTCATGATGTCAAAATAAAGTTAATAATAATATTAATAATAATAATAATAATAATAATAATAATAATAATAATAATAATAATGATAATAATAATAATAACAATAATAATAGTAATGATCGGTTAGTAACTTAAATGGAAAATAGGAAGATAGGAAGACAAAAAAACAAACAATGGCATGATGCACTGTGATGGCCATCTAGATCCGCTAAGAGAGGCTATCCCCTTACAAATCACACATTCTCTCAACAAGCAACTAAGGGAGACGACGAGTACCGTCTCCACGCGGGGTTTGGAGAGGTCTGCAAGGACGCGGCACTTGACCAACATGTGCCCAACTGTCAAGGAGGAGAAAGCGTCCGGTCATGCAAATAACAGGCGGTAGCTGGTTATCTATTCTGCTGTTCTGGTTATGTGTTATACGATCTTCAATGGTGGTTATACACTGAAAATTTCCTCCACTACCACTCTTGCTTTTTTGTCTACATAGAAACCGATGGAAAAACATTAAGTAAGAATATTATGAGGTAATAGAGGGGAATATTTTTTTTAATTTCCTCCGAGTATTCAATTTGCACCATTGTTTTACTGTTAGACTCTGAACATGTTGACGGATTCCTGCAACTATTTGCAAAGGATTACAATGGTGTTAATTTCTTATTTCCTTGTGTTGTGTCATTCTTTTCACGATGAATAAAGAGATAAATGAATAAAGGGAAGGAGGATTTGTGAGGGTGTTTCTTTCACTTTGTTTAAGTTTGGTAAAGTTCTGAGATGAAATAAAATATAAGCACTTAATGCACAGGGCTTTTTTTGGGTGAAACAATTTTCATTTATTTACATGAATAAACACAGAGAAAGTGTTACAAAGCAAATAGAGTAAAGCGCCACTTGTTCATGACAAGCACACTAGAGTTTCCCAAAAAATAAAAGACAAAAATTAATCCTTAGGTCATCATTTGACTCATCTTTAAAAACATTAAGGCATAAACTGATAAAAAGTGGATCATTCCAGAGTTTACCAGCAAATTGAATAAAAAAAGTGATGACATTGAATATCTCCTGCAATATTACAATGGACAGAATAACGACAAAACATTTTGTTAAGCGAGGATGAGGGAGGAATGAAAGTAAATATACAACAAGCAACTTCCTTTAAGCGTAATAACATGGAACAAAAAAGCTAAACAGTGACCAAGTGTTACATACTAAAAGAAGCAAGACAAATATAGATTAATGAATTAACCGAAAGTCATTTTACTTCATTCAGCTCAGTAGTGAGTGTAAGTCTGTTTTCCCACTCCACATACACATGAGGGACGGTCGAACAAGGACTAAACATATAGTAAACAATACGACTATGTGGAAGGGAACAAAGGACAGAACAGCAGAACTTAAAGGTGACTTACCAAGATAGTGTAAAAGTTCAACTGTGAGCCTGATTTCAAAATTATACATCGATAATTATCTCAAATCATTGAACATTTGGAAGCCGTTACCGGAAATATTGTGGTTAGCGAACATGCAAATACACTGCTTGGAAGAAGTGAGAGTTGGTACATAACTTTCCTTTACCCTCTTGAAAGTAATAAAAAATATAGGAAAAATAAAAAAAAAAGTGTCCTTTCACATCACAACCCGAATGCCGTACTTTCTGATGACAAAAATATAAACATTTCGTTGAATTTCTAAACTTTACTTGTGAAATACACTGAATTTCCTTGAATCATAAAGCGAATGGGTGAATAAGGTGTGCAAATGACTATTCAAAATCAGCAAGTTCTCAGGTCATGTTTATGTTTCATACCAACCAGGCCGGCAGTCCACACCTTGCACACAAACACACACTACTAAGACCTGCACAGCTCCAGTCTTTGTCCTTTATATTGTTCGAGCCTGAGGAATAAGCCTGACTAGCCTGCCACCAACATAGATCAGGTCTTTTGGTAAATAAACCTTGCAAACAACCACAAAGGATTTTCTCCCCACCAATGTCGCGTTACAAAAATCCTGTTCGCTTCTTTACTGGTGGCAATGCGTTGCTTGCACCTTAACATTCAAAGTTTATTTAACATTAAGTCTCAGTGTATTTTCTATTTTACACTTTCCAATTATTCTCTTCATGATTGCAATAATAATGTTTATATATTCAAGACAGAACGTAACACATCCGAGGCGTCACTATAAAAAAAAAATCTAAAACCCACGCTAAATAACAGGCAAGAGGCAATTCCATCTGTGTCTCCATAAAAAAAAGCCTACTGGCGCCAACAGTTTATGATACAGGAAATATTCAGAATAGATCATTTCACAACATCGACGTTAAAATGTATTCAGGTTCAATGCTTTCATTTTGTTACATCGAACACATTTGTACTCTCATGCATATCAAACATTAATAGGATTTTCATTCTGATTCATATTTCTTCCGGTTTAGGTGTTGTCGATGCAATGCTATTTCACTAAGTAGCTTATACACTGAAAGAAATAAAGAGCGAGAAAGAGAGAGAGAGAGAGAGAGAGAGAGAGAGAGAGAGAGAGAGAGAGAGAGAGAGAGAGAGAGAGAGAGAGAGAGAGAGAGAGAGAGAGAGAGAGAGAGAGAGAGAGAGAGAGAGAGAGAGAGAGAGAGAGAGAGAGAGAGAGAGAGAGTAAAGAAAATGCGAAAAAGAATTCTTGACCAATAAATCTCAGGGAAACTGACAAGATGGTTAAAGGAAACAAAATAGGAAAGAAAGACGATATTTTAGGACGAAAATGAGGAAAAAGTGGGGAGGATAAGAGGAGAAGAGGAGGTGGAGGAAAAAATAGATAAGAAAAGAGGAAGGAAAAAATTGATAGGAAGACAGTGGAGAAGAAAATAAAGCTAACCAAGAGGATAGGAATGAAGAGAAGGAAAGGAATTGATTCTCTCTCTCTCCTCTCTCTGTCTCTCTCTGTCTGTCTGTCTCTCTCTGTCTCTCTCTCTCTCTCTCTCTCTCTCTCTCTCTCTCTCTCTCTCTCTCTCTCTCTCTCTCTCTCTCTCTCTCTCTCTCTCTCTCTCTCTCTCTCTCTCCGTGTGTGTGTGTGCAATGCTTTTTTTATACTATTACATTATTCTTACATTAGTGAACATTTTGTCATCAAAATATATTCTAATACAATTAAGTCATCTTTACGCTCCCCTTTGTTTCCATTAAAAGTGTTATTACAGATACATTTTCTTTTTCATTTTCGTTCAGGTATTGAGACAGCTTGGCTTCATATCATAGGAAGACCGATTATTACCTAAGACCAGCAAAGTTTCTTCAACGAGAAAAGAAAAATGGACAAGAGATAAAAACAAGTTCGAGAAGATAAAATATCAATTAATCAACAATAACATTAGGGAAGTTAAGAAAGGTATATTACCAGGTAAGTCCCGGAGGTAATATTACTTCTATCGTGCAGTTATTAAGATTCGTGCTTCTTACACTTCAATATTAGTTGGAAAAATCAAACAGCAAAATATAAAAAAAAACAAGTAAGAAAATAGTCAATGTGGGCCTTGTAAAGTTAAAAGTCATATAGTTTGGTAGTATATAGACGTCATGCATCTCCTTGGGTCAACCTTCTATCTTTACCTACGACCAGTATAACATGCATAAGAACCGAGGCTACACGTGTGATTTTGTTTCTCAGTTCCACTATTCCCTTCTTTAATCAGATGTCTTAAGACGTTAATGATGTTTTCTCCTATTGATTTATGTACAATTTACTTTCATATTTCAAAAGTGGAAAGAGGAACTAGCCGTCACTGCTTGGCTGCTTCTCCTCCACCGGTATACAAGACAAGGCATATCAGATAGCCTTATTAAAGAGCAACATGATTCCTGCTGCACCTATTGGCTAGCTGGCTGGTTGGCTGGGCGGTTCTCTCTCTCTCTCTTCTCTCTTTCTCTTTCTCTTTCTCTTTCTCTTTCTCTCTCTCTCTCTCTCTCTCTCTCTCTCTCTCTCTCTCTCTCTCTCTCTCTCTCTCTCTCTCTCTCTCTCTCTCTCTCTCTCTCTCTCTCCATCACACACACACACACACACACACACACACACACAAAAGCGTTCGGGCCTTATTGACCGGCTGGCTAGCAGTGGTGTAGCGTGAGAACCGTATCCTCTGCAATACTTTGATCTACCCACATGATAGCAAGCAAAGAGAAGCGCCTCCCACACAAGCATGCAATCACTTTGTACACAGGCTTTTATATTTAAGCTTCTTTCCCATCTCATATTACCAAACAATTTCTTCTTATTTTTTTTTAAACTTCTCCACTTTTATCTTTACATTTTACGTTATAAGTCGAGATTCATATTTATAACTTACTTCTCTATAGTTATGAAAAAAAATTCGTCCATATATAGTTACTTTAATTTTATTCAGTTAGTATTTTTTTCTTCTTTGCATCCTCGAGTCTTTCCTCTGCCGCTCTTCCTTCCTTGCCAGCACTACGGGGAAGGTAGTCAGCGGCATCTCACGCTGAGCACCAATGTCCTTCATCTCGCTAATCACAGTCTCCTAATTGGCTGGGTCGTCTAGACTGGCTATGCTTGCTAATGAGGCTAATCCGGCGCCTGGGAGGTGAAAGGGAGGGGACTCGTTTCCTTGCTTTATAAAGACTCAAGCACAACCCAACCATGACCTCAGCCGCTTCATTAATCAGGGGTCGTCACGGGGGATTAGATTTGATTATGAAAAGAGATCCTGTGATAAGGATAAGTGGTATTTGCTGCATCTATAATATGCATCGACGGTATAAGAAACTAGACTCATTTTACGTTTATAACAGCAGATTTTTCTTGTTAGTCGCCATTTTAAAAAAGAATTTAGAAAAAAAAACACTATCTGACAAATAATACAGCGGTGTTTTCTTATATATTCATGATACAAGAACTAAACCAATGGAGCACCTCGTTTATCTTTCATTCAGCAGCGCATCCTATGATTCATTCAGTAAGTTTACTTTGAACACTATTGAAGGTTGTGGCCAAATCTAATGGCAGACCGCGTGCCCAGGTAAGCTGGCGCCACCAAAGGTTAATTGTATCATGACCTGACTCGTAATTACAAGAAATACCTGTCAGTCCTTAATAAATGTATGAATTTTACATCTACATATGAAAACTATGGGAGATGGGACTAAAGGAAAAGAAGGAGGAGGAGAAGGAAGGGGAGGCAGGGGGGGGGAGGAGGAGGAGGAGGAGGAGGAGGAGGAGGAGGAGGAGGAGGAGGAGGAGGATGTGAGGAGGAGGAGGAGGAGGAGGATGTGAGGAGTAGGAGGAGAAGGAGGAGGAGGAGGAGAAGGAGGAGGAGGAGGAGGAGAAAGACTGGAGGAGTTGGAAGAGGAGGAGGTGGTAGTTGTTGTTGGTGGTGGTGGTGGTGGTGGTGGTGGTGGTGGTGGTGGTAGTTGTTGTTGTTGTTGGTGGTGGTGGTGGTGGTGGTGGTGGTGGTGGTGGTGGTGGTGGTGGTGGTGGTGGTGGTGGTGGTGATGGTGAAATAAGGAAAACATGAAAGGAAATTAAGCAAAAAGGGAAAAAAAGAAAAAAAAGAAAAAAGAAAATAGATGAATAAGAAAAAATAAAACATGAAAAGGAAAAAGAAACCATAAGAAACAAGATAGAATAATGATAATTGACCAGCAATGACCAAAAGTGCAGGTGACACCGGAAACCCAGGTAGTAATGCACACATAAATATGAATAATGAGCCATAAACATAATATTTAGGCTCTCACCTCTCCTTACCCTCACCTGACTGTACCCGCGAGGCAACACAGCGGGCGGGGAAGTATTAAGGAGCCGGAGCAGCGTAGAGGGTGAGAAGACAGAAGGTTTGGGTCATGGGAAGGCGATTTAGCGTTCTTACAAGTTGTGGCGGGAGAGATAAAATGTGTTTCTGATATTATGTTCAAGGGAAATCCGGACCAACTCATTTTGGGGATGACTTTTCTGATACTAATGATTGATTATTGTCACTATTATTACTATTATTATTCCTTTTGTTCTAATTATTATTATCATTATTAGTAATAATATTATTGGTACTACTTTAACTACTGTTGCCATCATCATTGACATTATCATCATTATTGTTAATTTAAAATATATATCAAGACACGTTTCATATACCTACATCATAATTAATAGCGTTATTATTCGTTATTATTTACATCCTTAAAAAATTAAATAAATTCCCCGCTTTCTAACAAAACATCTGGTACTGTTAGCCACGGGTCGTTAATAATACTTTCACTTCATCGCAACACAAGTCAAACACACCAACGAGCACACGCCCTTGTCGCGGGGGCCAGGCGGGGAAGCAGTCCACCACCGCCCTTCAGATTACTATTTACATGCCCGTTGAGGTCTTCGGGGCCAAGTGGGGGGAGGGGGGGGGATTTAGGTGTTTGCTGCCTTAACTAGGAAAGGTTCGAAAGCGATTGACCCAGAACTATAAGAACTGCAAACCTAGTGACATAAACATTATATGCGTGTAGTTCTTTATGATTTGCTTGACAGGCAGACCACCACTTGTCACTTTTTGCTCTTCCTATTTAAGAATTAATGTGTAGTTGTTCTATAGACATTATTGTAAAGAAAATAGAGACCGCAGAATGTTTGAAATAATATTATACGAATGCACGACTGAATGATGAACACGCAATGCACTGAAGCGAAAAGATCATAAAAAAAACTAATACGTCACAATTGGGCAGCAAAAATCAAATAAATATAATAAATAAATAAATAAATATATGAAGTAGAACGACAGACAGGTAGTCATGAAGCCTTTTGAGACTTGGTTGTACATAGTCATTAGGCGTAGGAAAGAGACATTTGTAAGCACCTTGTCAAAGCTCTGTCTTGCCGCCTCATCTTCCTGACCCTTTGTTTCCTCGTCACTTCCTGTTTTTTTTTATATTATTTCGTATTATCTTCATCCTCTGTCTCCCTTTTCCTCCCATCACATTTTACCATTATTTTCACTTTTTTTTTCCTCTCGTCTTTTGTTTTTGGATCCTTTCAATGGCGTGGTTTTCTTCTTTCCTTTTCTAAAACTACAAGCTGCATATTGTTTCTTTTCATATTAAATAATAATTTCGTCTCGTTTTTTTTCCAAATTTTCCTCATCATTCTATCATCTCATCATTATTATCAATATTATTATTATTATTATTATTATTATTATTATTATTATTATCATCATTATTATTATTCCTCCTCATCCAACTCGTCCTTTTCCTGCTGTTCTACCAAATCAATGGCAAAGATTTGTATAGTGTGGTGTAGACTATTAAAGAAAGCAGCTTCGTTATACGCCAACATACTTTCTGTTAACACCCACTCATATGTCTTGTGTCCTATACTCCGCTCCTCTTCCTCTTCCCCCTCCTCCTTCACCACCTGGTTGCCAAGTCGTAAAGAACAAAGAGCCATAAAAATACTTGCCTTCCTACTCTTGACAGGAAAAGATTCATGATAAGTAACAATC
The DNA here is from genome assembly GCA_029783475.1 of Metacarcinus magister. Taxonomy (NCBI): domain Eukaryota; kingdom Metazoa; phylum Arthropoda; class Malacostraca; order Decapoda; family Cancridae; genus Metacarcinus; species Metacarcinus magister. The sequence goes on from JAPQNM010000013.1 coordinate 7,207,105, forward strand.
ACAAGACTCTCCCGCACCCACCTGTGTTCCCTGATTATATTATTGTCCATTTACAAGCATTTTTTTGTCAGGCGTAAAATGACAATGCATGCAGTTACGTGAAGTAATTTCATGTTTACGATAAATCTGAAAGTCGTTAATCAGTTTTTTTTCTTCTTTGGACCCATCTAAAACTATTTATATAAAGAGTGAGAGAGGTAGAGAAAGAAAAAACAGATAGACACATACAGAGAGACTAGCACGGACACACATACATATACAAACAGACAAACAAACAAACACGCAGACAGACAGACAGACACACAGATGAGATGAATTAACTAAGCCCTGACCACGGCGTGCACCTGACATGGTTTATGCAACTTGGATCAGTCTCATCTAGACAAGTATAGCAACGAGACGACCTCCTAGCCTTCTGATGTGCCTTAATAGCGGTTACGTGCAATTAAAGTGGTATAGTTATTATTTTTACTATTATTAGTACTATTTTTTTTTCTTTATTATTTTTTTTTTATTATTAACATGAATATTAAAGTCATTATTAGTATTATTATCATTATTACTATCATAATTTTTATCAACTCTAGTATTACTATTACTACTACTACTACTATTACAACTACTACTACTACTATTACAACTACTACTGTACTACTTTTACTACTACTACAACTACTGCTACTACTACTATTATTATTACTATAACTACTATAACCACTATAACAGCTACAACAACAACTACTACTACTATATAACTACTACTACTACTACTTCTACTACTACTACTACTATTACTACTATTACTACTACTACTACTACTACTACTATTTCTTTCAACCCAACGTGCGGTTCCCAAGGGATGTCACACTGCAGTTAAGGAAGGGTGAGTAAAAACAATTCCAAGTGAAAAATAAAGAGAAACCAAGAAACATTGTTGTGAACGGGCAGGTGGTGACGCAGATGGCTGCTTGAGCAAAAACAAAATGAAAGGTTGGAGAAGGAAAAAGATCAAAATGGCCAGGAAGGTAGAGCCAAACCACTCCTCTGAAAGACCCAACCCTGACCTCACGCTCTCACCACAACGATCAAGATTACTTTCGATAAAATTTACCGCTACGTTTTACGACTCAAGATGTCAGCCTGCCCTACACTCTGACGAAATCGATGGTAAATATATCTTTGGTAAGATTTATCTGCATCTTTCTATAGCAGAGGCCAAGCTCTTACCCACAGCTGGCGTAGTGGTCCAATTGAAATAACTCACTATATGCACTTGAATTGTTACGAACTCATTCCTGTGATACATGAATGATGTGGCAAATATAGTGTTATCCGTCTTTCCGTCGAGTGTTAGGAAAGGCAAACTTTACTTTTCCCTAATGTGTGTGTGTGTGTGTGTGTGTGTGTGTGTGTGTGTGTGTGTGTGTGTGTGTGTGTGTGTGTGTGTGTGTGTGTGTGTGTGTGTGTGCGCGCCCGCGCGTGTGCGTGTGTGTGTGTGTGTGTGTGTGTGTGTGTGTGTGTATGCGTATGCATGTGCGTGTGTGTGTGTGTGTGTGTGTGTGTGTGTGTGTGTGTGTGTGTGTGTGTGTGTGTGTGTGTGTGTGTGTGTGTGTGTGTGTGTGTGTGTGTGTGTGTGTGTATGTGTGTGTGTGTGTGTGCTGCACATTTTCTTCCTAATGTATTATCACTTAACTAAGAATTTTTTGCGGGACTGTCATAAGGCCAAGAAAGTAAGTATCCATAGCAGGAGGAGGGAGGAGGAGGAATATAAATTGAATAAACAAATATCATCATCTCATCATCTCATCATCATCATCATCAACAGCCTTTATGCGTCCACTGCAGGGCAAAGGTCTCCCCCAACCCTTTCCACTCATCTCTATCAACTACCTGTCTATTCCAGACTTTTCAAGCAATACTTTCTATCTCATCTCTCTATTTAGTTATCTGTCTGCCGTGACTTCTTTTACCATCCCTTGGTTGCCATTTTGTTACTCTAGCGGTTAATATAGTATTTGTTCGGCACATGACAAGTCCTGCTCATGTCCACTTTTTTCTTTAAATTGTCGTCAAGATGTCTTCAACTTTGGTTTGCTTTCTAAACCATGTTGTTCTCCTCCTATTTTTCAATGTTATGCCATGACATCCATGTCATTAATTAAGTAGTTGAAAAATATACTCCAAACACTAAACCGTTATGCATTATTGCATGACTTTCATAAACTATGAAAAAGCCTTGGACACAGTGGAAATGTCAGCAGTTATGAAAGCACCCAGGAGACAGAGGATAGAAGAAATCTATGTGAAGATATTAGAAGACATCTATAAGGAAATCACAGCCAATATACATATGTAGAATTACACAAGGTCAGCGATGAATTACCAATACAGAAAAGGGAAAGACAAGGCGACACTATTCCTCCTAAGTAGTTAACGCGATTTTAGAGGAAGTTTTTTTTAAAGAACTTGGAATAGGAAGAGGTAGGAATCTAGATAAATGGAGAATATCTATACAATCATAGATTTCCTGAAAAAATTGAAATCATAACATCTCGATCATTACGATGAAAAACCAACTTTGAGAAACTTATGGTAAAATTATGACAATATCGTTGTGTTACTAAAGGGAAATAGGATCATCCATAGTGGTGTGCTATGTACCTAAATAGTAGATTTTTCATTGCAGTATATCAAAGTTCTTTTGCATTCTCATGAAAAGTTAGACAGATAGTATATGTTAGTTGACTATTGCTCAATATTCATCAAACTTAAACTCTGAAACGCAAGGTAACACCGTGCACTATCTAAAAGGTATGAAATGGGGTGTTACCGGGTCACCTGGAGCCACCCCTTGGTGTGCCCATGGTAAGGCAGCCTACATTCTAGCCGCGAGCCTCACAAACAACATCTTGGGGTTCATTTTCTGCTCGAGGCCAGAGCTTCGAAGTGGCATTACTGGAGCCTCACTTCCATGCCTCTGTCTCCTCTAAACTGACACACCTTCCTTTAAAGGTAACAAAGACAGCACATGGGTACTGCTACACAGGAAGATACCACGCAACAGGAGTACAAATGAATACAAAGGAAGAACAGACAGCAACACTCCTATTGTACCTAACGAGAATTTGTGTGTGGCTACACTATACTATTATAGTACCTCCATGATGGACAAAAGGACAGCAAAGTGGAAGGCTCATCCCCACCAACTCTTCCCTCCAACCAAAGCTGGCCGGAAGAGAAAGCGATACCATGTAGAATGGACAAACTAGCATGAAATTCAATAGGAATGTAAGAAAACAGGTGTAATCGACGGCGAATAATAGATTAAAAAAAAGACAGGTTAGACAGCGAACTAGATGGAGAGATTCGATAGAAAGTTTTGCTGGAGAAACCTTAAATAGACAGGCAGATGACAGAGATGAATGGAGAAGGATTGTGAGAAGCCTATGTTGTCCTGCAGTGGATTCAGAGTGGCTGATAATGAATGAATAAATAAATTGATTAATAAATAGCCATTCCGTCTACCTCTATCTAGAAAGCCAAAACATGTTGTTAAGAATTATTGAAAAAATATTATGATAAGTTACGTGTGTTCTATGCTTATCAAGTACTTATCACCTGCTTCAGAACATCTTTTTAGCTGTATCTTAATAACTTTATTCATATAATAAAAAAAATAAAAGCTTTCGTTAATACTACATTTAAGAAAAATCATGATATTCCGTGATACTAACTATGTACTTGTTTTAATCATACTCTATCCATCTAAAGCCTCACCGATGCCTTTCGATTATCCAGGACAAACCACCTAACAATTTCTAACATAGTCATTACAATCACTAAATCATTACTTAAGTCATTACCGTAATTGGCTTTATTCATGCCATTAATTACGTTTTTTAGATGAAGGACAAGTAAAGGTCACTGGTCAGCATGGTCGTAATTGCTTTGAATTCCAAGTATCATCTTTCATTATTATTCAATGGTCTCATCCCACTTCCTCTCTAAATAATTACAACCACTTTGGTCTCTCTCTCTCTCTCTCTCTCTCTCTCTCTCTCTCTCTCTCTCTCTCTCTCTCTCTCTCTCTCTCTCTCTCTCTCTCTCTCTCTCTCTCTCTCTCTCTCTCTCTCTCTCTCTCTCTCTCTCTCTCTCTCTCTCTCTCTCTCTCTCTCTCTCTCTCTCACTATTTTTTTTATAACACACGCACACAGACACAGACACAGACACACAGACACAGACACAGACACAGACACAGACACAGACACAGACACAGACACAGACACACACACACACACACACACACACACACACACACACACACACACACACACACACACACACACACACACACACACACACACACAAACACACACACACAAACACACACACACACACACACACACACACACACACACACACACACACACACACACACACACACACACACATGATTCCCTCCCACACACACAGTAAAGCACGGACATGTGAAATATTGTAACGTGGTTGTGATGAGCTGCAGCCCTTCACCCGCACGATAATGAGAAGATATCGGTGCTGATTCGCTTTACCGCACCTGTGATCTTGCTGTCTGGGCTGCCCGGCAGACGGAATGGTCGGATTTATTGAGCGTAAATGATCCTGAATACGGGTTAGCTCGACCAGGATACAGACAAATGCATGGTGTGGACGAATCCCTCATGTAGAAGAGCCAAGTGGAGTTGAAAAACACTGCTTAGGGTGAGGCTGATAGCAGGGTAGAGATGGTGTGGTGCCCTGGCTTTGAAACAATGGATTTTCAGTTTTCAGATGTGTATAAAATATTTGTTGATTCCACAACCGTATATAAAAGTGAAATTGAATATTTTCTTTTTCGTTAGCCAGCTTTTATTTGTTTTGTCATTTAAGGTTATGCATCAGTACTTATGCATTATTCATAATTAGTTACTCACCCTTCTGTGTCTTCCAGCCCATCAGTTTCTCTGTCTGTCATTCGTCTCCACTACCATTAGAGGCAACAAAACCCACCTGGGAAGAGAAAAAATAATACATATCTTATTATATTTCATATTTTTCAATGTTATGAGAAGCATAGAAAAAAAATCTAACCTAGCTTTTGGAAATAGTTTTGTTATACGGTACACAATCTAATATATGGCAAAGAAAAGTGTATAAAACTGGTTAAGGGAATGAATGAAAAAAAAACGTCAAACAATAAAAAAAATAAATTTCGCGAGGTTCGTGTAAATAACGAATCAACGAACTATTATTCACGTGGCTGCCTGCAGAGGATGAATGTGTAACAAGTCTTGTGTTGGTCATATGCAGAAGAAAAATGGACAACATGTCAGTCTGGTGCTATCAGCTTAGTAATCTTGTGTTTGGACACACTCATAGGCAGGGGAGGAACACCCATCATCAGACAAGTATATATCATGACCCTCGACAAGCCGTCTGTCAGGAGTGTGACAAGGCCTCAGCATGTAAAAGCTGCCTTAGGAGTAGGTTTGGATTTCGTCTCAACAATTACATTACCACTCTTTCAACACTCCACCTGTCTACTTAAGACCCTTCGCCAGGCCAATTGACCTTCAGTATTTGCTAAGTCAGCTAGTAACTTGTAAAACGCCACCCTACCAAAAATGCTCCTATTTACAAATAGAGGTATTCTCTGAGAGTGTACACGTCGCATGTGTGTCCCATTCTCCTTGACGAGCAAATACACCATCATTCTAACCGGATCCAGCCAGTAATTACCTATAACAACGTCACGCAATGTCTCAGATCACGAGATCAATGATGACACGTCCATCCCATTTATACTCATGTCATGAGAAGAAAAGACAACGGAAATAACGGAGGACCTGACTGAAGATTTATTTCCTTTTTACCTGTACTTTTGTGTGCACGGTATACGTGTGAATTGGTTCAAAGATATCTTGGTGATGTGTAATGGTTGTATGAAATAGATTATCATGATGAGGTGTGAGGGTGTAGTGTGTGGAGAATGAGTGTTGTTATTAAGTGAATTTATATGGAGCATTCTCACTTTGTCACAACTTCAGTCAATTTTTAATATTATAATGAAGTTGGAGACAATAAAAGCAAGAAGAACATCCATTGGATACTTGAAATTAAAAGGCAGTTAAGCCTAACTTTGCTTAAGTCACACAGTTAACGCTTCCAAAAGACTACTTGAAACAGAAAAGTTAATAGAACAGTCAGTATTTTAAGACAGATTCTAAAAACAAAGGGATGCCGATAAAGTTTGTTCACAGGGGTAAAGTTATACAACTGTGTGTGTGTGTGTGTGTGTGTGTGTGTGTGTGTGTGTGTGTGTGTGTGTCTGTGTGTGTCTGTGTCTGTGTCTGTGTCTGTGTCTGTGTCTGTGTCTGTGTGTGTGTGTGTGTGTGTGTGTGTGTGTGTGTGTGTGTGAGCGCTTGTCCTCGTGCCCCTTCTTCCCTGTTATCTGGCTAGTCACTTAGGTAATCAGACCTGAAACCCGGCACTCAAGTTACGAGACCGTGTTGTGGGTGCGTGGCAGACCGGGAGGAGAATGGAGAGAGAGAGAAGAGTAGAATGGGAAACGAAAGAAAAGGAGGAGGAGGAGGAGGAGGAGGAGGAGGAGGAGGAGGAGGAGGAGGAGGAGGAGGAGGAGGAAGCAGAGGTGAGGAGGGGCGAAGTGTGGTTGGGTCCAAGGGGATGGATGGTAGTGTGGAGTTAGAGATCAGAAGGTGGGGTAAAAAGGTGCGGCGTTCCAGGAATTTATTTAGATGTCTCATGTCGTAAAGGTGACGAAGTTCCCCCCAGTGGTGGCTGTGAGGGCCAGTTATGGACGGGCCGCGGAGAAATGGGAAACCAATAAAAAATGTGGGAGAAACAGTTCCATGGTTTCTCGCAGGGACATAAACCCACCCACTCACACCCCCAAGAGCCCCCACACCCACACACACACACACACACACACACACACACACACACACACACACACACACACACACACACACACACACAACTTCCAAATATGAAACTTAATTACCTGTTGCCCACGCAGAAATATAAACGAATATTGAGGAGCGGCCAGGTGCTGTTTCTCTCTTTAACACACCTGGAATACCTTCACACACACACACGTATACACAATAAACTCATCATAAAATCAATAGGATCTATCCATTAAATACATTTATGCATCATTCATCACTGTAGTCTTCTTTATAGCCCCACGTCGAGGCAATCAGCAAGCAGGTGTTACCAGAGTTTTCACTTTTACATCCTCCAGTCAATTCAAACAACACGACTGACTGACTGACTGACTGATTGACAAGAATAAAAAAAATAACATTGACGCACCTCACTAACCTACAATGATATTAAACAGAGGAGAGAAGAAAAAAAGCAATACACATTAAAAAATCCAATTAAGGCACAAAAATATTAACAATGGTGATGAAATACAAACAAGTGGTTAGTTACATTGTGATCTCGTTTTGCCTCGGAGCGCTAGGTCGGTAGTGGGTGACTTTCAGGCTGTGCGAGGCGGGCCGTGGACCAAGGACTTCTGCATTAATAAAACATAAGCCAGTCAGCAAGGAGTTCCGTTTAGATCAGACCTTTAAAGAATGTGGGTTAGTAAGGTTTTCCTGGTAACCGACTCACAACTCCCTCATTACCACGGTTTCTATTTCTCACCCTTCTCTTTCTTGTCACAGAGAAAGAGAGAGAAATAGAGAGAGGGAAGGAGAGAAACAGAAGGTGTGACGGGGAGAAAGGGGAGAGAGAGGGAGGGCAAGCGGTTGACGCCTCCTTCATGCCTCGTCATTAAGGGCAGTGATGAATGGTTAGCCGGCCAATACCACTTCCTCTCGGCCACTAACGACACCTCACTGAGAGCAGGAAATTCCAACTCCACCTTCGATAATTAGCATCTCCTTAACTCTACGTGCAATTAAGGGTGATTGATGATGGTCGTATTAATGACTTCTTAAAGCTGAACTCCTGAAATCAGGCGTAATACTATAAGCCTCTTCATAGATTAATCGCCAAGACCACCTAAAATTGTTCCCCTCACTCTTCTGTAACATAGAAAAAAAAAAAGCAGCTGCCAATAAAAGGTAAATCATCGGTAACAATAACGAGATAATCCCTTGTAAGCTCAATGAATCACAGAATATATCATAACAACGTCATTATTCACCACAATGTAATCTATGTTCAGAGAGACCTTCATCAGCGGGGGATGCAACATTTATGGTTATTACGCAAGACAATGTGCAGTTCAGTAAAATCAGAAATGCAACGTTTAATTGGAGTGTTTTGCGGCAATGTGTGGCACGAGATGGATAGGTGCAGCAAGTAACGTGTTAATGTTATATGTGATGCAAGGAAAAAGGACAGATGTTCCAGGTAGGCTTAGTAGTATTAACACACGAGATACATTAATATTTTTTCTTAAATACTCTTTTTTGTTATACTATTCAACTATTTAGTAACGTATCACACTGCAATGCACTTACCACCACTTCCACCACCACGATCACAACAACAACAACAACAACAATAACAACGTACCACCAACCGCGCTCACCCTCACTTATTTTCATCAGCCCTGTAATTATAATCCTCATACCCATTCGTCACGCCACACAATACACAATATCCCGAGAGTACACTGCTACCACTCATTATGTTCCCCACACATATAGCTACCCTTCCCTGCATCTTTACCGTCACCCAGCATCGCCCACCATTTTTCTGCGTCGCTCAACACTCCAAGCGACTCTTGTCAACACCTCACACAATGCTCACTCTCTCAATGGCACCCGTACCCTGCGATAAATTAGAATACCTACGGAGAGAGATTGAGAGAGATTGAGAGAGAGAGAGAGAGAGAGAGAGAGAGAGAGAGAGAGAGAGAGAGAGAGAGAGAGAGAGAGAGAGAGAGAATTGGAAGTAGACACATAAAACATACAGACACAGACACAGACACAGACACAGACACAGACACACACACACACACACACACACACACACACACACACACACACACACACACACACACACACACACACACACACACACACACACACACACACAGACACACACACGGGTAAACTAAGTAACAAACAAAACGAAACAGTAATAGACAGACAGGTACAGAGGTAAACACTGAGATTGGACCCGAAAGTGAGTGAGAGCAGATGGGAGCCAGCGAAGGAAAAATCCTTGGCCCCACAAAACTCCACGAGCTCCCTGCAGTCACTAATGAAGGCGACACGCCGCTGTTGTAAGGTGACACTCGAAGCCAACCAACATCACAAAATCTTTTCCGAGGAGAATGGAACGAAGATACAGAGTGAATAAAAAAAACTCACCTTTTTTATTAATCTCCTGCATGAGTAAAACAAACAAAAAAACATACATAGATATATCAAAATAACTCCGAAAATGAGGATGATAAAAAATATATAAATGATCAAGGAAGAAATTAATACCAAAATAAAAAGTTTCAAAAATAATCACTCTAGAATACACAGGAAATGAAAGGGTTTTTGAGAAGAGGAATTACACGGTGGAAGGGTAAAAATGAGGAAGGGGATGAGGCAAAGCGAACGAAAAAAAAACTCTTGCAAGCCACCTGTGATTACCCTTTGGAGTAGGATATGAGAGTTGGCAAGGGTGAGGTAGGTAGGTAGGTAGGTAGGTAGGTAGTCATTAGGAAGGCAGGTGTTTATATGAATGTAGGGGACGGAGGTGAAGAGGGGGAGGGGGAGGGGGAGGGGGAGTGAAGAGAGAGTGAAGAGAGAGAGAGAGAGAGAGAGAGAGAGAGAGAGAGAGAGAGAGAGAGAGAGAGAGAGAGAGAGAGAGAGAGAGAGAGAGAGAGAGAGAGAGAGAGAGAGAGAGAGGAGAGAGAGAGAGAGAGAGAGAGAGAGAGAGAGAGAGAGAGAGAGAGAGAGAGAGAGAGAGAGAGAGAGAGAGAGAGAGAGAGAGAGGAGAGAGAGAGAGAGAGAGAGAGAGAGAGAGAGAAAAAAAAAATTTACACACACACACACACACACACACACATGACCACGTCAACGCCCATGACAATATAGCCTTCTCCATGTGGGTTACAGCCGTCCCCCAGCCCACCCTTCACGTCAATCTTTCCAGGTAAATTACAGGTGTGTCCAGCAAAGAGGGGATCGGGAGGGAGGATTGAGCAGTCTTTATTTGGCAGCAGGTGGATGCACTAGGGTGAGGGAGCGAGAGAGGGAGGAAAGAAACACGACAAAAGGCATAGAAAGAGAAGAAGAAAAAAAAGCATTGTAGGTTTAAATGGACAATTAGGAAAACAATACAGACTTGTCAACGAGTGTAGGTAGACAACTTTCACGTGGTTAAGACAGAAACTATGAGAAAGATAGTGGTTTAAGGTTTAATTGTGAGCATCTCTCTCTCTCTCTCTCTCTCTCTCTCTCTCTCTCTCTCTCTCTCTCTCTCTCTCTCTCTCTCTCTCTCTCTCTCTCTCTCTCTCTCTCTCTCTCTCTCTCTCTCTCTCTCTCTCTCTCTCTTTCTCAGTTACAGAATAAAAAATAGTGTTGAGTCTGGAGGTGCGCCGTTTAGCTATTCCGGCATTCCCTCCGTTGAGGTGCAGCAGCAACAGCAGAAACAAAAAATAAATCGATGTCAAATATAGTCTTGCAACAAACCTGCCCGAGGATGACTTAAACCACGAAAGAAGTATTTAATGAAGCAGCGCCATTATATTGTTCTTTTCAGTAACTTTATTCGCTCACATTTATCTTTTTTATTATTAACAAGGCAAGGGAGGCTCCACCATAACCATTTCACCCTCTGTGTCCTCTGCGTGCTGCCAGGAGACTATGTAGAGGGAACAATGTAACGACTCACTGACGGACAGACTATCTAATGCTGACTACAATACATATATGGTGAGGGTACATATAGCTGTCACTCTTCTCCTTGTCTTGCACCCTCCCCTACCTCCTCCCCTGCCAACACCTATCACCACCTGAGGAGATAACGAAGGCACCGCAGAGATGAATATGAAAAGATATGGTAATTCAGAAAGATAGATAGGTAGATAAATGGAGAAGGGTACATTGATAGATAAATAGATAGATAGATATAGATAGATGATTGCATAAATAGATAGATAAATAAATAAATAGATATATAGATAGATAGATATAAATAGATAGATAATTACATAGATAGATGAATAGATAAATAGAGAGAAAGACGTGTCAGTTTCAATACATACTTGATAATATTTCATTTCATATATCAAGAAATCATTGGTAAGAATATTATGATTAACGTGGAAAAACATGTAATACAATATTTTTACTTCTTCGGCATATTTGCTTGTATCAAATATACAGGTAGCAGAGGTATTGCTTTTCTTATACATCTACTCAAAGTTGCATGATAAACAACTGTAACATCCTTGACGAAAATTCATACTTCAGGCTGATTTTTGTTGCTCCTCAACCCCATGACAGCAATTAGGGAAACTCTGACATAAATATTCAAGACGACAGAACAACATCTAGTTTACTTATATACAGCAGGAGCAAATGGGTGGTAGGGAAGAGAAGGAAAGGATGGAAAATGTGGAGCTGTAGAGAGTGGTGTGTGGCAAGGAGAGACGAGTGAAGAGGGTGATGTTGAGCGAGGAGTATGAACCAACAGGGTAAGCTGGGATAAGGTGAGGTTGTAATGTGAGGGGTGGTGTGCAGCAGGTGACTGGGGAAGGGTGGAATATATATATATATATATATATATATATATATATATATATATATATATATATATAAAGAGAGAAAGATAGATAGGTAGATATAGATAGATAGATAAGAAAAAATACATATTGATAGATAGGTAAATAGATAAGATAGATATATAGACAGAGATAGATGGATAGGCAAATATAGATATATAGATAGGTAGCGAAATATAGATACATAGATAGATAGACAGATTGATAAATAGATAGATAAATCAGTATTTGCGCCTTTGATTTGGTCTTAAATCATATGTTTAATGAGTCAGATGCCCGTGTCACCCTAATCTGGAGGAGCATTTCCACTGTGTTCATTTACTTCCACAATTTTTACTCAACACTGCACCACAGCACCCATACAACACCCTCATACCCTTGACTCGGCTCTGACAACATCCATGCCTTAGTTATACACGCTCTCAACCTTCTTAGTCTCCACACAACTCTCGTATGACATACAAAAAACCTTCCAAGTACTCATCCATCACTGTCAATAGCATCTCCGACCACACCTCTCCCACTGTATCGTAAAATATCTCACATTGCTCTCACTCTATCCATACAACTTTTTAATGCTTGCTTTTAATATGCTGGGAGTATTCATGAGTTGAGTGAAATGCGCCTACTTTAAGGTGGTGGGTGAGGGTAACACTAAGACGGTGGTACAAGGGCATTGAGAGTTAATGTTAAGTTGGTGTTAAGTAGGAGTAGTTAAGCCTTTCCACCAGCGTCTCTCTGATATGTTACAGGTCATCATTATCATCCTCATCTTCCCTCCTTTATATATTTCAAACCTTCGTCCATTCTTCCTCCATCTCGTCCCTTACTCCTTTCCTCGCAGTAATTGAAATCCCAATGAGAAGCTTCGGCTGTAAATGAGATGGATTTGTTAATAAGTTCGAAGGTTATGAAACAGGGTTAGTGTGGAATGAACTTCTCACCCGAGGCCATACTGGATGTTCATAAGACAAAGACAATGATGTGTGTACTGCTGAGTGCTATGGTACTGATCGGATGTAATAATAATGATGATAATGATAATAATAATAATAACAATAATAATAATGGTAAATATAATAATAATGGACAACTAAAGGAGCGAGGCACTGTTAAGTCATTTGCCTCTCAGCCTTTCATGTTCGTCTTAACCAGTTGTATCTTCACTTCGAAGGAATATTTTGATACGGCAACTATATCAGAATCCAGAACATGTCACCTTCTTGGTTGCCATGGTTACCTCAAGGCAGCTGGAGTTACCTCGGCACACTGAATTATTGACTTGCACTAGAAGGATGCATTACCAGTAGGGTTTGTTGGAGGTCTCAAGCCCAGGATTCAAACTCAGGCCTGTACACCTTGTGACTGAAAATGGTAGAACTTTAGGTTTACACTTCACCACGTCGCCATTAGAAGCTATAAGGCTTACTTAAATGATTACTATAGTCATTTGATATTTTGATACAGCATGATAGAAAATGGAAAATAAATAACAGCCATAATCACTAATCATTATCATTATCATAGAAATACTACTACTACTAAATGTTCGAAGATTCAATTCCTGGTTTTGATAAAGACAAATTTGGACTGATCTGTTTTCACGCTGTAGTCCTTGTTCACATACCAGAAAATAGATATGGAATGTAAGCCGAGGAATTGTGACCTTGCAATCCTGACCGAGAGGAAGACTGGAAAACCGGGCCTGCTGTGTGTGTCTATGTCTGTTTCACCATGGTCAGAAGGATCACGTGTTGGACTCGTGATCGTCAGCCATCATCCTCCCCGAAGGAGCTCAGAGCTCATAGAGACGGATCTATGGGTAAGGCTGAGTGTGTGTGTGTGTGTGTGTGTGTGTGTGTGTGTGTGTGTGTGTGTGTGTGTGTGTGTGTGTGTGTGTGTGTGTGTGTGTGTGTGTGTGTGTGTGCACTATCACTACTACTACTAATACTACTACTGCTACTACAAAGTGCTAGTGTGTACTCTCCCAACCTTGCTTTTGTCTAAGCCACCACAACCACAGCTGCCTTCCCGCCACCTCTGCTCTGATCCTAAGTTCATTATCCTCATCCAACATGAGCTAACCGGCGCACTAAACCAATTTGGGTAAGTTGTTCTCTCCTGTCCAAGGTCCTGTACGCGGTGGGAGAGTGGAGGAGGGGAGGAGGGAAGGTACAGGAAGAACAGAGGGTGATGGATGACCGCGGGCGACTTCACGAACAAGGAAAACGCAATAAGGAAATGAATAAAGACTAGAATAAAGAAGGGAAAGATGAAGGTAAAAGAAAGTATGAGGAAGAAAGATAGATTGAGAAAAAAAAGGAGAAAGGGAAAAAGAGGTTAAAAGAATGAGCTTGAACAAAAGTTGGAAGATCATTAAAACATGATAAAAAGAAGAGGAAATGGAACATAAAGACAAACACATGTACAAACTCACGGACTTACAGTGTGTGTGTGTGTGTGTGTGTGTGTGTGTGTGTGTGTGTGTGTGTGTGTGTGTGTGTGTGTGTGTGTGTGTGTGTGTGTGTGTGTGTGTGTGTGTGTGTGTGTGTGTGTGTGTGTGTGTGTGTGGTGTGTGTGTGTGTGTGTGTGTGTGTGTGTGTGGTGTGTGTGTGTGTGTGTGTGTGTGTGTGTGTGTGTGTGTGTGTGTGTGTGTGTGTGTGTGTGTGTGTGTGTGTGTGTGTGTGTGTGTGTGTGTGTGTGTGTGTGGTGTGTGTGTGTGTGTGTGTGTGTGTGGTGTGTGTGTGTGTGTGTGTGTGTGTGTGTGTGGTGTGTGTGTGTGTGTGTGTGTGTGTGTGTGTGTGTGTGTGTGTGTGTGTGTGTGTGTGTGTGTGTGTGTGTGTGTGTGTGTGTGTGTGTGTGTGTGTGTGTGTGTGTGTGTGTGTGCGCGCGCGCGCGCGCGTCTGTGTGTGCGTGTATTTTTTTTTTCTCTCTCTCTCTCTCTCTCTCTCTCTCTCTCTCTATATATATATATATATATATATATATATATATATATATATATATATATATATATATATCCAGTACACTTTAATGGTAAAATGATATTGTTAGCTTTCTTACTCTCGATATGATAATGTATACTATTATTGTTTAGTGTGATTAGAATATATATGTTATCACCAGCATTTTAAAGCTACATGCACTAAGGCATGACATTTACACAAAAGCTGCCCTTCACATCCTTGCCTAAATATTTATCAATTGAGTTCTACTCTTGAACATTTATATCGGGCTAAGCCACTGAGGTGATGCAGCCTACTATCGTTTCAGGTGAAAACCAGTGTGACACTAAATGTTGCCAAGGGGAAAAAATAAACACGCTAGACCTCACCAGGGAAATGTAATACCGAAGAAATCAAAATCGTAATGTAATTAAAATTCTTGAGAAAAAAAAATACGAATAAAAGTCATAAAACTTTAAGATCAAAGTTGTGACGCAGCATTAAGATGTCTTGCCTCTGTAGTGGCTAACAATCTGAAACTGACGACCTGCAAAGATGTTATAGGCTGATGCCAATGAAGATGAGAGTGATAGTGGTGAGGTAATACATCTTCCATAAACCACACCTTGACGGAGTAAGAATTTTCAGAAGGTTGACCTTGGTATGATAGCCTTTTACATAACCTATACACACACAAAAGATGGAACATTTTTGCCGCAATGTTGCTATTTTTTAAAGTTCTGACTTAGATGTAAATGTACCATTGCTCTCTGAGAAGTAGCTCTCACCCATTCTCTGCTGCAGAGATCAAACAGACACACAGAGATCCTCAGGCAAATGACGAAGCACTGCATATGCGGTGTCATCTGATCCAAGTGAATACTTTCGCAGGATGACAGTCCATTTTGCAGCTCGCATAGCATAAAGGGGATGATAATACAGCTTTCATACGGGTGGAAAAGTCAATGTCTCGGCAATGCTGACTAACCTCTTAACACTTGTATTGCCAGACTCGGAACATAAATGGAGAATGAGAAGCAAAACTTTTCACTACTGTATCTGTATCACTTGACGAATCTCCATTGATGCATAAAACTGCTTACATTAGATTGCATAGGAATCACAAGTAACAGGAGGCTTGTTTGCCCTGTGACTAGATTGTCTGCTAACAATAATTCTGGGGCATTAGTATGAAATGATAGTTCAGTAGAAGACTCGTCTCCGTCCACCCATTCCTCCTTTCAAGGTTTGCCGGAAAAAAAATCGATACCAAGAAGCATATAAAAACTGACATGGAATTTATGAACAAAGAAACATGAGCACAGAAAAAAACAGATATAATAGGAACACCAAACAGCAGCAACTCGCAATCACTTTCCCGACAATACTGGAATAGACCAGTGTCTCGCTGCTTTGTTAGGTCCAGTAGGACTATTGGTGTCTATCCTTCCTTTGTGCTCCTGTGTGGCTTACATCCCTTTATAATTTGCAGTCTCCATTGCCGGCGAGCTTACAAAAGGGAACTCAAGAACAATCGTCAATATCACATATACGCGCCACGAGTGTGAAGGCGGCGAACAGTTAAAAGCAAAGTGGAGTCCTGGGGAGGATGAACTCAGATTCCAGTTGAGTTACACTTCTAACAATGAGAACAACAATCATCAGGCAGTTAGGGAAAAGTGTGGACATAGTAAAGCCCAGATAGCGGCTAGCGGGCTTATGACATCACCTCGGACAGGGCAGGGATAACGAGGGAGGTGCAGCAGTGTCCCGACGAGTCGTGGTGACTTGGTAAAGCTGCCAGTGTTTACTAATTTCGCCTCGCTCGTAAAACATTCAGGAGTGTAAAAGTGAAGGTGACTTGCCCTTCCAACGCCGTACACAAGATATCCCTTGCAACATAAACACCTGTTACCTTGAATTCCGAAGGTGGTCAATAATTTCCACATTATCGTTAGCAAGCCTTGGCTATTATATTCATAGGCGCGATGTCACTATTAGAATCTATATACGTAATTTTTCCACGATGAAGGGTGAACGGTTTTTTTATTTTTTTTGTCTAACAGTAAAAACGAAAAACAAGATTTAGCATTGTATTAAATGTTCAAGTCCTGTATTTAACTAAGTGGGATTCCTGTTTGGCAGCCATGCAACCCTGGGTTCACCACAGTACCGTGTGAACTGCGGAGGGTAAGGACCTTGGTATGTGAAGAAAACCAAGTGAGCTTTACGGACGGAGCTAAGACATTACAAGGAAATATCTATTGCTTAGAGTAAAAAAAGAATCAGAAGTAGTGTGCCGTGTGGAGGATACTGAATTCGTTCGACGGACGGAGAGTCGTCTAAGAGAGACACGACACACGGTTTGCAAGAGGACAGTGTGGTGAACGCTGCTGCCTCCCACGAAAATCAGAGTTGTATTGAGGCACCAAAGAGTTATACCGATGGCAGTTTGAAAATGAAAGTGCGTAAGATCACCGGAAGAGAAAGGAAAGAAGTCGTACTTTTCAATTAAAAAATTAATCAGACACTTCGTTAAGGTTAAAAGCAGCATCACTCCACCTGAGATGGTGACCACTTCAAAGTAAAGCAGTGTCCGTTAATTGAATAAGTATATCCACTCTGGGATGTAAAAAGTGATCAAGTGTGGAAGGTTAAATAGAGAAAAATAATTTGATTTTTGAACAAATATGCTGCATGCAATTAAGTTGAAGGGATCTGGAAATCGAAAACTATGACAAAATAAAGATAAAGATAATGATAAGACATATTTATACAAATAAATAAACAAATTCATAAATGTATATTAAATAAAATAAAAAAATAAATAAATAAAGTCGAAATGCATGACTCGACCCTCCACACAACTCTCACTTCAGGTAGTGGTGCATTAATATGCTGTAAACTCTGGCGGAAATTTCTTATTCATCCACCATAAATTCTTCCAGACAAATAGTAAGTGGTGTTAGATCGTCGATAAGATGTATGATTTCTTCAATACTTCAATATTTCTCGTGCAGTATCTCACACATTGTTGGTGAAGATTACAAGTGGTGTGTCTCACAGATCATTCACCTTCACTAAACACTCCAATCAATGCGATATAACACTGTCTTATTCCTTTCATGTAAGAATTATCGGGCTTTCCTCCAGCTTAGATGGAGGAAAGCTGGGTAGTAGTTAACATCATCATCAGATTAAAACTACTAAAACAAAAGCTCTTCCTTAGAATGAACACTCCTTAAGGCACATCAACTGAAAAGATGCAACGCAAGAAAACTTTAACACCGGTGGGAAGAGGTTTTGTGGTCATATGCAAAACGAGTTTTGAGAACACCATCAGAGCGATAAGGAAAATTACGTATCATTAAGTGACACAAAAAAAATGTGGTAAAGTTTGTACAGCATGTGTATTCTAATTAGTTTCTGGAGCTGGAAAATCAGGTTAATTCCTCCCCGGCACTGAGAAGTCATACCACCAGTGGATGACTCTTGGCTTTTGTTGGACACATACGAGAGCATAACATCTGTTACCTATTTTTATTTGTGGTGTCTAAAGGCAAAAACGTAATGGCACCAGAAGTCCTGTCTCCAATTAGATTAGATGGAAAAGAGTGGATCAATAAGGGTGTACCTCTTTCTACTTGATACTGATATTTACACACGCCAACGATCCCAGGCCAACAACCTTGACCATTGATCCGCAGTGACTCTAATGAACTTTTTGATGAGAGGTATCAATGACTTGTATTGATAACCTACGTGTTGGGATTCCTTACATTCTGTTTCTCGTCGGTGGTCCTACAAGGTCAGGAAGCCATCATCCCCTACAAGAAGGATGGTGCGAGGCATGACTCAACACGTCTAAAGGGTATCCAGCCACAGCATCACCATCTCATAACTTTCTTTAAGGTGAAAACAAAAATACTGTGTGTGTGTGTGTGTGTGTGTGTGTGTGTGTGTGTGTGTGTGTGTGTGTGTGTGTGTGTGTGTGTGTGTGTGTGTGTGTGTGTGTGTGTGTGTGTGTGTGTGTGTGTGTGTGTGTGTGTGTGTGTGTGTGTGTGTGTGTGTGTGTGTGTGTGGTGTGTGTGTGTGTGTGTGTGTGTGTGTGTGTGTGTGTGTGTGTGTGTGTGTGTGTGTGTGTGGTGTGTGTGTGTGTGTGTGTGTGTGTGTGTGTGTGTGTGTGTGTGTGTGTGTGTGTGTGTGTGTGTGTGTGTGTGTGTGTGTGTGTGTGTGTGTGTGTGTGTGTGTGTGTGTGTGTGTGTGTGTGTGTGTGTGTGTGTGTGTGTGTGTGTGTGTGTGTGTGTGTGTGTGTGTGTGTGTGTGTGTGTGTGTGTGTTACACTGTACGGGGTAGTAGTGAAGGTGACCGGTTGGAAGACATTCAATTCAACTAAATTCAATTCAATGGGATTTATTGACAATGGTGAATACAGTTGTGGTTTTCTGTATTTATTTATATTTCAGCCTAGCTTGGTCCTTTAATGTTAAAATATTTATTGGTCACTCATATTGTTTTTCCTTGTGTCTCATGTTTCGAATTAGACTTACTGTTACATTAAAGTGATACTAAGTAAACATCATCGAACTGTATCCAAAACATTTGTTCTCTCTCTCTCTCTCTCTCTCTCTCTCTCTCTCTCTCTCTCTCTCTCTCTCTCTCTCTCTCTCTCTCTCTCTCTCTCTCTCTCTCTCTCTCTCTCTCTCTCTCTCTCTCTCTCTCTCTCTCTCTCTCTCTCTCTCTCTCCTTGGAGCTTATTATTTTCATCTTAACATTTAAAGAAGACTATGAATGTCAGCAATACCTCGGCACTTAATTATAAAGTCATTAGTGGTACAAACTTTGGAGATAATTACAACCAAACTTCAAAACCACTCCGTACTTTCACTCTAGTTAGTGAACACTTTCCACGTTCTCAGACGCGAAATATGATACAAGTTAAAACTTGTTTGGGTCCTTTAATGTTTTATTTCTTATCCATAATGTTATGAATTGGTTTCAAGTAGTAGATTTCGTTTTTGAAGAGGTGGTATTGGTGGTGACAGTGGTGGTGACAGTGGTGGTGTCAGTGGTGGTGACAGTGGTGGTGACAGTGGTGGTGGCAGTGGTGGTGACAGTGGTGGTGTCAGTGGTGGTGACAGTGGTGGTGACAGTGGTGGTGACAGTGGTGGTGGTAGTGGTGGTGACAGTGGTGGTGACAGTGGTGGTGACAGTGGTGGTGACAGTGATGGTGACAGTGGTGGTGACAGTGGTGGTGTCAGTGGTGGTGCCAGTGGTGGTGACAGTGGTGGTGACAGTGGTGGTGTCAGTGGTGGTGACAGTGGTGGTGACAGTGGTGGTGACAGTGGTGGTGACAGTGGTGGTGTCAGTGGTGGTGACAGTGGTGGTGGTAGTGGTGGTGACAGTGGTGGTGACAGTGGTGGTGACAGTGGTGGTGACAGTGGTGATGACAGTGGTGGTGACAGTGGTGGGGACAGTGGTGGTGACAGTGGTGGTGACAGTGGTGGTGGTAGTGGTGGTGACAGTGGTGGTGGTAGTGGTGGTGACAGTGGTGGTGGTAGTGGTGGTGACAGTGGTGGTGACAGTGGTGGTGGTAGTGGTGGTGACAGTGGTGGTGACAGTGGTGGTGGTAGTGGTGGTGACAGTGGTGGTGACAGTGGTGGTGGTAGTGGTGGTGACAGTGGTGGTGACAGTGGTGGTGACAGTGGTGGTGACAGTGGTAGTGGTAGTGGTGGTGACAGTGGTGGTGACAGTGGTGGTGGTAGTGATAGTGGTAATTGTGGCTGACGATGATAGTGGTGGTGGTGCTGATAGTTGTTATTATTGTTGTTGTTGTTATAATTAGTATTGTTATTGGAGGAGGCGGAGGTCAATATGGTGATAATTGGTATTGTTGTTCGTGCTGCTGGTGGCGAAAATATTTCCCTTATAAAATAAAAAGCAAATATATGCTATGTACGGAAGAGTCTATTTGACTTTTTCCAAGGTTTTCAAAGAGTTTACAAATGTCACAAAAAAAATACAGTAAATCCCCAATAGTAATAGTCTGGAAAAAAAAATAGTAATTGGATAAAACCACACTTATAACAAACTATTTCATGCAATCGACAGCTATGTTATGGAAGAGCAGAATAAATCCTCACTTATATTCCTTTAATGAAACACAATCAACACATTCGAGGATGGAAAAATATAAATTGAAAATATCTCCATTCTACCTGACCGATGCACACGTTTGATAAAATGATTAACTGATGTCAACTGATCCGTTAAAACTAGAACTCATCACTTGGAATGTTCTGTGTGCTCAGTAACTCTAGGAAAGCCAATACATTTGTTTGATTTTTATTTCTCTCTCTCTCTCTCTCTCTCTCTCTCTCTCTCTCTCTCTCTCTCTCTCTCTCTCTCTCTCTCTCTCTCTCTCTCTCTCTCTCTCTCTCTCTCTCTCTCTCTCTCTCTCTCGTGTATCCTTCAGGAAAATACCATAGGGCTTCAGAAGGCTAATCGCATATTATTTATGTCTCTGTCAATCACTTTTACTAAAGCAAAACGATACCAAAAGAGGAGAAAAGGAAAGGGAGACAACAGCGAGGAAGGAACATAGAGAGAGAGATAGGAGAAAAGGAGCAAGGAAACGGGAAGCGATGGAAGAGGATCGAAGGAAGACATAAGGAAAAGCTGAAATATATATACAACATAAGCGCATCGATATAAAACTCACCTCTTAGCTCAGCACAAAGATATTATACCTGAACGTGGAATGCTTGGAAATCAAGGTATAACATTGCAGTCCTCCAAGAGCAGCAAAGCGATAAGCACTTTTAATAATTTTCCAGACAGATGTACACACCTATACGTAAGGCTGTACTTAAGGGGGAGGCGGCACGGGTTGGAATCGTATACCTGGGATTAGTGCACAGGTGTGAGGGCTAAGGGGTGAGGGGATCAAATTTATGAGAGCAATTAGCCGGTCATCGACGAGGGTGGACGTAGAGAGGGTGAGGTGAGGCTTGGAAAAGGTCTTGGGAATGTTAATGAAATCGTTATTTGTCTGTTAAAGAGACTGGGAATGTGAGGCATTTCTTCACCTGGAGGAGGTACGTGCGACGCGGGGGGAGCTTAAGGAGGGCGTGATGAGGCGCCTTGGGTGGGAAGGTGGGTGGGTGGGGAGTCTAAATTTGTATTATGTCGACACCAAGAACCTCCATACTAGTTTTTTTTAGCCTTTATCTTTTTTGGTGTGGTGTGTGTGTGTGTGTGTGTGTGTGTGTGTGTGTGTGTGTGTGTGTGTGTGTGTGTGTGTGTGTGTGTGTGTGTGTGTGTGTGTCGTGTGTGTGTGTGTGTGTGTGTGTGTGTGTGTGTGTGTGTGTGTGTGTGTGTGTGTGTGTGTGTGTGTGTGTGTGTGTGTGTGTGTGTAAGGGGTTAGCATGTCCACTTACCACTCTGCACAGGTGAAACTAAAT
>JAPQNM010000013.1:7231797-7236797 GCA_029783475.1 Metacarcinus magister
AATCAATTTTCTCTGGCTCCCTTCACCTATTAATCACGATTGCCTCGGCACGTCGGTCAGTGCGGAGAGAGTACCCTACCGGCCCTCCTTCCTACCCTGCTTCATGATGGGGCCAAGCAGGTCTTCAGCAGAACCAGTATCGGGAGGGACGCCCGCATCCAGGACGAGACCACTGCTACTGCTGCTGATGTCCGTGTATGCGACGTTCCCTAGTTAGGCCTAATGACTGTGCCTCCTTGTCTACTTCATATAAATTGGGTTAGGCCTAGATGATAAGGTAAATTGGTCCTGTGTTTTTCATTGCCATAGTGAGAGTGTGTATGACAAAAAATCTATCTATCTAGCTATTTATCTATCAATCCATATGTACATTTATCTATTTAATATGTAAATAGATATTACAAATAAGCTAAAAAGTATATAACAAAGTTAGTCATTGCACATACTATTGCGTCCCTCTTCGAACATAAACACCACGCCCACCTTTGTGCGTTGATGTTTGAGCTCAATACTTATGTTCCTTTGAGTCACTATCAACCCTAATGCATACCCTGCAGGTACTCTCGCGTGTATACAACATACATCACCACGAAGGGAATACAAACTCACGTGATAATCTATTCTACTGAGTGAGTGAGCAACGCAAATATGAGTAATTAATTATTTTGCATTTCAAATGGTGTTCCTTTCCGTACGCTGCATTTTACATTTACCACCACCACCACCACCACCACCACCACCACCACCACCACCACCTCTACCAACCCCACCCTCACTACCATTACCACCGCTCCCCATTAAGCCCCGCTCCATATTTCACTGTGACGGATGCTCTAAACACCATCACCAAGTCATCCCATCCATAGCACTCCACTCCACTCCACTCCACTCCACCACCATCATTCATCTGGTTCACCTTCACAGCCGTCACTGATACCCATCCACCACCCATATAACCCATCACTAGTATCACAACCATCACCTCCGCCTTCACCACCCACAACCAAAACTATAACCACTATACATATGCCAAACATAATCATGCGCTGCCACACCTGTCGCTTCCCTCTTTGAATGCAGTCAATGAATTTACACTAAACGCTCAAATCAATACTGCAATTACCACCAACCAACGCCGGTGTTATTATTTTTTCTTATTAATAGCTGCCTCCATGTATGTTATCACCACCACCATCAATACTAAACACTACACCTCACTACACACTACCACCACCACCACCCCCATTAATACTACATCATCCCCCACTACACACTATACACATACTTACAACCACCACCACCACCACCACCACCACCTGCGTTATCACTCGGCCTTCATAACTACACTCATTGACACACCGTTTACACCCACAACACCTTTCACCAGCCATTCAGACATGTCCTACCTCACACTCTACGCCCCTCGTCCCAACCCTTCAAGCTGCACACCCAACACTCTTCGACTCACCCTAATGATATGTATCAGGTAATTATCTCAACAGCCACGCACCTGTCAGCCAGCGTCTCTCCACAGGTAACTCAGCCTCTCCACCCCTTTAATTCCTTATCTCACGCGCCGCTCCATAAGTATCCCTCTCCCTACACTCTCAACCCCCTTCATACTCGTGCCCTCCAAGCCTGACCTTACTCATTCCCGGTTAAGTTCACACGCATCGAGACGAGACACAAGCAGCTCAATGAAAAACAGGACGATCATAAAGGATTACATAGGATAACGAACAGCAACATACCTTCAGGTCCTTGCTAGACTGTTTGATGTTACGACTCTATACTGACTATTGTAATAAGGATAGATAGATATATAGATGGATTATTAGAAAGTTCTACAAATATACTGAAATGGAAGGATATGGAAGGATATTCTGTTGAAAGACACATTGATTAATTAAATAAATGACAAGTGTTTAATGGTGTTGACAACTTCAATTAAGGGAACGAACAACATTTATTTGGAAGTTTGAAAGGTTGGTTTGAAATCAGAATACCTATACTTTAAGAACAATACTGTCATGACCAAAGGGAGGGACGACCATCATTAGTCTACTGAAGTATTACCACATTTGGAAAAGTATATCATTAGCTGAACAAAGATACATTATAAACAAACATGTATATATATCATATAATTATATTGTTCCAGCAAAGAGACAAACGAGGAGAGTCATTACAAGTTCCGCGTTTTCATGTAATAAATATTGGAAGGTAACCGTGAAACTTTTATCCATGGAACACTGGAACATGATACATTACTTAACCTGAAAACTTCCCAGGTACTAGATGACGCATTTTTTTTCGATCTCCATCCTAGTGTTACGATAAAAGCTTCTGATTAATATATTTTTTTTTAACCTCTCCGTTCAGGTCAGTCATCTTTTCCGGCATCTCCTGGGTTACTCTAGCGTCACTCACTCTGTCACTCAAGGGGAAGGACGCAGCAGCCACGTTTCACTGATAATTACATTTCCATATCAACCCCGGAAGCACACTCTACTCCTACTCCCACTCCCACTCCCCCGCTGAGGTCATTGATATTCCTTTTTTTCTTTCTTGGAACTCGCTGTCCGAATATATCATGGAGGTGAAAGGAAGGAAGGAAGGAAGGCGGGAAATAAAGACGCGACTTGATTCTTCGTGTGTGTGTGTGTGTGTGTGTGTGTGTGTGTGTGTGTGTGTGTGTGTGTGTGTGTGTGTGTGTGTGTGTGTGTGTGTGTGTGTGTATGTGTGTGTGTGTGTGTGTGTGTGTGTGTCTAAGCCTTCCCATTGTTCGTCGCTATCGTGACAACTGTGGTCTGAACGTTGTCGTAATTCGGGATGATAAGGAAATAACCTTTCTCTTAACCCGCCTCAAGCGCGCAAACCTACCCCCCCCCCTCTCTCTCTCTCTCTCTCTCTCTCTCTCTCTCTCTCTCTCTCTCTCTCTCTCTCTCTCTCTCTCTCTCTCTCTCTCTCTCTCTCTCTCTCTCTTATTACATTTTCTAATTAAACAGGATAATCCCTACAATAATGCAAAATATCCTTACATCAGAGAGCTTGTCTACAGCTAAAGAGGACCTGAGGCATCTATCATAAGGCCACACCCAATATATACCACCTTATGCGTCTATGGCACTCAATATCAGGCACTCCACTCCACTGGCACTACCGTTAAGCATGTAAGCATGTGAAAGGCACGATACAGTCACAAAAACCCAGCACCCAATATATAACCTGTGTTCCATTGCACCCTCTGATACGTCTGTCTGTCCTCGTGGGAGTCCATTAATCTTATGCTTTCATCAGCTATCCATTTACACGCGAATATTATGAGTCGAGGTGCAATTTTCATGCATATCGTGGCACATTCACCTCTGCCGTGCCTGGGAAGCCTTGGCAGGGGGAAAGGGGGAATGGGGGAATGGGGTGAAGGGGGAATAGGGGAATGGGATGGAAGGTGCTATTGTACTGCCTCACCTTGTGGCTTTGTGTTTCTCTGAGCTGGTGAGGGTTAACATTGTCTTTGTTTGGGCTTTGTACCTCGCTCTCCCTCTACCATATTCATTCTCTCTCTCTCTCTCTCTCTCTCTCTCTCTCTCTCTCTCTCTCTCTCTCTCTCTCTCTCTCTCTCTCTCTCTCTCTCTCTCTCTCTCTCTCTCTCTCTCTCTCTCTCTCTCTCTCTCTCTCTCTCTCTCTCTCTCTCTCTCTCTCTCTCTCTCTCTCTTTCTCTTTCTCTCTCGCTGTGTGATTTACAGGTCCTTTTCCCCTTCCTGGCCGCCAACTCTCCTCGTTCCTCTCCCGTGAGACACAAGGTTCCTCTTCCACCTCCTCCCCCCCTCACCCTCCTTGCCTCCCCTGCCCTGCCCCTTCAAGTCTTCCCCAGCATCTCAAATTTCCTTGCCTGCTTTCTTTCCTCTTCCTTGATATCTCAGATTGTTCTTCTATCCTTTTTATTTCATTTTTATTGGAGTTTTCTTAATTCTCTTTTCTTTTTTTCTCTCTCTCGAGCACCTCACGCTAGCCACCCTTCTTGTGTCCTTTTTCTCTCTCCACCTTATCTAACGTTCTTCCTTCCCCTTTAACGATATTGAGGCATAACGTTTTCTCTTCTTTTTTCGGCCTCAATTTCAGTATCAGGATTTTAGCATTCCGTCTATTCTCGTTTATTCTTCCTATCTCTTCTTGCCAACATTTTTAATCAAACCCACTACCACGTTACCATTTTTCTGAAACTATATATTTTTTTTCTCTCTTTTTCTCTCCCTCTCTCCCTCTCTCTCTCTCTCTCTCTCTCTCTCTCTCTCTCTCTCTCTCTCTCTCTCTCTCACTAATTACTCAACGGTCTAACAAGCCGCCAATCTACTAATCTTGACTGCCAACATAATTCGGTCCTCCAACCTGACATCTTCAGTATCTCCCTCCTGTCAATATACATAAAATAAAATATAAAAAAGAAGCCCTTTAGTTTTACGCCTGACCGACGCTCGCCTCCTCATCGCCACCACCTCCCATAACGTCTTGACCGCCTTTCCTTCCCACAAAAGCCACACAAGGGAAGTAAGGGAAGTCTTATTTTAGTATATTCTTTTTTTGACTTTTAAGCCCCCGTGCTCTTCTCTCTCTCTCTCTTTCTCTTTCTCTTTCTCTTTCTCTCTCTCTCTCTCTCTCTCTCTCTCTCTCTCTCTCTCTCTCTCTCTCTCTCTCTCTCTCTCTCTCTCTCTCTCTCTCTCTCTCTCTCTCTCTCTCTCTCTCTCTCTCTCATTAGAAAACTTCTGACTCAATAAATACTTCTAAGAAAAACGATTATAAATGCAAAGACCTCGTCGACAAAACTCTCCAAATGAATGTCCTTTCCTCCTCCTCCTCCTCCTCCTCCTCCTCCTCCTCCTCCTCCTCCTCCTCATCTTCTAATGCTCCTCCTCCCCCTCTCCTAATGTCCCTCCTCTTCCTCCCTCCCACGGGTAACTCGGGGCAAACACCCTCCCCTTGAGGCCATGGTTGGGACG
>JAPQNM010000013.1:7241797-7254297 GCA_029783475.1 Metacarcinus magister
ACACATACACACATACACGCACACACACACACACACACACACACACACACACACACACACACACACACACACACACACACACACACACACACACACACACACACACACACACACACACACACACACACACACACACACACACACACACACACTTGTAACAATGAGATATAAGATGCAATTATCTTGCACTTCTTGCCACCATCTTGGGTGCAAAGATTTTCTCCATAATGTAACAAGTGTGTGTGTGTGTGTGTGTGTGTGTGTGTGTGTGTGTGTGTGTGTGTGTGTGTGTGTGTGTGTGTGTGTGTGTGTGTGTGTGTGTGTGTGTGTGTGTGTGTGTGTGTGTGTGTGTGTGTGTTGGTGTGTGTGTTGGTGTATGTGTTGGTGTGTGTGTTGGTGTGTGTGTGTGTGTGTGTGTGTGTTGGTGTGTGTTGGTGTGTGTTGGTGTGTGTGGGTGGGTGTTGATGTGTGTGGGTGGTGTGGGTGTGTGAGGGTTGGTGTGGGTGTGTGTGTGTTGGTGTGGGTGTATGGGTGTTGGTGTGTGTGTGTGTGTGTGTGTTGGTGTGTGTGTGTTGGTGTGTGTGGGTTGGTGTGTGTGGTTTGGTGTGTGTGGGTTGGTGTGTGTGGGTTGGTGTGTGTGTGTGTGTGTGTGTGTGTGTGTGTGTGTGTGTGTGTGTGTGTGTGTGTGTGTGTGTGTGTGTGTGTGTGTGTGTGTGTGTGTGTGTGTGTGTGTGTGCGTGTGTGTGTGTGTGTGTGTGTGTGTGTGTGTGTGTGTGTGTTAGGGAGTATCCTTACATTATTATTCGTATCCAATTACATTTATTCAGGATTGAGTCCAACTCGTGATGACTTAGATCGTAATACTACTTTATTCTACGGTTTCTTTTCAATACACGTATATTCCTAGCACACAGTCTCCTTTGGTAACTGGTGCCGTGAGTCAATAGCTTGTTGGATGGTACACACAACGCTCATTTAGGTGACTGTGAATGTAATGAATTACATCTTCTATATTTCCTTTATTGTATAATAAAATACGGGTGTTTTTCCAAAGATCTAACAGTTTCTTTTGAATTAAGGAGCTAGGAAACAGAATACACACACACACACATATATATATATATATATATATATATATATATATATATATATATATATATATATATATATATATATACATATATATATATATATATATATATATATATATATATATATATACATATATATACATATATACACATAATTTAAATGTTAAACTTATATATGACTAGCAGAGTACCCGGCGTTGCCCGGGGGAAAAAAAATTGAGGGAGTCCCACTGAGTACCCCTCCAAATTTCAGCTCGATCCGACCACATATAGATAGGTTTTACTGCTAACCTACAGACAGACACACACACACAGAATTTTACAATTATATATTAGATTTACTTAAAATAGATACACGATAAACCTGACAATTCTTTAGTGCAAAGGTCTCTCTCTCTCTCTCTCTCTCTCTCTCTCTCTCTCTCTCTCTCTCTCTCTCTCTCTCTCTCTCTCTCTCTCTCTCTCTCTCTCTCTCTCTCTCTCTCTCTCTCTCTCTCTCTCTCTCGCTTGTGCTAGAATTTGTCTTTCTGAACAAACATATAATCCACCGGTTATTGCTCTGACCTTTTACAATATTAAACAGAATAACTCACATCTGCGTCATCGACTTCACACCAGAACCACAACCTCAACACCTCGTAACTCAAAAGTGCGTTAGCCTGGGGCGAGATTTCTAACGCCACTGCCAATGAGAGAACAATTTGTCTCGACCTAGCCTGTGGTCAGCTTAGGATCTTTTATTTTTTTTACCTTAGTTTTCTAGGTAGTAAGTATGTCATTACTAAACAGAGGACAGTTCTTTCAGCTTGGTCATTAGGCTGTCTCCCTTAGTTCTCAGTTGGATCCACAAACACTCATTGATGATATTTGACTATTAATCCCTCTCCCCCACACACAAAACACCAAAACTAGGGACATGAAACATACGGGATTGGGGAGGATATGGACCACTGAGAGGAAGAAACGGAAGAGAAAATTGGGGAAAAGGAGAAATGGTGGGGAAAGGTAGGATTGGCGTGTAAGGAAAGAGGGTGGGGAGGAGATTTACACTGTCGAGGAGAGAGAGATATAAAGGATGGAGGCAGTTAAGAACAAGGGGAAAATGGAACTAGAGAGAGAGGGAGAAAGAGAAGAGAAGAGAAGAGAAGAGAAAGAGAGAGAGAGAGAGAGAGAGAGAGAGAGAGAGAGAGAGAGAGAGAGAGAGAGAGAGAGAGAGAGAGCGAGAGAGCGAGAGAGAGAGAGAGAGAGAGAGAGAGAGAGAGAGAGAGAGAGAGAGAGAGAGAGAGAGAGAGAGAGAGAGAGAGAGAGAGAGAGAGAGAGAGAGAGTGTGTGTGTGTGGTGTGTGTGTGTGTGTGTGTGTGTGTGTGTGTGTGTGTGTGTGTGTGTGTGTGTGTGTGTGTGTGTGTGCTTGTGTGCTTGTGTGCGTGTGTGCGTGTGTGTTTAGTGTTCCTTAGTTGGTGATATTTTCTAAAAATATTTCAATTCTTATTTCTAAGTTATATATATATATATATATATATATATATATATATATATATATATATATATATATATATATCCAATTTTTCAATACAATCAATCAATACTCGTGTCCCCTAGTTTGCCACCCCCTTTAAGGGGGTGGCAAACTAGGTGAATTAATGCCAGGCGAACCTGGGCGACAGCATGTCAGCCAGATGCGCTGGAATACGCTATAATATCGAGGGCTGTCAGCCGATCATGTTGGGAACTACGCCAGGCGCGACACGTTCGCCACACAGGTTTTGAACTGTTCAAAAATTGCGGTTAAACGTCCAGAGAGTCGCGGTGGGGGAAAGTGTCGAGGCGCTTTCCCACACGTTCGACAGAGGATCTATTCAGTGTCGACATGTTCGATACAGTGTCTGCTTGTTCGATATGGTGTTGCTGGGCAAATAAACCCATGTCGAATCTGTTGAACGCGTCGACACTCTAGCGACAGCCTTCTACCTATAGCCTAACAACTGTGCAGACAGTCTAGGGAAAGTTGCCGAACGTGTACATACGCAACGCTGTCGGTACAGTGTCCAAGAGTCGCTAGGCTGTCGTTAAACTGTCGGCAACTGTTGACAAGGTGTCGGCCATACTCGACCAGCGAAGTTCGTCATAGTGTCACCGAGATTCGGCAACATTTGATGGAATTTCAATACAATTTCGGTAGAGATTCGCGACACCTTCGCTCAAAACACCGATTTCACCAAATTGTCGCCGAGGTTCGGCACAAAATAGAGTCGCCGCGTTCGTTTCATATACTTTGTTTGACAATCACCTAGTGTGACACGGGCTTAAGTGACGTTCACTGTAATCCTATCTCTCTATCTGGACAACACTTCACTTGTTATATATCTGCTGATATCTATCTATATAATACTTGTGCTGACATAACCATTATTTTGCCCGAATACATTTTATGCAGGTGGGTGGATGGGTGGGTAAAAAATTTTTTAATTGACTAAACAGTTTAATTATAATTGCTTCCAAAATTATTAGATTTATAAATGCCTTTTAAATTTTTAAAAATGTTTCGTAACTCATCTTAATCTAACAAAATATAACCATCATCTTTTTAAACTGACTCTCCTGAGTAGCACTAAATAAGTATGCAAATCAATTACTCTGAGGAATCTCACGAGCCCTTCATTATCTGGCCACGGGCGGCTCCACCTCACCTGGCGGGCGTCACCTGGATAGATGCAGCTATCACAGAATCGATTATGCATGCAGGAGTCACCTGGCTGCCTCACGCCCTCCTGTGTGGCCAACCGTCGACAGGTGAAGAAGGCTTGTTAATTAAGCAGGTAAGAGAAGACACTGCCCTCATTGTCAATAAGGTTCACCAACATATGTTTAGGCCCATTTGTTCTCTTTTAAAGTGGTTGCTGTGTCATTCTCACTAGTCTGTCTCTCCTTACCACTCGTCCACCTATTGGTCTCCTGGACAATATACTTGCACGTTCCTGTGCAGGTGGATGTTTTGCATTATATATATATATATATATATATATATATATATATATATTTTTTTTTATATATAAATGTATATGTATATATATATATATATATATATATATATATATATATATATATATTATATATATATATACATATATATATATATATACATATATATATATATATATATATATATATATATATATATATATATATATTATATATATATATATGTATATATGTATATATATATATATATATATATATATATATATATATATATATATATATATATATATATATATGCATATAGATTTTTTTTACTGATTTATTAAGTTATATATATACATTTTTTTTTGGGTCTTTCTTTCTTTTGCATGAATCTTTTACTACATCAGTACTTTTTTACAATTGCTCTACTAATAACACACTATATTTTTTCGTATACTATTCCGATGAAAACATATGATCACATACATTACCATTATTACTGCCCATTTCAAGGCAAAAGACCCTTCAGACATCTCTCACTCACTTTTTCAGTTTTCCTTCAATTATTCCTAATTTTTATGACACCATGTCTATATCCACAAAGGTAGATATAAGATAATACATAGAATTGCATCATACAAGCCATCATAATCCCTTGCCATGATGCACTGCCGTATAAGGACAACGGGACAGATACGAGGATAACCCCTTGTGATGCGGTACTGCTAGCCAAAGGACAGGATCACAGGAGCTTAGTCAGCCAATTGGGGCGATTTATATATCTGTAAGCAGCCTATAGGGATTGGTGTGTCTGACAAGACCACTCAGTACGGACGATGCTGAGGAAAGACTAAAGGTGAGGTTGTGATAGACCAGGCTGGTCACAGCATTACTTCATCACCATTAACGATGCAGTTACTAGGGACTGAGGTTAAAAGTCACGGCAGCGAAAGTGATTAAGGTAAAAATCAATGTACGCTCCGTGAGGTCTGTATCATATCTCTTTTTTTTCTCTGTCTATCTAACTTTATATATTTTTTTTCTTTCTCTTAAGCCTGAATAGTTGCTGTCCTTAGAGGTGAAGATAAAGTTTGTTGTCGTGGGAATTTGACCTTTGTTCCCACCTCCCCATAAAGGCTTGGGGACCCGGGTTACGAGGGATCAGAATCCTCTTGTATTAGGGATGAAAATGGCCGTACAAGGAGGGGGAAAACCGACCTTGAAGCATCGCCTCATAAGATTGCTTTCGCCTCCTCGTGAAAATAACATGGCAGTATTTGTGGAGATTCTCTGTAAAAAAAAACCCAAAAAATACGTCTATGCAAATTGATTAAAAATATGTTTATGCTGTTTGCCAGATACGTAATTTTTGTGTACGTTTCAAAAATATAAAGTAGCAAATTATACATATTCGTTTACATTCAAATTAAAAAAAAATAAAGCCACGTTGAGACCTGATAGTTTATTTATTGCGAGAATTCAGCCTGAAAATCGACTTTTTTTTTTTAAAGTCGTCTCTGTGGACTAATAACTAATGTTTAAAGTTTCTGGTGAGTCAAGGATGGCCAGGGAGGCGACAAAAGGTAAGGTGAACGTTCAAGCTTTGTGAGTCAACCACCTTCCACCACCTTCCATGCAAAGGATCATTTTGTGTGTTTAGTATGTTTACACATTTTTCGTATAAAAACTGCTGCAGCCGACCTCTCTTTTATCATTAACCCTGTCACTCTTTCTCTTTTTCTTTATTAATGTGTATATGAATAAAGAGGGTGTTTGTCGACGGCTGCATACTTTTAGCCTCACTACCACAACAGTAAACCACCACCACTGCCTCCATCGTATCGTCCTCACACCCACCACCACAGCCACTCCACCATTATCACCACCACCACCGTCCACACACCCACCCCAGCCACCCATCCCACCCACAATCCATCACCACCACAATTAACAGCAACAAGACTTATAATACCAACACCACATCCACATTTATCACTACAAGCACTACCACCAACACCGTGCACAATGCTAACATCAATTGTCTCATTCCATTCCTCAATAAATTACGTACTGATCCTAATTTTACATCACCACCACCACCTTCTACATCACCACCATCACAACCACCACAGCCAGTACTTGTCCCAAAACTACAATTACCGTCACCATCATCACAATCACCAACACCATCCTTCACCTTACCACCATTAAGGTAATAAAGTCACCACAACAATCACCTCCTACTAACTACCACAGCAAATTTATAACCACACTACAGCCACCACTATCTTACCGCCACAATAAAGATAATCACTACCATTACCGTCACAACAATTACCACACTGCTATCACCAAAACCACCACCATCACCACCATCACCACCATTACTGCCACCTCCCCCAGCACACTATGCCATCCCCCAGCTCCATCTACTTTAGTTAACCTCCCAACACAAAGGGAATGGGTGGAATAAAGACGGGGCATAGGTGGTGGTGATGGAGATAATGATGGTAACAAGGGTGGTGGTGGTGGTGGTGGTGGTGGTGGACAGGAATGATATGTTGTAGCGTTATGTAAGTGTAGTGGTGATGGTGATGAGGGTGGTGGTGAAAGTGAGATGGCATTGTGTGCAGGTAGTGCCGGCCTGCTTGGCGGTGATAGTGATGGATGTGAAACAAAATGGAACGATAAAGGTGGTGGTGGTGGTGGTGGTGGTGGTGGTGGTGGTGGTGGTGATGGTGGTGGTGGTGGTGATGGTAATAGTAGCAGTTGTGATGTGGTATTCAAAGTGGGATTAGGATGGTGTAGAGGAGTGGTCGTGGGGATGGTGAGGGATTGGTGGTGATTGAGATGAAGTTATAATGATGGTTGGTCATGATATTGAGTGGTGGTTATGGCAGGGAGGATAGTGGTGATGGTAACAGGTGAATTACATAAACTAGTTATACATAGTTCCTAGTTGATGGTGTCTACTAAATTACTAAAGCAACCTTCGCTTCCACCATCAAAGAAACCACTTTCCATTCTGGTAAAGGAGACTATATCTTTCAATGACACAACGACAGACAGTCTACTTTAACATGAAACACGACTTTAAAGGGTGACAAGTGCTTTAATTCATTGAGTCATTGCATTATGGAGAAAGTATTAGAAGAGATGCGTTATAAGAAAATAAATATTGCCATCATAATCTGTTCAGCGTGACGTTTTCTGGTACAATATTAATTCCTCCATCGCATTTTCTGTGTTATGTAAAATACATGTAAAGAAAAGGAAAGCTTATATTTATTTGTTACGTTATGTTTTATGCTCCGAGCATGTAACAGCCAAGATAACATACACGTGGTAAGGATACAATATATATATATATATATATATATATATATATATATATATATATATATATATATATAATATATATATATATATATATATATATATATATATATATATATATATATATATATATATATTATATTGTATCCTTTTTTCTAATTATCTGAAATATGATTAACATCTTTGCAGTGAGGAGAAATGTGTGTATTAAGTGTCATTACTTCTCTAGATAATCAACTTTCTTAATCAAAACGGGACATCAGTGCATAAACACTTACATACAGGCCAATCTCTCTCTCTCTCTCTCTCTCTCTCTCTCTCTCTCTCTCTCTCTTACACGCCTTTCTGGTACGTCTCTTAGTCTATGTCTGTGTTAGAACACTCACCCTATCCAAGCAGCTTCATAATAAACTTTCCGTTCACCTCCTCCTTATTCAGTGACAATATCAATATCAATATCCTTCTCAGCCAATAACAGGACAGGTTACATAATATCCTGTGATCCGTGTGCAGGACAAAAATAGACAGAGTATAATCAGCTAACATCCTATGTCAGCTAGTGATCAATAAATCAATGCGAAGGCTAAGGCGGCACTGACACGATCTATATCATTGTGCAATCTTCCGTATTGCACAATAGCATCACACTTTAGTACCACTCTTTCATCCATCTGCGTCTTATCTTTCTTTAGTGCAGCATACTATTGCAATTCCGATGAAAACAATGGCAGTGGCAGTCATGATGTGTTATAGAGACCGTCCGTTAGGACTCACGATATGGAACAATACTATGAAGCAATATAAGGGAACGCAAACATAACAATAATGTTGTCAATATTTTGTACCAAAAATATTGATCATGTAAAGGAAACGAAATAAAAAATTCATCTAATTAAATTGAGTGTTTATCATGACATTTATTATAGTATAGTAGTGTAAAGTATAGTATTGTATTGTATAGTACTTTATAGAATAATGCATCCTTCTAGCACCAAATGGATTCTGAATCCTGGAACCTTCATAGCCACTCAGTACACAGCCAATTTACGTGTTACCATTGTCTCTGATGTGTTCAGCTTATTAACGGCAACTCTGATGACTCGTTTAGGGGGATCAATATGATATTATCAAAGAAAATTTTTTATTTACTGTATGATCCTGTAGGTGTTGCACAAGTTACATAGCATAGGGTTTCCTGAAGTCAGAAATATTAAGTAACGTTGATCTAGTGGTATGGGTGGTAGTGAGTACACGCACGCACGCACGCACGCACGCACGCACACACGCACGCACGCATGCAAGCACACACACACACACACACACACACACACACACGGTCCGCTAGCGTAGTGGTTAGCGCACTCAGCTCACAACTGAGGGGGCCAGGGTTCGATCCCCTGGGCGGACGGAGATCATTTGAGTGTGTCTCCTTTCACGTGTAGCCCCTGTTCACCTAGCAGTGAGTAGGTACGGGATGTAAGTCGAGGAGTTGTGACCTTGTTGTCCCGGTGTGTTGTGTGTGAGTGGTCTCGGTCTAACCCAAAGATTGGTCAGTATGAGCTCTGAGCTCTTTCCATAGGGGGACGGCCGGCTGTCTCGAGAGACCAGCAGCAGACTGTACAGTGAATTACACAAACACACACACACACACACACACACACACACACACACACACACACACACACACACACACACACACACACACACACACATACACACACACATATTAATTGTTTTCCAAAAAACAATAGTTATTCACATTAACTTCCAAAACATTTGGGAACACTGTTAATAATAAAGGGAATGAGATGGCCGTTCAAGTCCCGGTGGTAGAGCAGATATTTTTAATGCAGTTAAGTGGAACAAACAATCTTCTGTAACCTTGATCAAGTGGAACAGTTGTGGTTGGTGGGTGACATGAACCTTCAAGAGGCTCCATTGTAAAAGAAAACAAAAAATCAAGCACGTCTGGGCCAGCACAAGCTGAGGCAGACCACCACCAGCCCATCTTGATAACCCTAAAGACGCACTTAGACCATGAACGCAAAGAGGAGGATGGAGAATATTATTTGCATGCGTTTATCTATCTATCTATCTATCTATCTATCTATCTATCTCTCTCTCTCTCTCTCTCTCTCTCTCTCTCTCTCTCTCTCTCTCTCTCTCTCTCTCTCTCTCTCTCTCTCTCTCTCTCTCTCTCTCTCTCTCTCTCTCTCTCTCTGTACATATATATATGTATATATATATATATATATATATATATATATATATATATATATATATATATATATATATACTTGCTTTATATCCCCATTAAAAGGCAATGCACTCAGTATTCAAGGAGACTTTACTTTTCCCTCCCCTTTCTGCACTCTGTCTTTCCATAGGAGAAAATAAAGAGGAGGGGCTTCCCAGACTTTTCTTTATCTCTCTTTTAGTCTTCTTGTACGAAGATCAGGAAATACGGTAATAGTATACTAGCAGACCCAATCATTTTTATATTTCAGGTTAAAGATTTTTTGTAGGAACAGTGCAAGCGACCCTATGAAATCCTAAACTCGTCCTGCTTAGACTCGCTTTAAGGGCCAAGGAAGATGAAAGAGAAACTCAGTCATACTTTTCTTTTTTCACCTCAAGTGAATTCAGTTACCAGTTGCTTTTTTGAAGGACTGACTTTTCAATGTCTGTAGCAAGAGTGTACCGCAAGAGGGGCGAAGATGACTAGGTCACTAGAAACACTGACTAGGAGTGTAATGGTGGTGGTGGGGGTGGTGGTGGTGGTGGTGGTGGTGGTGGTGGTGGTGGTGGTGGTGGTGTGTGTGTGTGGTGACGGTGGTTGTGATGAAAGAATAAGGAAGGTGTTAGTAATAGTGGGACATTGATCGTAGATATGGTGATGGAGGGTGGTAGTGCAGGTGAAGTAACGAGGAGGGTGGAAGTGATGCTTTGGCGAGGATTGTAAGTGGTGGTTGAAGGTTGTATATCAGTGTGAAAGCTTTAAGATGGTGGTTGTGGTGGTAGTGGTGGAGAGGAGCTGGAATGATAGCGAGTATACCAGTGTAGAGAAGCTGTGGTGGGTTGGTGTGTGTGTGTGTGTGGGTGGACGAGTGTGTGTGATGAGAAAGATGAGAGTAGGAACAAAAACCGGATAGAATAGGATGAGAGGAGGAATGAAGATGATTGGAGTAGAAAAAAAAAAGGGGGGCGATAGTATCAGGTAATATTGTGAGCGTGTAATGGTATGGAGGGATGATGAATGATGATGGATAACAGGGAAGAGACTAGATGGTGTTTAAAAAAATGAGAATAAACATCATAAAAAAAAAAACATACTGAAGGAATATACAAATACCAAACAAAAATCCAGGAACACAAAGCCGAAAAACCCAAACAGCATCTCTAAACATAAAGCAAAGGAGTCCTAACATAAAGCAGAGTCAAACAACAGGCTCAGCGCACCACCAGCACACACACACACAACGACACACAGCAGACACACGATCATGACGACTCAGCTTTAGTAACGTATCAAGTGTCCAATGAACGCTCAGACGAGACACTCACCTGATAGGAAGCCAACAGAAGCCCAGATGAACATTGCCAGGACATGTGGCACCTTGGACAACAGATACACACACATACACCTACAAAGACACCTGACTAGCTTGATGTAACAACGTGTCTGTAGTGTGTAGTGCTTTGAGTCAATCTAAACATCACTGGCCAATTTGTTCAAAACGCCACCTGAATCCCCTTTAATTAAGAGCCGCCTCATTCACAAAGCACTCCACGGTAAGCGTAGCAGATGCTTTAATAACTAACATATGTACAGATATAGTATGCCGGAATAAATAGAGGAAAGATTAAAAAAAAATGATTAAAGGATGAAGCCGAGACCGAAACAGATGGAATATAATGAGGTGAGTCAGCTTGTAGTTTGGTAACTGATCGCTCGTTGAAGAAGGTTGGAGTGACAGGTTGTAATGATACTACTTGAGAGGTATTAGTTAGGTCTTAGGTGTCTCTGGTCTCCTCACTCGCTCTACCTCTCTGTACAACGTGTATATATGTCGAGACTCTTTCTTTTTTTCCTCTTTAGACGTTCATGTTTGTCTTCACTTACTATGTAGCTCCGTTTACTGTGTGTGTGTGTGTGTGTGTGTGTGTGTGTGTGTGTGTGTGTGTGTGTGTGTGTGTGTGTGTGTGTGTGTGTGTGTGTGTGTGTGTGTGTGTGTGTGGTGTGTGTGTGTGTGTGTGTGTGTGTGTGTGTGTGTGTGTGTGTGTGTGTGTGTGTGGTGTGTGTGTGTGTGTGTGTGTGTGTGTGTGTGTGTGTGTGTGTGTGTGTGTGTGTGTGTGTGTGTGTGTGTGTGGTGTGTGTGTGTGTGTGTGTGTGTGTGTGTGTGTGTGTGTGTGTGTGTGTGTGTGTGTGTGTGTGTGTGTGTGTGTGTGTGTGTGTGTGTGTGTGTGTGTGTGTGTGTGCGTGTGTTGCCATGTACGTAATATGTACCTTTAAAGTTGTTTTCATTTTCAAGTTTAATCAAATTCCCTTTGATTTTCTAACAATTCAACGTTCACCTTCCCATCAACTTATTTCAACATCCTCTATTAGTCTTGTAATTACTTGAACAATTAGAGTCAGGAACTTTCAAATCAGCAACGTCACGTGACTGATCTGCTGTCCAATGTAGGTGAAAGTATGAATTTCAAAGTACAATAAAACTCGCATTATTGATTCTTTTCAAACAGTTTCTTTCCTGCATCTGATGAAAACCCATTTCCTAGTATGAGGCACAAAGGTGGGACGATTGCTGATTATCTCTATTATATGGACGTTCGTAAGTAATTTGTTGTCCTCTGCGTTCTCAACCCAGCATAACATGGTGTGGGTAATAAAATAGTGAGTCCTGCATGTTTAACAACTCTGTGGGTGTGGAGTCCACCCATGCATGAGATGCATACTCCATACAGGGGTGGATAAGGCCCCTGTACAGAGTAAGCAACTGCTAGGGGGAGAAAAACATGTGGAAACGACACAGGAAACCTAACTTCTTGGAAGCTGATTTATTAAGAGAAGATATATGAGACTCCCAGCTAAGACTGACAGGTGTCGGT
>JAPQNM010000013.1:7259297-7271797 GCA_029783475.1 Metacarcinus magister
AGAAAGAGAGAGAAGAGAGAAGAGAGAGAGAGAGAGAGAGAGAGAGAGAGAAAAAAGTACTGTTAGATGGGTACACCGACATACACATACATATAAATAGATAGATATAGTTACAGCCAGGATGACAAAGACATAACACCTGACAATTTCGTATGTATAAGGCTCTGTTCTTGTTGAGTTAAGAAAAATGGTACTTGGTCCGCCTTCCTTCTATATTTTACTCTTTATATACAGATGAAGCTAAATACTGGTTCCGCAAATTGGTAAAACTGTCACTGGTCATAAGAAAAATCCAAATTCCATGGCCAATTTCTTCTATTTTTTTCAATGTGTTTTAAAGGAATAATTAGCTAAAAAAAAAATAATAGGTGAAAGGGTTACTGAGGAGGCATCGTCAGCAGCAGACACCGTAATCTTCCTTGAATAGAACAATGCACGTCGTAACTTCAACTCTTCAACAGGTAAACAACTTGCCACTTATCTTGACAAGGATACAATTACCGCACTACTACGAGAGAGACATTGACCTATAACTTTTGTTTCATGATCTGGACATGCACCAATTTTTTGTCTTATGAAAATGTATTCCTGGACACAATCTATTACTTCATCATTCATTTTAATTTAATTTTCTAGTGTGTAATTATTTTTTACCATCTGTTTTTTGCATATTAAAATTCAAACCCACTTTCTGGCTTTCTCTGTCCAATTGCAAAATAATCTACTGTAGTTCATCTGTTGATTCACTCATTAGAAAAAAAAATTCACATTACACTTGAATGTTGGACTACCATAAGGCGATGTTTTGTGTGTGTGGTCTAAACGAGTAAATCAACTACGCAACCAAAGTGTATAACAAGTATGTAGATCAGATGGGAGAGCCACGAATCTTAGATACATTTCTGACATTGTGACATGATACTACTCGTATGTTATGCCAGTCAACACAACGTATTTCTTGAAAAATTACTTTCAAAGAAAACAAACCCAGAGGTCGATGAAAAATTGTGACATAGGAAAAACTCAAATAGTACAGAATCTTTTTGTTGAAAGTGATTTGCAAGTTTGATTTCCGGTTTCTAATCCGGTGGAAGGGAGCTCTGGACATCACTATAAAAGCGAATTGAATTTTGGAATTTCACACTTGAAACTTTATATTCGTGCTGTAGCGAGAAAGCATATTTTTAAAATTTCAAGTAAAAATTTACTGGATTGTTGTTTCATGTCATAATGAATACCTCACGCAACAACACATGAAACAGTTTACAGCGACGCGTATCTCCTTTATCATACACACACGCGGTTGACAGGGGAGTGTGAAACATTTTTTCTTATCGCTCCAGAAATGGCAACTGAAGTCTTTGTTTGAAGTGGCTCCTTGTTTAAGGTAGCAGAGACTTACGTTTTTGTCATTGTTACTATTTTTTATTATCATTATTATGGTTATTTTAAATATCATTATTATCATAATTACTTTTTCATGCTTGCTATTACCTTTGTATCATTAGTGTTTTTAACAGTATTATTATATTGTTATTATATTTTACTTTCGCTCTCTGTACTCACTTTGTCTGTTCGGGCGAAATTAAACTATTATAATTATTATTATTAGTAGTAGTAGTAGTAGTAGTAGTAATAGTAGTAGTAGTAGTAATAGTAGCAGTAGTAGTAGTAGTAGTAGTAATAGTACTATTATTATTATTAGTAGTAGTAGTAGTAGTAGTAGTACTATTATTATTATTATTATCCTTATTTTTATTATTATTATTATTATTATTATTGTTATTATTGTTATTATTATTATTATTATATTATTATTATTATTATTAGTGAGACTCCAAAAAAGCAAGGAACTTTTGATGATCTCCAATTTAGTTTTTCTCTGTAAATGTAGGGCCACAGAGGTATGTGGCGTACCATTAAATATTAAGTTTTAATTGTAGGATGCAGCCTAACTTCTCCCTTAAAACTACAATGATTGGATATAATCTACTGTCTTAGGGCCGTACTATTAAAACCTGGGCGGAAGTATGGCGAAGTTGGGGCGCACTTGGGACCGAGTGACGGATTCCTTACTTTTAAAACAGATCCGAACGTTCGCCTGGATAAGCGAGCGTTGTGGTCCGCCACCCCTAAACATGAGGATATTCCCGCTTGACTAGCGGAAAGTAGCAGGAAAAGCGCGGGAAATATGTTTGTTTACATCTGCAGAATGACAACAAGCATCAACGCTGTCTCCCTTAGGGCGAATCCTGTATCCACTGTGGATAAGGATATGTTCATTGATCTCGTCAGAGAACATAACTAGGTCATAAATGACAAAACGGTAAATCTGCATAACTATACTGCTCGGACGATATCAATATAAATATGAAATCGTACATAGTGTATGTATTCAACACATTTGTGAAGGCTTCAGGCGGTGTTAACCATTATCTAACTCGCAAAGCGTCTTTGATTTATGTTAAATTATGTTAGGTTAGTTATGTTATGTTGGGTTATGATTAGGTCACGTTAGGTTAAGGTTAAATTATGTTGTTAGATTTGGTTAGGTATGGTTTGGTTTGGTTATATAAGCTTTTTATATTTTATTACGCAAAAGTTAAGCATTTCACCCAAATTTTTTTTCGTATATGGCCTGTATTTACTTATAATGACGAGCACAGCCTGAAACCTTCACAGGTGTGTGGAGTGCACTCTGTATAGTATGTAGAACTTTATAGTTATATCGATATCGTCTGAGCAGTAGTAAAGAGTCAGTATAGTGTGGTTTACTTACAAACACAAACAAGTTTGCTTGCTTGTATATCGTAGGTCAGTTGTACTTTTGCTATCATCTCACTATCTTAATAAGGCAGTTACAAACATTATAACAATAAATAGCATCAGAGACTGTTTTATACTACAATATTTTTTCTCTGAAGCTATTATTTCCTTACTGTTGGCATTAATACATGACCATATATCAAAAGAAAATGGCACAATTTAATAGAAATTAAGGACTACAATACATAGGATTGTTATATTAAAGTTTTTAAATAATTTCAGTAAGTTTTATTAACAAACAATACAAAAATGGGATACCATCAAATAGAGACACAGGGGAAAAAAAGAACACTGCTCAATTATGTCATGTTTCATTTCCTTCAGTAGTGTGAACATTTATGACAAAGAAATGAAGTGTCAATCACTTATTGAAGAAACTTAAGAGTTCTTATCTCCAAAAAGAATCCAACTATCTGTACCTTAGATAGCACTAACTAACTGTAATTATCAGGTTTCAAGATGGGTTGTAGTGGTTTGGAAAGACTAGATTTAATATTCAACGGACTATGCTTTGATAGTCTGAACCTAAATGTAAATTCCTCCTCAGTCAGTCTGCTTCAGCTGCATCAAGCACATTTATATTCTCAAAGTCTAGCAGTGCATCCATAATCTGGAAAATATATGAAACATATTACAATCTAACATTCATGTAAAGGTAGATCTATATATCCGAACATCACATTTAATTTCGTGATGAAAAAATAATTTGCGGACAAAATGTTATAAAAGAAAAGTATCCAAAATTCATGGGATGTTACAATTTACAATAATACACTTTTTTTTCCTAACCAAACCTACCATAACTTTAAAGGTGAATTCCATGAAAATGTATGAGAAAGGCAACTGGAAAAGATAGTTTCAAGTAACATTTCTTTATTGGGCAACACTTTAGTATCACAATAGGTATGTCTGAAGAATAATGACTCCACCTCCTATCTTCTAATTTGTATATGCCTATTGTCAACAGGCTTTGAGACCCTTTGGGAAAGCGTGGTTTCAGGTTTGGTGAAGTAAACCTCACCTCACCTCACCTCACCTCACCTCACCTAACCTAACCTAACAAATTAATACATTATAATTATAACAAGAGTTATAACTCATTAAATTTGATCTGATTAAACCCCATAAATATAACTTTTTTGTGTGGCGTGAGCACACTGTTAATAATAAACTTTTTTTCCTAACAAAACCTACCATAACTTTAGGGGTGAATTACATGAAAATCTATGAGAAAGGCAACTTGAAAAGATAGTTTCAAGTAACATTTCTTAATTGGGCAAAACTATAGTACCTATTCCACTAGGTAAATCTGAAGAACAAAGCCTCCACCTATCTTCTAATTCTCATTCCTATAGCCAACAAGCAACCTTCACAGATGTTCAGTATAGTAAAGTATCCTGTGTACTACAACGAAAATTATTCTGATCGGTGTGGAGGCGGAATCATACGTTTCAGCAGAAATCATACACTAAATAAGATAGAAGTTAGTAAAACATTATAATTATAACAAAAGTTATAACTCAGTAAATTTCACCTGATTAACCCCAAAAATAAAACTTTTTTAGTGGGGCGGGAGCACACTGATATTACAGGCACGTATCACTATAATGACTATAAGGGTGGTAGGCCTCTATAGCTAATTTAAGCACGCCATTCCCAAAACATCCAATGAAAACCTAATATTATGCAAAATAGTTCCTAAACCAAAAATAATTGGGTGGAAAGTCAATATACACTCACCTTGGTAAGTCTTGTTCTTCCTCTTCTTTCTTTAAAAACAATATAAACACGACTTATTTTTCAATGGCAAACTTGTAATGCTCATTGATAATATTACAATGTGTTTTCTACATCATAAGATGATTAAAAGTATTATACAAATTATAAACTAAACGAAAAAAATGCTTTTCGTTCAGTGTTAGGGCGGTCTCTCCCGCACTCACCGATTCCAATACTATTCCAACCAG
Organism: Metacarcinus magister; assembly: GCA_029783475.1. Lineage (NCBI taxonomy): Eukaryota > Metazoa > Arthropoda > Malacostraca > Decapoda > Cancridae > Metacarcinus > Metacarcinus magister. The sequence goes on from JAPQNM010000013.1 coordinate 7,264,091, forward strand.
CCCTTTCGCCATGCGAAGGGCTAGTGGAGTTTAAAAGTAAGAAATTATGCTTCGCCCCGCTCGCCAGGCTTGCCTACCCTGGCGAAAGATTTTAATAGTACGGCCCTTAGGTACAAGATTCCGTCGAAAGTCTCCCACAATAGAGAGATTGCGTTAAAAGTTTTCAATGCATGCACAAAGCTGCCAAACGTCTCCCGTAATGGGAGTACAAGTATACAAGCATAACGCTTCCTTGCAAGGAGGCAATGGCAAGCTCCCTCTTGCAGGTTCAGTACAACGCAGGTGAAAAAAATACCATCAGTATTTTTTACCTATTTTAAGATAAAGCAGAAAGTTTCCCTAACAAATAAGATGTCACCACGAGCTTCATTTACTTATTTACCGGTTAATTTATCTATTCAGTATTATTCTAGCGGTATTATTCTAGCCATAATTCATAGTGATACAATTATTTATTATTATAATTAGACCAAGACCCAAGACCTACCAAGACCCTTTTTCTGTTATGGTATTTCCGTCGCCAATGCAGCGTTTTCCACACTCTTAACCCAACAACGATAGCGGCAGTGTAACTCGTGCCGGCGATAGTTCCTCTACAGGGATCAGAATAGCTTATAGGTTAGGTTTTCGTCTCTTCATTCAATAATTCCAGTTTCTCAGCCCTCAAGATCATTATTTAGGAAAAAAAAGTATAGAATAAATATTGGAAACACTGCATTTTCGATGGATATGTTATAGAAAAAATGTGTCTTAGAATAGTATAAAACAACCTCCATCCAAAGGAAGAATAGGTTTCTAAAATCACAATGTTATAGAGGCAATCGCTAGACATTTACCAAGAATTTATTTAGCTATTTAATATCATCAAGACTCTTGTTCACCATTAAGCACCTGCGACTCGCTCATGTTCAGTCCCACTCTATGTTAGCATCCATGTTTACAGTTACACTTCTGAAAGGTTCTTACTACTTTTAGCAGTTCATGTGTCTAAAGACACAATCAAAGGTAGACCCTGGCACATCCTGCACATTTTACACAACTCTACGACAGGTCTTCAGCGGAACTTAAACGTACGACTTCCACTGTTTCCGTACATGAATCCAACTCTTTGATCATCTGTACCCAATTAGTAACAAACAAACACACACACGCACACGCACACACACACACACGCGCGCGCACACACACACACACACACACACACACACACACACACACACACACACACACACACACACACACACACACACACACACACACACACACATACACGCACACACACACACACACACACACACACACACACACACACACACACTACAAGTCACCGCCGCCGTCCCCTGTGTATTTCCCTACCACTCAACACCCCTGCCTGTCGCGTACTTCAAAACAGGTCACCGCCGCCGTCCCGTGTATACTTCCCTACTACTCAACACCCCTGCCTGTCGCGCACTTCACTACAAGTCACTGCCCACGTCCCCGGTGTACTTCACGACTAATCAACCGCTGCCGTCTCGTCTATACTACACTCGTTATCCCCCCATCACCCACCATTATTATTATTATTATTATTATTATTATTACACCCACCCACCCACCCACCCACCCCCCCACGCACGCACGCACACCCTCACCCCCCACGCCCTCCCCACCACCCCCCTCACACCCCCCCACCACCCCACACCCCCCACACACTGCAAGGAAGCATTAAAGCATTATTCCATTACTGCTTGTCACGTGTCCTCTTTTCCCACCTTCATTCCTTCCCTCGCACACGCACCCCGACGCCTCCTCCCTCACCAATGCATTTTTAAACATAATTAGTGATAATGATAACTACCAATGATCGCTCGGAAAATTAGAGGAAACTTTAGCTCGGTAATGCATATGGCTGTGCAACCAGCAGTTCAAAATGACAACTTGAGAAATTAATGACATCACTGCATGATCTCTAGACAATAAACATACTATACATGAAGAAGAAAAACAAGGAATAAACTACCATGGCCACTGACCGGGTAGGGAAAGAGGTAGGGGGTGACTCACGAGCAGTTTTCTTTCCCTCACTGCCTCTGTGTGGTCACCATTAGCAGACACATAACCAAAATAAAGCAGATGCAGAACATAGATGTTGTATGACTAAAATGTGCAAGAAGATATCGAAGTAATTTCTGTACCTTGCATCTGACGCCTCCCAGCCTCTCAGGAAAGCAGGGAGGGCACATGTGGCATCCATGGTGACTGCTACTCTATTCCAACGCTCCGCTGACTTGTCACTGTTAAGTCTGCAACACTGCGTCGTGGTATCAACAATCACAACACAGGATAATAACACTGATGTATTAATACCGAGGTAAATAACGCGCGACCCGGACACCGGCTACCACCTTCACGGCAACTGGTGCGGGGACCCGGGCGGCGATCAGGACCAACGCCTGAACCGTATCACTTCCTACTCGAGTTCCACTGCTTCGAGTTTTGCTCATACCAATATTTATGCCTTTGTATCTTAGGAGATAACCCCAGTGTTGTTATAGTGTGTATAAAGCAAGGATGAGGTGCTATATAAGGCATCTATGTTATTATACGGTAACAACAGGTATATTTCAACTCATTGGTTTATAAGGCAGCCACCCGCGTTGACTCGAAGCCATAGGGTGAAGTATTGAGCTGTCAGATTCACCACGCAACATCAATTCATGGCGATGATTACGATGTGCCAATACCAGGTTGACAAAGCAAGCATAATAATTTTCAATATATCTATCAAGATATACGAAATATATGTTACGCATTCATTTTTTTGAGGTGTGTGGCATCAATCTTGCTCCGTCACATGTCTGGCTGAAATGTTTCAGATTTCTTGGACGGATGAATGAAGATACAAATCATAAAAACTATTAACCACCAACAAGTGACCAACATTACCGACATTTAATTAACCACCCACGACTCACTAACATCACTGAATAAAAGGACTATGTGAATTAACTGTGATGGTGTGTGTGTGTGTGTGTGTGTGTGTGTGTGTGTGTGTGTGTGTGTGTGTGTGTGTGTGTGTGTGTGTGTGTGTGTGTGTGTGCACTGGACCCCAACGCTCCTTACACACACACACACACACACACACACACACACACACACACACACACATACACACGCACATAGACACACAAAGACTATTTTTCCTACCCTAGTAGGCTGAACGTCACAGCAGCCTGCGGTGAGGCCGGGGCAGGCTGCCACCCCTCAGTGATGCCAAAAACAAATTTGGTGGAGACGTCACAGTGTGTGTGGTGTGTGGTGTGTGGGGGTGCACTGGACCCCACGCCCTACACACACACACACACACACACACACACACCACACACACACACATACACACGCACATAGACACACAAAGACTATTTTTCCTACCCTAGTAGGCTGAACGTCACAGCAGCCTGCGGTGAGGCCGGGGCAGGCTGCCATCACCCTCAGTGATGCCAAATAACTAAATATTGGTGGAGACGTCACAGTGTGTGTGTGTGTGTGTGTGTGTGTGTGTGTGTGTGTGTGTGTGTGTGTGTGTGTGTGTGTGTGTGTGTGTGTGTGTGTGTGTGTGTGTGTGTGCCATTAAACGCATGACGTCCACCACCAGTCCGCTACCAGCAAGCCTTCAGGAACGTTCCATGCTCTGATCATCCGGGCACTGGCTGCACACGTGGCCATGCTTGCCACCGTAAACAACTTTAGAATAGTAGAAATGATAAAAATATAGAATAAAGTTAATACTAAAAATTTTGTTTGTGAGTAGGATTTCACCAGGAATTCTACTTGCAGGCAGCATAACGTACTTACACGAAGCACAGTATCGTACTTACAAATAACATATTGCTGAATGTCTCCCCAACAAACAAACAGCAATTATAAGATGATGACAAACAAAATATTAAGCTCAAACTTATAAAGCACACAATTGTTTGGAGCTCTGAAAATAAATGTGTAGGTGATGCTCTCAGTAAAGTGTGAGTGATTATTTATTACATGATATCAAAACGAGAAACTAATCCCTTAAAGTTTATCTAAGCTATACGCCTCAGTCTATGATAAAGAGTGTTATACTGAACTGGCTTCACACAATAATATATGATTACAAGATATTTTCAGCACAGCATCATTAGCTAATTTGTAATGTAGCTTTACTGCAAAAAAAAAAGTATAATTTTTTTTTTAGTTTACGTGTGTAAAGAAATAAGAAAGTTGCTTTGATATTCATCCCTTCTCATCAACCATTAAAAATAATTGAATAATCTTGGAGGTTAGGTTATGCCACGATGTGAAATAACCACCAAGAATATTTCCTCGCCGTGCACATGACGTTCAAAACAAACCAAGCTAATACATCAAGGCAGTCCATGCAGGCAAAACATAATTGTTTGTCTATTCAATATGAGGAACTTCTTTATTCTTATGGGCCGCAGAGGGTGAATAACAGGTGTATATGTGGTCAGGAAAACATGTTGTACAGTTCCCTGGCAGAAAGCATGAAAAGATGTTGACTTATATTCCGTTCAGTCTCAATTGCAAAGGAAAAGAGTACATTCAATTAATAAACTAGTATTGCGTCACAGTAAATTTTCATTGATGTAACTGAAACCATTGAGATTATTGCTTAGTGTAAAAATAATATGATACAGTAAATCTTCAATAACGTAACTGAAACCATTAAAATTCTTGCTTAGTTCAAAAGTAATGTTATCTCGACAAGAAACCTTTTGCTCCAACCTTGAGAGGAGAGCTTCACCAGGTAATAAATAACACTATATAGCTGGTCGTGGTGACATATACCCAAAGGGACCACCACCACCACCACCACCACCGCCCAACACCCTTCAGGAGCTTCACAGAGTAGGACAGATTACCGTCAGTCTTCCAGAAGGGAGATAATGGAACAATGCCTTAGTGTTAGCTGGAAAACTGTTTGGTACGGCTTACAAGACAAATATTGAGACTTTCTGCAATGTAGACAAGCGGAAAGCCTCATTGAGAGGAAGACATTTATGATCTCTCTCTCTCTCTCTCTCTCTCTCTCTCTCTCTCTCTCTCTCTCTCTCTCTCTCTCTCTCTCTCTCTCTCTCTCTCTCTCTCTCTCTCTCTCTCTCTCTCTCTCTCTCTCTCTCTCTAATGCCGAGATGGAGCACCTCAGCCTATACACTCCTAGATTTAGTTACTTTCTGGGTGTGTGCACGTGTGACTGGAACGCCCGGAAGGCTGACAGGAACACCAACTGCCCATTGTTGTGAGTATCTCCAATGTACTGCAGCTTGCCTTTCCTTTGTTAGGATACTCGTTCTCAAGATGATAAAAAAACAATGGTGATGAGTCTCAAACACCCATGACATGGACACATCTACTAGAATACGTTATCTTCTTTAAATCCATTGTTTACTCCATTGTTTTTGTTCAAAAACTACCAACAATTTTCCCATATTTTGTAATGCCAAGTAGATTGAAAATTATCAGTGCCTGGTTTTGGAGACTAGAACAGAATACTAATTGATATATTTTTTAGATATGCTAGGTTACTCGGAGTCCTGGGTTGTTTTAAAATACCCACCGTTGATTGATTGATTGATTGATTGATTAATTAATTAAAGCACCACAATGAAATCATATGGTGCAATATTCTCGCCGCTGCATGCAACTTGTACGTCATATACAGAAGAGTTTCAACATGTGAGAACAAACGATTGCATTCAGGCAATCGATTATTCAACGTACGATCAGAATACATGTTTCATATCTGAGTTGAATAAAAATTTGGCTCTCTAAAAGACCTTCTTAACTCCAAATTTCCTTCACAAGAATCATTACGAAGTCATCAATAAATAAAACGGTAAGTGGTACTCTCTCATATCAAATAATGAAAAACACGTTGAGAACATTTAAAAAAATTAAAAAATCAGTTTAGAAATTTTCCTAAAGGTGATATGGAAAGAGTAACGCTGGTAAAATCATTGAGATGGTAGAAGGTCATTGTAGTGATGATGACGTTCAACCCGCTTACAGGGACGAACAGAATCTCAGCTTCAAATCTAGCCCTCAGGTGAAAGATGTCTGAACACCTGTTTGCTGCCTGTCAGATGCAGGTGTACAGAGATCATGCTGAGCAGAATAATTTCAAAAACTGTTAATAGCAAGACCTCTCAATTAAAAAATTACAGCGTCTGTTTGGATGTTCTGCATTACAACACAGTTTATTTTTATCACAACTCTCATCAGCTGGATGGAAGGAATATAGGATACCACGAGGACTGCAACAGACCTTTGATGTGGTCATGATTAAGCAGATACCATCGTTATAGAGCAACAGGTCTTATTCAGGTGTTATTCTTATGTATGTTTATGTATTCCTTTGTACACTGCATAGTGTGCAGGCAAAGTAGTCGTTCATCTGTAATTGAATAATAGTTATGGTTACTTGTTATGGAAATCGAACAGACTGAAGTACTTGAAAGACTCCTAACACAACCCTTCAGAGGTGCAAGTGTGATATTCAGTGTGATGACATTAACAAGACGGATGAGTCACTGCATCATGCGACACTTATCATTCTTGCAAAGGATTATTAATTTGATGGAAGGTCTACAATTCAGAATCCTGAAACCATTAAGGTGATAAGTAGTTTTTGTTTCAGTTTATTACGGAAATCCGCCCTTCCTTCCTCACTGTTCAGCATCTGCGCGTGTTGTATATCAAAATAAGTCATACATCAGTCATTACCGAGCGTCCGGGAATTGAAAAAAGATAGAGTATAACTATAGGAAAAAATGATATAATTCAAGTTACGCGTAATCGTTAAATTCCAGTTATTTAAATGCAGTGATACATAAATCTTATAAAGAAATATAGAATGGGAATAATATGTTGTGGAGGTTTGCAAGCAGAGGCAGAGAAGAGTAGGAGAACAAATAAGAGGAATGTGAAGGGGAGGACAAGTTAAACAAACAAGTGAGTTATGAAGACTCTGGTAAAGTCATTCCTGTCATGGGAAAGTGAAGTAGTGTTAAAAAAAAATTGAATATTGCGCGGTATTGAATAACGCAACATAAAAGTTATTTAGAGGAAGGAGAAAATTAATAAAGTTACTATCATGTCTAGATTTACGGTCGGCAGTCACAGGCTATGCAGCAACATAGTGTTTGTTTTGTAGAAATTTGTCATAACTTTTCAATTAGCTTCAAATCAGAGTGAATGGAAGCGTAATGACGTTGACTGATAACCAGTGACTCATAACATCAGCAGTGCTTTTCACAGTTACAAATGCCTCCACCACACGTGAGTTAGCAGGAAGTTATATTAGCTAGATGGAGTTGATTAGAAAATAATAAATTTCCCCAATATCAATATACATTATTTTTTAATGGGGAGAAGGTACACACTGGACCTAATCCCTCGTCAAGTGTTGGAGAGTGATGCGTGGATTTCGGTGTACTTGTTTTAGTGAGCTGATAACACGCAACGGAGTGTTTGATATTACATCACAAAATAAAGTCTGAGGCACACAGCGATACCTGACAGCAGGAAGCACACCCGACAGTTTGACACTTTGTTCATTGTTATGTGACACTGATTTATGATCGCAAACTAAATTTTTAACTAGCAGCATCATCCTTTGAATGGTTTACAAATGGTGCAGCCATATTGCATAGTATTGAGTGAAATCCA
>JAPQNM010000013.1:7274297-7276797 GCA_029783475.1 Metacarcinus magister
AGACAAGATTGCATATAAGAAAATATATGCAAAGACAATAAGAGATATTTAGAGAAAGAGGGGATATTATAGAATGTTACACTGAACAAAAACTAATTCATGGGAGCGAGATACTGTTGAATATGCAATTTTACAAATACTTGGTCAGGTGAAAATCGAGGTAAATCCTGGACGTGTTAAATAGTATATTATTCCACTCAGGTAGTATTGATGGTCTGATAAACATTGCCTCTATCACCAATGCAAAACTTGATGAAATAGGTGAGGGTACTTCTCTCTATACTTGCATTCAATTATTTATCGGATAGATTCATCTCTTTATGACGCCATTGCTCCTTGTGTTCCTGTTTGTGTAACATCAAAAGCAAACAACGGGTGTGAAGAACAGCACCAAGGCCTTTGACATTAGATAACTCTTCAAGATAATGTGTTATTCCTGATATATTTTCGTATATCAAAAGAGGAATTGGTTCGAGAGCGAACCCAAACCCTTTGCATATTTACATACTCCATCACTGTCAACAGAGAACACAGGTGCACGTAGAACGATGCTCCAGGGTTGACTGCCCATCAAGTTTTATCTTCAAAAGACAACCGTGAGTGGATGAGACCATGAGGATGGAGAGAAGGTTATTATCTGGACCCAGTTGATCGATGAGAAAAAGCAGTACAGGTCCAGGAGGTACGTACATGCATACAGCGTAAAGGTTTCATGGTAGGGTCTCGAGTAAGGCTTCCCCGGGTGAATGGAACAACGTTTTTATTGATCATGATTATCACTCGGCCTGAAACTTTTATCGAAAGGTATTAAAGTTTACCAAAATAAGTAAATTCCTATTTATATTTTGAAATATTAAATTATTTTATGTTAAAAGTGACATTATGAAAGTTATCATATATGAATAAGATAGAAATGCCCTTAATGGTGTTGTTTATAGTTGTTTATTTACGAGCATATTCTAGTTTTATCAACATTTCTGTCGTCCTATTACACATTCGGTAACGCTACCAGACTTGTGTCGTTCGGCAGTGCAACAATTAAATAGTTTCATATTATTGATTGCCTATATGTTTAAATATGACGAAACATTGTACAGTTGGTGTCAAGTATTCATTTTATTTTCATATACACTTTGGAAATATCGTTATGGCTTTTGATTTGATCTACACATAATATTAAATTTTTGCTGGGTAAAAATGTTAAAAATCTGTATTTCCAGTAAAATAAAATAGGTTGATAAAAATCAAACCCCCTTTCAAAACTCGTAAACATATCAACAGATAAATGAACAGAATAAAATTAAATGGTATCATCTGTTTATCTTAGTGTAATTGCTCTTGTATGATGCTATCGACAGACTTCCAATACCGTGCACCGTTACAGGCGTGGGAGTGGTAATAACAGACCCTGTGGCGCGGCGAATATGACTGTGTACACGTGTGTTGTTGGTGACTACAAGTCGTCTTCGTGGAATAATCAAACAAACAAATACTCACACATTAACTGTAGGAAGGTTTGGCCCAGATTTCCAAAACTGAAAAAATAACAAGGAAGATGAAAATTATGGTAATGAAAGTGTAAAGGGAGTGAAGCGTGAACCACAACATATTCAAGCATTTGTTACAAATTCTCGAAGAATTGAAGAATATTGAGCCTTCTCAAGTTCATGTGAACCCGGAGCATGTATGTAGTAACTGGAGTGTTGGTGAAGTGATCAATGTGATGGAGTATTGGTGATCGTCTCTATGTGGTACTGTTTTGGTGCCGCATCATGTATTGTACAAGTCATACTTATACCTATATGTTTTATCTATTGAATCTGTTTTCTATTAATATATGACATATGGAAAAATACTAATGTTTTTTGGAAGGGCTATATTAAATACAATTACTAGAATACCACATAGTTAAACTATCTGGTTGAAAGCTACATATTCCGAGAATGGTGTCGAGCTGCTGGAAACAGGAATTGCACACACGTCTGAGGCTTTGTTCATTATTAAAAGTTCTTCTGAACACAAGCCTGTTACACTATGTGGTTGTATGAAGAATAAAATTGAGTTATATTCCATTTCTTTACCCTAAATGTATTTTCTATTATTTCTCCTCCCATCAGAGAAGTGCAGAAACACTGTCGTATTATGATGAAACGACCTTTTATAGAAAAAAAAACGACCGAGTTTCTTCAACAATTGTCAGAGGGCAAATCTGATGCTACTGATGATCCGCACGGACAGGTACAAAACAAACACACACACACCCTCACCCACACACACCACGCGCGCGTACACACACACGCAGACACACGCACACACACACACACACACACACACACACACACACACACACATACACACACACACACGCACACGCACACGCACACACACACACACACACACACACACACACACACACACACACACACCAGGTGTTTCAAAGTTCAGGCCTTGACCTGGATATAGAATTTTCATATAATATTAATATGGAATTGACATATTT
>JAPQNM010000013.1:7281797-7299297 GCA_029783475.1 Metacarcinus magister
ATCGAACGACTTTTTAAGAACCCTTCTACTGAGGGTTTCAAAAGCATGAATAATATAGAAATCAAGCCAGTATGTCAACAGCTTTGAATAATATAAACTAGCGCTTCTTCGGAACATACAAAATGTTAGCAAACTTCAACCAAGGAGAGTGTGGATGCTGATAGGTAAGACAGACAGACGAAGACTTTTAACCAAGCAGGATATGATGACAGAGATGACAGAGGCACATTTACAAGAACGATGCAAGGTACTAAGTCAGGATCATAACCTTTCCGAGGGTCGAGGTCAGGCGAAACAAAGATAACGCTATTAGAAAAAGAAAAGAAAAAAATATGCAATGGCCATATTTCATACAATAGAAAAAAGAAAAAAAAACCGAAATCATGTGAAGCTGAATGGCCACTATCACTTTAATATTAAAAAATAAATATAATTACAATGGTGTAGTCAAGGAGAAATGGGTAAGACTTGCATGATCCTTCACATTTTTTCTGGGTGATGGTAAGAGTTGCAATAAAACACAAACGTAGGCTTTTGGTAATCTATAATATCTAAAAGAAGTTTCGAAGATTCTACAATAAATATATATTCTTTCTCAAAACTATATTGAGGTCATTAAGTTTCTAGAGATGGAAGGCAACATATCAAGAGTGAGCCGCGTCCTTATCACTAATACCTTTAAAAGAACCAAACTGAACAAATATTTCTATCATTAGGATTATTTAAGAACGTAAACATTCGAGGTGTCATTATAAAAATCTAAAAACCTACACCATATAACAGGCAAGACGCAAGTCCATCCTGCTTCTATAAAGCTTACTGGCGCCAACGATTTGTAATATAGAAAAAAACAAAAATATCCCCAGGCAAAGAACAAATACTTTCATAATGCACTGAGAGTAAACAGAGGAGTCTTTGGCACGAAAGCATTACTTCTCCCGGGGGAAATCAAAATTATAAAGCCTCGCAGCCTCTCATTTCGCTGAGGCATAGCTCTACAAACACATGCGCCTTCCTGGTGATTGGTTGTTAAAAAACATAGACAGCTAAATAATGCGATGAACACAGCGTACTAGCTTTAAGATTACCGCAGAAAGAGAATATGTCAAGATTTGTTCCACTTTTGAAGTTAAACAGAATTATACAAACTTTGACTGGAAAGGTAAGACACAAAAAAAATCGACTGAGAGTAACTAGTCTCGTTTGAATAGTAAACATTTCCTTTCTAAGTCGTGGGTAAAAGTGTAAGTCATTCCATCGCATACGTAGCGTAACATACAGTTATGGACTGAAAATAAGAGATATGGAAGAATAAAGGGAATGAAGGAAAAGCAGAGAATGGTTATCTAATGTTGTGACAAATCTTCTACGTTTATTTAAGATATTCGTGGTGTTCTACCAATCACCAAATTTTTTTTAGTTATGTATTCCCAACAACGAGTATATCATAGTAACATAAACATGAGTCATACATAGCATTGTGAAGGTGGTGACTGAATAGCAAAAAGCAAAGTAGAAATGGGTTAGAAAGAAAAACTAAGAGAGATACAGTGAGGCTAATTCGTGGTCATTTTCTGGACAGTGATACGAAAGGCGGGTGAGGAACAGAAGAGGAAGAAAAGAAGATTATAAGATTCATGATTCATAAGGAGATTGCTAGAACAAAAATACCATGAACATAATCTGAAGTTAATATCAAACACATGTTTTAAAAGTTGGTCAGTTGGCAAGTGGGCAATTATGGAGAAAATATACGATTACTGCAGCAGAAAACTAAGATGGAGAGAAAGTATAAGACTTCTGTTGCAAAATTGGAAGTTTGCGTCACGTGTTTGCTAGCCAATAATTTTCTTCGTTTGAGACGTGGAATAAGCTTCTAAACACAGGTGTCACTATAAAAAGATCCAGCTTGCACCACCACGAGTTGTATGTGTGTGTGTGTGTGTGTGTGTGTGTGTGTGTGTGTGTGTGTGTGTGTGTGTGTGTGTGTGTGTGTGTGTGTGTGTGTGTGTGTGTGTGTGTGTGTGTGTGTGTGTGTGTGTAATCATTCATAAAAGATTACCTAATTAAAGACGACACCTTGTTACTCGAGACATGATAGTGTTGGTAAATGCATAGCTGTCATGGGTAAGGATGTGGTGTGGTGTTAGGGTGGAAGGGTGAGGCTGGCGTGCTTTGAAACATTGCCTTCTGTAATGTTTATATCATCAGTGCAAGTTAATAACCAAAATATTAAGTATCCATATCTTATTGTAAATAGACGCATTCTTCAACTATTTGCATCTCCCAATACCTGCAATAGACAAAAAACATATTCATTAATTCCAACACGAGAGAAAATCCGTAGAATGTAAACATTAGATTTCGGGTTTCTTGTAACTGAACCAATAACTTACCATGTGTCACGAAAAATATGGTAACATACTAATATATTACGTAGTGTATTTAATGAATCGTGTAAGTTTTACCTTCAGAGTGCTTTAATATTTGCCACGAATCATGCAACACGAGCCAATGTCATAGTTGTTGGCAGGCTCCCCAAGCATTCCTGCAAGTCCTTCCCTTCCTTCCTTCTACTGGTTGGAAACACTTATTCAATTGAATCAAACTACATTAATTATTATTGTGTAAGAAAAGCGAGCAAAAATATGATTGTTAGTCAACAGTCTTATGTAATATTTACGCACGTATTAATACAGGTTTGATATTTTCTAATAATAATGATAATAATAATATTGATAATAATGATAATAATAATAATAACAATAATAATAATAATAATAATAATAATAATAATAATAATAATAATAATCATAATTATTATTATTATTATTATTAGAATAATAATAATAAACGGGAGATGTACAGCCCAAGAGCTGAAAATATACAGTAAGGAGTATACAACTTGATGGGGTAGAAAAATAAATACTATTAATAATATCAATAATAAATAATAATAGTAATAATAATAATAATGATAATACAAAGATTATCAAAGTTTAACTAAATTTATCACTAAGCAGGTATTAATTGATTTAATAGTTTCACCATCACGGGTACTGCACTTTTCTGAAACGGTCCTAGAGTGTTACTGTGTTTGACACTGTGTCATGGTGGAGGTGCTGCCAGCGGGAGGATAGACTGCAGTCTGCTACTATACATACACTTAAAACCTGTTTATTTACACCCATGACAGTTAAGGAGCCCTTTTTGTTTTAAATGGAGACGTTAAGAAATAAACGGTAGAGGTGTGAATCAGTATACATCCTCTCATTTCCCTTACATTACGACTTCGTACTGTATGTATATGATTGTGTGTATGTGTATATATACATATATATATATATATATATATATATATATATATATATATATATATATATATATGTATATATATATATATATATATATATATATATATATATATATATATATATATGTATATATATATATATATATATATATATATATATATATATATATATATATATATATATATATATATATATATACACACACATATATATGAATACATATATATATATATATATATATATATATATATATATATATATATATATATATATATATATAATATCAATTATCAATAATATCAATTATAATAACAGCAATAATAATAAAATAATAACAACAATAACAATAATAATATTAACGACAATAATGCAACTAATACATGGTAATAGCTAAAAATATTACTGATGCTTACAAAAAAGAACTGAAGGGCAGAGGAACATGAAAGTAAGTGAGGAAATAAAATTAGAAAATAAAGTGAAAGTATGAATATTGTGCTGCACATCTACGGCAAATATATACATTTAACAGATAAACAAACACAAACAAAAAGGGCGAAGTCATCCCAGTACAAATCGATAAAGTAAACAAATGGAAGAGGGGAAAGCTATATGAAAGGGACTTCTCACAAATCGCTAAAGAGAAATGTCAATGAATAAATTAAACAGGGACTCTCAGTATACAGGGAGCGTCAAGGGAGGGAGAGTGAAGAGCCGTACATAATAGCAGAAGAGATTCCCAAAAGGATGATGATCAGGGGCAAGGGACAGCATGACGGGGGTGTGGATGGGAAAGTCCTGGGCGGCTGAAGTGGTCCTATGAGGATACCAGCAGGGGATTAAAGGCGTGACTAACGACCCCTTATAGTTTTGAGAAGCAACACCTCTTCTCTTCTTCCCCCTTCGTCATCCTTAGAAGGGCGGCGTCTTTTGATGTCACATACTCAACTCAGAAACAGCAAACAAGATGCAGTACGTTCAATACAAATGTTTATCATTGTGTTACTTCGTGTTTATGCCGGGCAGTATCGTAAACTTAATGGCGTAAACAGCAACAGTAAAACGAGACCCGACACCCACACGAGGCACGCCCAGACTGTGCCACCCACCCCGCGGAAGGGTTGGGAAGATCTGCCACCTTCGCTACTACTTCCATCACTATAACTACCACCACAGCTAACACCACCACCACACAAACCACTGACTCAATAAGACATTCCTTCGGTCATCTGGGAAACTGAAACTGAATCCCCTTAAAACCGGTCTACACATTGTTTTTCTGAGTTTTTTTCTTTATTTCGTAATATTTTTGTAACCTCTCGTTTACTCCCATCTCTCATCCTCTCCTTTTCACTGACCTCCCTTCTCCCTTTCTTCTTCCTCTCCCCCTCAGTCTGCTGCGTCACTTGACACCGGCAGCGACCGATATGATCTTCCACCCTTCCTCTCCACGGCACCACATAAAAAACGCACACTTGTCGTATATTCAGTCACTCAAAGCATGTCTCGAGGCAGCCATAAAACTAGAGGCCGGATCATTGCAGCCATCACCACCACCACCACCACTATCATCGTTGCCAATACCAGTCGTATATCCATCAGTACCACAAACAATACAAATGCCATCACTACCACCACCTCAACCATTTCGTTTGGTCTAGTAGGACTGTTGTACCTCTAGACCACTACTAGAGCCAAACACAACAACAGCAACATCAACAACAACAACAAAAACAACCGCCACCAGTCGAATCGTCACCGTTACTGTCACCGGCGGCACCGCTACACCCATCACAGCCAACACCACTTACATCATCATCATCATCACCATGGACACCCCTACCATTACCCCCATCACCATCACCATCACCACCACCACCACCACCACCGCACGGGATGAAGTGAAGGGGAGAACTGTAATGGCCGTCGCCGAAGGGTAATTTATGATAATGTTATGCTCGCTGTAACGCCATGATAATTCAGTGATCATCAAGGAAGCTGCGTTGGCGAGAAAATATGTGGCCGCTGCTCAGCTTATTGCACCCTCTGTTGTCTGTTTGTATAAGTTTAATGGTTTATTGTTAACCATTTGCACACACACACGATGCTGTTTATGTGCCACCAAGGCGCTTGAACCCTCTCCTCTGTTAGGTGAAGATGTGATGTATGTACGTCCGTGAACATCCATTATCGAGGATTGTTCAAGGCACGACGGCCGCCATAAATCATTGCCGTGTTCTTATTTAGCTTCGCTTGCCTAAAGGGGTGCGTGTTTACAGGACGTTTTTCATGTTCAGCGTTATCAAATGTAAGTAAATAAGCGACATACAAATAAACAGATAATTTAACCAGATCTCATGAAACACAAGGCCAATAACCGACTCCACCCCCACCATGATGGCCTCACCGGCAACACACCAACAGCAACACTTGGACGGGCGGACTCTCTAAAGTTATATTCATGAGCATTAATTATTTCAGAGGGATCAGCCACGTCCAGGTAAGGAAGGAGTATTGCGTACCTGGAGGACAAACAAAATCCTATACCCCAACTCGAACAGCCCCATCCGACCCCATGCCATGCAGCCTTCTGGAAAAGCGTTTGTAGTTATTGAAATCGCCTTTGCACTGCTCCTTGAAAACCTGTTATAGATACGTGATGGCATTCCCGACCTCGCGTGAGGCACGAAAGTCTTGAAGTGAGTGGAAAGCGATAAAGTAGTGCGCGGTGCGGGAGGAAAAAACGGTGACGGGAAAGGTTGTGGGGTATGAAGGTGGTGTTGTTGTTGTTGCTGTTCCTGTTGTTGTTGTTGTTGCTGTTGTTGTTGTTGTTGTTGTTGTTGTTGTTCATCGTGTATTCGTCCCTTCCTCTAGTGAGTGAAGATGGTGGAGGAGTTCGTTGAGTATACGTACCACCGTACCTACAAACTTTACGTAATGCAGTCACCCGAGTCTTCGATGTGTGTGTGTGTGTGTGTGTGTGTGTGTGTGTGTGTGTGTGTGCGTGTGCGTGTGCGTGTGTGTGTGTGTGTGTGGCACTGGATTTTCACCTCTGTGCTCCTGACCTTCTGACACAAGTGAGTAGCGGCCATCTGGCGAGGGACGAACGGGAGGGGAGGAGGCGGGAACTATACTCTGAAGAAAACAAACAATGAATCGCAAAATATATATTCTCTCTCTCTCTCTCTCTCTCTCTCTCTCTCTCTCTCTCTCTCTCTCTCTCTCTCTCTCTCTCTCTCTCTCTCTCTCTCTCTTTCTGTCGCTCACGCACAAATAGACAGAAACACACACACACACACACACACACACACACACACACACACGCAGTTACAGCTGTCTCACACTTAAGAGTTCAAAATTACTCCTTGCCACTTAACCTTTCCAACACGATTGTTCCTACTGAAGTAAAATCAATACAAGTTACGTAGGTTCAAAATATCATACACTTGAAAGAAGAAAAAAAAAAAGAGGCATCAACAGAAATTCTTGAAGCACATCGGGTGACATAAGGAATCATATTTATATAAAAAAATAATAAAAACGGATCCTTCCACTCTAAAGATTTTTATGGTTCGGTGGACTTTCCCAACCTTGAGATCACTGCAACATCCCTCCTTCCCCCTCTCCCCCTCTCTCTCTTCCCGCCCGCACATCCTTCTCAGCCTTGAAGGACCTCCACACCGTCCTTCTGGAGTGTGGGCGTTCGTGCCTCACCTGCCGCAGAGAGAAGATGGGGAGAGTAAGGGAGGAAGGACGAATAAAGTTGGAGGAGGGGCGAGGATGATGATGCACAGGGAAGAAGTATTGAGCAAGAGAGGGTGAGAGAAGAAGGGTTACAGGCAAACGAAGGGGGTTGAAGGAATGTTAAAGGGAGTAAGGAAGGTAGAAGACGGTAGGTTAGAAGGAAAAGAGAGAGATGGGTGAGGAAGAAGTAATTGGAGTGCATACAATACGAACAATTAAGTGAACAGGCCGAGAAAGGGATAGACAAGAAATATTAAAAATGAAATGAGATATGGCAAGGATTGTGACGTTTTAGAGGAATCTATAAGAAAAGAGAAAACGATAGAAAAATGGAAGTTAGGGAGGTTGGTAAGACGTCGCAGAAGGGAAACAGACAGACGGTGAAGACGGAGAATGGTAACGGGAGTTGGATCTTACTTTTATTGACTTTTAAATTACTTTTCTAGAGTGCGGCGAGGCAAGGAGACGTTCCGGACCCACACAAGCACCGATGACGATGACGGGAACAGCGCAAACACCAAAAGAAAGACATTGTGTGCATTAAGCTCTCCTTTGTAGTACATTGAGTGTTTGTTACTGCAACACCCAAACCAACTACATTGAATTGTCGTAGATTCCCCCAATTTTCAAATCAATTTATATAAACTAAATTGATACTAAGAGAGGATGGTGAGAAATGTAATGGTAAGAAACGAAACTTCAACGCAATTAGAAATACACACAAAACGAAATACAAAAATAAATTAGTAGAGGAGCCTCAGGAACAAAACAACTCGCAACAAAACGCACGCATATTACATTATCCATGCAGCAGTCAAACTTATTAATAAAGCGATGCCAGGCACTTCCTTGCAGCAGCGGGGGAAGAGTTGTGAAGGGCTTAGGGTCTGTCTGGCAGTACCCTCCTCCTCCTCCTCCTCCTCCTCCTCTTCCTCCTCCTCCTCCTCCTCTTCCTCCTCTTCCTTCTCCTCCTCTTCTATGTGGCATTCCTTGAGCGCTGTCGCCACGCCCTGCCTCACACCCCGCCTTCCTTCGTTCCCGGGCGACCACACACAAAAATTAACTCATCAAAACAATTATATCTCGTTAGCCCCCGAGACCAAGCGGACCGATGGTGTGGCGTCAGAGTAATGTTGGAGCTGTAAAGATAATGGGAACACCCTCTTCTTCTTCTCCTTCTTAATGTTTCTTTTTTTGTCATCGGGATGTCCTCTACTGGCCACACACACACACACGCACACACACACACACACACACACACACACACACACACACACACACATACATATATACACATTCTTATCAGTAAGACGCAACTAGTATGAATGTCACACTGAAGGATCAAATTTAAGCAGCTGCACAAACTTTAATGCTTAGATATCCATGGTGATGTTTCTGAATGCATTTGTCACGTAATAGTGGGATCAACACCATCACTGTCTGGCTACACCACCGCGACCACCAGCTCACCACCATCCATAACAAATCGCGACAAATTAATGATCACTTTACTGCCACCGCCAAGGTCCCCCTCTTATGCCCTCTCACTCTGGCCCTTTCCCTAGTCTCGTCCCAGGGCCGGCCTCACACACACACACACACACACACACACACACACACACACACACCACACACACACACACACACACACACACACACATGGGGCCATCATACAACGACAAGAGTGCTGCTAAACGACAGTAATGAAGGCGAATCACCCATTATATGTTTTATTTACCTCCAGAAACCTACAAAAACAGCAACCCTTGACTCGCCGCGCCTCTTGGATTCTTTGTTGAATTTCTGAATTTGTTAACATAAACGTCACATAAATTTCAAATCTCATATGTATTTACCGTCAAGGATACAAAAACACATTCCTTCAAAACTGACATAAAAAGTTTTAAATCAAGTTGCTTCCATGTGTTTCATCCCGGCGAGATTCATATTTCTAAAAATCAAAAAACTTGGTGATATTATAGGAATTTTTGAACTCATTATCTTATTAACTCTACTAAGTTTGTCAAAAATATGATAATACATCAAAGGCATAAGCCCTTAGGTTCCATGATATTAAGGGAAGTATCACTTACATGTCGTGTCAATAAGTCAACGCAATTACAGCACAGCAAACGTCTTGGGTCCTCACACAAAATTATACATACAAGTCAGCTATTTTGATGTATGTTAATGTGGCATGAGATAAACAGACACAGACAGACAATTTAAATCTCACATCGTAAAAACAATCGAACCAAAATTTTCATCAATTGCACCATTATTCCCTGGATATTAAATAATAGTACGTAAAGCATGTGTAGAGGTAAAATCAACATCCATTACTGTGAGAAAAACGTTCACTAACACGAACATAGATGGACAACTCGACTCTAACACATTTTCACAAACATATCATTGTCACCGAGTTTCTCTGCGAGCGAGAGTCACAGCACAAGATGAAAATGAAACGTGACGACAAACTAAATCAGATTTCAATGTTTCCTTTAGTAATAATAATTACAAGCAGTGTGTGTGTGTGTGTGTGTGTGTGTGTGTGTGTGTGTGTGTGTGTGTGTGTGTGTGTGTGTGTGTGTGTGTGTGTGTGTGTGTCCCTGTTTTTGGGATTGCTCGAATAGTATACTACCTTACTCCATGTAGATCGTAAAATGTATTCTCTCCGATTAAAAGACAAGGAGCAGAAGAGAAGGGGAGAGTAATGAACCCTGAATCCTAAATGGCTGCCTCCTTATTGATATATATATATATATATATATATATATATATATATAATATATATATATATATATATATATATATATATATATATAATATATATATATATATATATATATATATATATATATATATATATATATATATATATATATATATATATATATATATATATATATATATATATATATATATATATAATATATATATATATATATATATATACATATATATATATATATATATACATATAATATATATATATAATATATATATATATACATATATATATATATATATATATATATATATATATATATATGTATATATATATATATATATATATATATA
Organism: Metacarcinus magister; assembly: GCA_029783475.1. Taxonomy (NCBI): domain Eukaryota; kingdom Metazoa; phylum Arthropoda; class Malacostraca; order Decapoda; family Cancridae; genus Metacarcinus; species Metacarcinus magister. The sequence goes on from JAPQNM010000013.1 coordinate 7,291,937, forward strand.
TATATATATATATATATATATATATATATGTATATACATATATATATATATATATATATATATATATATATATATATACATGCATATCAAAGAGGAGAGAGAGAGAGAGAGAGAGAGAGAGAGAGAGAGAGAGAGAGAGAGAGAGAGAGAGAGAGAGAGAGAGAGAGAGAGAGAGAGAGAGAGAGAGAGAGAGAAATTAGCCGAACCACTCGGAGCATCGTCTCTTTCCTCATAAACAACCAATTTATCAAAGGTTTCAAGTTGGTTCAGAGGTGGAGGCACAAGCAGCCTGCAAACTCTCACTACATGCAACATTCTTTGTAGAGAAGTTTATATATAAAAGTTAGGGAGACATTTCCTGAAACAACGTAGTAAAGAGCATGGTGGTGAATACATTTTTTAACATTTAATGAAACAATGTAGTTAAGAGCATAATGGTGGAAGACTTCTCAACAAGGGGTCCTTTTAGCTTTTTGTTACGTACTCAACACTTGACAACATGGGTGTCAAGAGAACCATATAGAGCTGCGACCAACATGTACAATGCAGTAAGGACTTTTCACTCCAAAGAAGCGGCCACGACCTTACGGCAGATATTACCACCCGATGGTCAACTCATTTTTCATTCATGTCAAAACCCTCTGAGGGGAGATATTCACCGAGATATGCAGAAAGGCTTCCCTCTCAGACTCGTATTCAAAAGTCACCTTCAATGCCACACTGCGTTGCCACTAAACTTTCAAACAATATCTACAACTTAACACTAACACCACTGCTACTAACATATAGCCGTTCATGACATAACAGAGTATTTAATGAGTATATTGCTTCACTATTTACTTATCTATGTATCTATTCACTGTGTGTGTATGTGTGTGTATGTGTGTGTGTGTGTGTGTGTGTGTGTGTGTGTGTGTGTGTGTGTGTGTGTGTGTGTGTGTGTGTGTGTATTCCGGAACTAAATTTCTTGATGGTTGCAAGTTCCGCCCGTCACACACCTGCCGCCCCTCCACGCCTCAGCCCCAGCGAGTAATCACCAGAACACCGCATCAGCACGGACAGAACCACCGCGTATCTAAATATCACTGTGCAAAAGCGAGACATTCTGGATGCCTCAAGCTGGCAACTCCTCTCACTTTACTTTTTCTCTTGGTTCATAACTGTGATTCAATATGTTAGTTCAACGTCACAAGGCATAGCATCATAAGCATATCCTCAGTGAACAAAGTTTATTGCTATATACTATTACAGGCTATATCTTATGTGGTTGTGGTGCTTTATATTAGTAAACACCCAACCCAGTAAAACATTTATAACTAGTTTGGATCTATACATTTTTTCACGTCTGCGTTAGCTACATATAGACTCCATATGAAGCAATTCTTAGGGTAAATTGGATCAAATCATTCGCATAGCACTAGTAGGGTTTGTTTATTCCTCCCGTCTTGAGATCCAGCCAAGGCGTCTGCGTGGCTTGTGTTTTATAATGGAATTTTTTTTTGCTACGCGTTCTTGTGCTTCATTGCATTAAATCTCAGTAGACAAAAACAACAGTGCATTGTTTTTGTTTAGTGGAAGTATGAGTTGATGTTATTATGCAGTGTCGTGATATATGTTTCCTTTGGTCCAGATAACATCAATTACAAATATAAACAAACAGTGTCTGACTTACATCAATAATTTTGTGTACATCCAAGCAGAAACAAATAAGAGCTAAGATAGACACACACACACACACACACACACACACACACACACACACACACACACACACACACACACACACACACACGAAACCACAGCAAATCAAGACCAGTCAATCCAAAACAAACAACCTTCCATCGTAATATCTTCCTCCTTGCCTCAAAACAGTTGGCATCGTTAAGACAAAGTACTCACTTTCTATCAGAGTCGCTCTCCTATTGCTTATAACATCCAAAAATTAAAATCATGCAGCATATAGTGTGGGTAAGCAACTAAAAGGTTGGTCAATAATGCAAATATTGGCTACGTTCAATTCTGCAACACTCAAAATTACGTCACAGGATTCAATACTAGAAAGGACAAAACGCTGTACACTGCTGGTCACTTGTTCCCTTCGTGGTCCAATGTGTCGATAAAACCTAAGTGTGTAAAGCGAAGGTGTGCATGGTGAGCGTTCCTTTCCTTGGTGATTAACAAGAGATACATGTAGGGGGTTTCACGTATATTTCAAAGAAGGTGTGAAATTCTATGAGCCTACAACGGCCCTCTTCCTTCATACTGGATTTCTTCATTGTCTTCCGTTACCATTATCCTCAATATGTTATTCAAGTGCACTCCAATGGAAAAAAAACTGCCACTGACACGAAAAACTAAGAGATTGGATGGATTTCGTGACCTAAATCCACTTTGCTGGAAATACCATCTTTTGTTCTATATCTAGAAGCAAAATCTCTTTGTTATATAAAAAGAAAAACAGACACATATAGTGAGTGTGTGTGTCTGTGTGTGTGTGTGTGTGTGTGTGTGTGTGTGTGTGTGTGTGTGTGTGTGTGTGTGTGTGTGTGTGTATCTGTCTGTCTGTCTGTCTGTATGTATGTATGTATGCATGTATGTATGTATGTTTGTATGCATGTATGTATGTCAATAATGATAAATAACAATAATACTAAAAAGACAAAGTTATATTAACGCTAGATTTAAAAATAACAAAATGCTAGAATATAAATATGTCTATAAACTGTTTAAGGCGCGTACGATGGTTGGCTTGGTGCTTTTCTGATAACGGTGAGTTCTCGGCACTTTTATCGGTAACAGTTTATCCCCATGTCGGGTAGCACAAACCCGGGGGTGGGACATCAAACCTGGGGTGGGGCATCGTGGGGGTGGGATGGGGGAGCAGCTGACGGTGTCGTGGATGCTTTAAAAGGCCTTCCACGAGTTTTATCACGGCCTCCTGATGTCTCACAACGTCGGCAGACTCAGAGTGGCGATAATAATAATAATAATAATAATAATAATAATAATAATGATAGTAATAATAATAATAATAATAATAATAATAATAATAATAATAATAATATAATAATAATAATAATAAATTAAATAATAATGATAGTAATAATAATAATAATAATAATGATCATACTAGTAACAATAATAAAGATAATGATCTATATTGTTGTTCGTATCGTTGTTATCATCATGCATTCCATCGCCAAGGGAGTTGTTATTAGTGGGTGCACACACAAACCCCTTGGTAACTTCATGCCATGAGTCACTATTTTACTGCAAGCGCTTCTCTTCTCCTCCGTCCCCAGCCGTCACTCCTACTTGAGACGAAACTATTTTATTAAGCAGCCTCCTCACCCAACCCCCCCAACCCGCCCCCCGTTCCCCCCACACACACACATTCCTGGACGTGTGACATTGTTTGTCCAATGGAAGTGTTGATGTGGCTGGCTGGGGCTAAGAGGGAGCAATTACGCTAAGTGGGGAGCTGGAGAAGGGCAGGTGGTAGTGGTGATTGTGGGTAATGGGCTGGGTGATGCTTGTGAGTGGTCCTGATGGTGTGTGTGGAGGGGAGAGAGAAGGAGTAAGCCAGGGAAGAAGTAAAGGGAGAAGGAAATAGTACGTGAGGGAGGAGTAAAAGGAAATAGGGTGAATCGCAGGCGCCAGATTCATCCACAGGGAAATGAAATGCGCACACACACACATAAAAAAAAACGTTCATGTTGTTTTTGGGTTTACGTCAATGCCCGTGTGCGTCGTTGAACTAAATTCGTGGAAGCCTAAGTCTGTGCTATATCTGGCTGGTGGATTGTTTATAGTGATCCTCTTTTTAAAAACCATGTTATTCCCCGGTGTTCCACTTGACCACTGGGTGAATGGGTAACATGTAAACTTTATACCACTTGGTGATATGCGAGAGAAGAAAAAAAAAGAGCAACAGGCTGTGGCTAGACTTGAGTAGGATGTTGATGGGTGCCTTCCCTCTTAAAACTAATACATATCCTTAAATTACACGCAAAAGGGAAAACACGCAAATACACATACTATTACACCATGGTGATTAAGCTTAACTGCTCGCAACAACAACAACTACACATCACACTCACTAACAAGTTCCTCCTTTACTCATTGCCTTCTTGACGCGTTAACTTAATATTTAATGGGAGACACATGTGCTACAGGGACGAGTCTCAAGCTCAACTGCATACACGTGTCACCATTTACGACTATCAAATAACCATCAAATAAATCTCACAATCTAATGCAAACCCGACTCAGCGCCTTTGGTCTTGGTAGGCGTTTAAACCCATGCTGAAAAATGTATGCAGTAACGCGGCGCGCCCGAGTATCTTCACTGGGACACAGCATAAACATCGAAATGTGATCAGAGGCTGTAATCTCAGAGGTTTAAGATGAAGTGAGTGGGATAACCTGCGCAGCGACTTTACATAAACGCACATGTAGAATGAGCAACCGCATGAGATAAGCATTGGACTCCTGCATGTGTATAGCTCGGCTGGGCGGGCGGCGGCGGCGGCGGCGACGATAAAAGTGTTGGTTATTTGTTTTCGTTCCCCATGTGTGAGTAGTAACTGAATACAACTGATCGTCGGCTGCCGGGGCGCTTCCTACCTCCCTCTTGCTCACCCACCTGCTATAATATTGGTCAACACACGTAACGCTCTCCGATTATTTGACCAAGTTTAGTACGTGATAAAGAAAGTCTTGCGAAAGGCAGCACATCGGTATCGACAGGCATCGCATACACGTTATACGTATACATGGTAAATAGCTGCCACCCACCCACACCCAAACACACACACACACACACACACACACACACACACACACACACACACACACACACACACACACACACACACACACATTACCAATTTCCTCTAGGCTCTTCGCTTCAAACGCAAGACATTCTTTCAACGCACTCAAGGTCATCTAAGCATTTATAGCCCTAATACATTTGCACTCTAATGATAATATTCTCTCTCTCTCTCTCTCTCTCTCTCTCTCTCTCTCTCTCTCTCTCTCTCTCTCTCTCTCTCTCTCTCTCTCTCTCTCTCTCTCTCTCTCTCTCTCTCTCTCGCTCTCTCTCTCTCTCTCTCTTTTTTTTCCCCCACCCACTCGACCCAGGCAGAATGACGAGGGAACAAAAGGCTTCCAAGCAAAAAATGAGTGAAAGGGTCCATGCATGAAACACGTGTCCGTTGCCTAGAACGACCCTCCCTTCGCCTGCCTCTCTTAATCTTCCTCATCTCCGCTAATTCCAACATCCAGTGAGTCAGCCTGAGTCACTGTTTGAGGGGTCCATCCACTTCAATACGAGACCCACGTTTCATAATTACTGTGAATAATGTGCTACTAAGTTTGAGCGAGTTTCCATTGTGTGTTAGGAATGCCAGGGCTAAATTTCAACTCTCTCCCGCCCTATGCCCCAGCCTACGAATACGTTGAAATAGAAATAGAGAGAAAGGCAGTTGATGGGTGTGAGTCTAATTAGAAAGAGGCGAAGGAGAAGTAGGTTAAGGATAAGGAGAAAAGGTTTGCTACACATGGGAATATACTGTATGTTTTGTAGTTGACGAATGGAGTGACGTGTGTATTCTCCTTCCTTTTACTGGCACCCTTCCCTTTTACTCTTGCACCAAAGAATGTGATATGGAGAGGAAGGGAAGAAAGGCAAGGTATAGTAAGAGAAATGAAGGTGCAATCATTAGTGTTAGAATATATAATACAAGAGTGATAATGATATTGTAAAAATCATTATTGCTAGCTATGACACATATTAGTTTCATTGATACTATTATAATTGATATTATTGTTATTATCCTTATCACTATTATTATCATTACTATCATTATCATTATTAGTATCATCATTATCACTATCATCAGTAGTAGTAGTAGTAGTAGTAGTAGTAGTAGTAGTAGTAGTAATAGTAGTAGTCACCAGCCATCCTCACCATCAATCATCATCATCATCCTTATTGTTATTAAGGTGAGAGATACAAATAAATTATGCAGGTGAGAAGGTGTTTGGTGAGAATGGTATTTAAGCTCTTTGGGCAGGTTAATTTAGAGGTCAGAGGTCAAGGATTAAGGCCTGGCTCCTACACCCCCTCCCTCCACACACACACACACACACACTGACAGACACACACCCACACATAAACACACACACACACACACACACACACACACACACACACACACACACACACACACACACACACACACACACACACACACACACACACACACACACACATTTGGTGGGAAGGGCGAGCGTGACGCAGATGATAAGTGTGTTTGTTATCGTCCTCATCGTTTTCATTGTTCATTTTACTGTTGATGTAGTAGTAGTAGTAGTAATAGTAGTAGTAGTAGTAGTAGTAGGGGTAATAGTAGTAGTAGTAGTAGTAGTAGTAGTAGTAGTAGTAGTGGTAATAGTAGTAGTAGTAGTAGTAGTAGTAGTAGTAATAGTAGTAGTAGCGGTAGTAGTAGTAGTAGTAGTAGTAGTAGTAGTAGTAGTGGTAGTAGTAGTGGTAATAGTAGTAGTAGTAGTAGTAGTAGTGGTAATAGTAGTAGTAGTAGTAGTAGTAGTAGTAGTAGTAGTAGTAGTAGTAGTAGTAATAGTAGTAGTAGTAGTAGTAGTAGTAGTAGTAGTAGTAGTAGTAGTGGTAGTAGTAGTGGTAATAGTAGTAGTAGTAGTAGTAGTAGTAGTAGTAGTAGTAGTAGTAGTAGTAGTAGTAGTAGTAGTTAGTAGTAGTAGTAGTAGTAGTAGTAGTAGTAGTAGTAGTAGTAGTAGGTAGTAGTAGTAGTAGTAGTAGTAGTAGTGTAGTAGTAGGAGTAGTAGTAGTAGGAGGAGGATACAAAGGATACAAAGGATAAAGGCAAAACAGCCCGGTGGGCTTACAGGTGCGTGAGGAGGAGGAGGAGGGGGAGGAGGCGACTGTTATTGATTATCATTGAAATTATTACTGTTACTTATTCTCACACTAAGGAACAATAGATGAATAGATTTTGCCAACACGAAAGAAAACAGGACACTGTTTAAATCATTATATTTGTAAAGCTTGAATGTGATATGAATGTGAATTACGTTTGTCACCACTAGTAAAAAAGTATGTTTGGATGAATAGCAAGAGCCGTAAAGGTTACTTAGTATGTAAGGTGGTACACGCATCCCGCTGTGAGGAGATGAGTCCTTGTGTTTATAGTGTTGTGTAGGCGAGTGATAATGGCGGTTTAAGAGTGTCGTTTTACGCAAATGGGTAATTGAGAAAAAGCTGTGCACTGTCAAGATTACGTAAAGTACTCGTAAACGTGGATGGGTCTCGAAGAAGAAGTGAG
>JAPQNM010000013.1:7304297-7319297 GCA_029783475.1 Metacarcinus magister
AAGAAGAAGAAGAAGAAGAAGAAGAAGAAGAGGAGGAGGAAGAAAACCAGCAGTAGAAGGAAAAGCAAAGTGACAAGAACAACAGGAGTAAGAACTATTGACATTATTACCTTTGTCAACGAAGCCAAGCGATAAGTTATGTTTTCACTTTGTTTGTTTGTTTGTTTGTTAGTATGTTAGCAACTTGCTGATAACACAATGCATCACAACCTCATGCAATTTCATCAACATGATCACCTATCCTAAATCTCAATTCCATTAAATTTTGAAAGGTTAAAGTCAAAGGTAAGGATCATGAAAAATTAAAAGTTGCCATTAGTAATCCTATTGGGCGTCATCTTGGGCGCCACCTTCAGCCCGCCTAACATGAAGCTGGCCGCCGACCCACAGGATTTAAAAGAAAAAACGCACCACAACTCCGCAAAACTTCATCAACATGACTCCTTAATAAAAGTATCCACTCCATAAATTCTTTAAATGTTAATATTAAAAGTCAAAATTCAAAATTCATGAATATCAGCGGCGGCAGTGGAGGTACTTGCGCACTATGTTATTATTATCATTATTATCATTATTATAACTATTACTTTTATTATTATTATTTATATTATCACTATTATTATTTTCATTATTATTATTATTATCATCATCATTATTATTACTATTATTATTCATTACCATTTTCATTATTATCACTACTATCATATCAATGTTTTTATTCCCCTCAAGTCTGACATCATGCAGGTCAGTATCACTCTCCTTGCCTTGAAGCAGACGCGCGCAGTGACCGTAAACTGATGAAGATGAAATCCTAAACAAAGTGAGGCTCCGGGTCCTGATGAGCAAACTTCCCTGCGCAGGTCCTCTCAAGGCATAGTATCGCATCCCAGCGTTAAGTGCAGCGTAAAAACATGTAAATGAAGGTATATTGTCGGCTAATGCCTTCTGGGAGGCTTGTTAGGCGCTGTAAACGAGGCAATTACACCCACCGGCGCTTGGTTAGTCTTGGGAGTTTCTGCCCTAAATTTATTGCGGTGGAATCGATGATGATGATGGTGGTGATGGTGGTGATGGTGGTGGTGAGTGTGATGTAATGGCGACGTGACAGTGATGATGATGATGATAATGATGAAAATGATAGTGAAGATAATGATGATGATGATGATGATGATGATGATGATGATGATGATGATGATGATGATGGTTGTGGTAAAGTAGTGGGGTGGTCGGATAGACTCAAAATATGACAAGGAAAAAAGCAAATTAGATGAACCGAGAAAAGTCTTGATGCAAAAATCTGCTTAAAATCTATCCGAGAGAAGATGAGAGGAGGAAAGCAAGGTAAAAGGAAGGCAGTGGTTGGTGTGGGGGAAGTAATGGTGGCTTGGCCTGGCCTGGCCTGGCCTGGCCTGGCCTGGACTGTGGAGATCGCAGGGAAGTGGGAACCTTCACTAACCCAACTACTTCCTGTAAATGACTCACTGAACACACACGCGCGCAAAAAAAAGATAATAATAATAACACAAATATGAAATGAAAAAAGACCACGTCCTATTTTTTTTTCATCATTCTTTATTGACTGATTCTTTGATTCATATTCATATTTATACATCTATCTAGTTTAGAATATATTTTTTTCTCAACCACAAAGTTACCACGAACTTGTAAAAGAAGTTTTCCTCCAATTTCCTACAAGAGGATAGACTGTTTCCCTCCGTCTCCTTCACACTCCCAGAATTTAATAACCCAATTTTCCGCAGTGGTGCCGGAAGAGGCCGCCGCTTGTCCCACCGCTCGGCCGCACACAAAGATTCGGCAAATAATCTAGAGGATTCTCGTTTCAGTTGGCAGAACGAGATAAAGGTGGTTGTTCACAGTCGTCTTCTATAATTGACAGTCGTGCAAATTGCGGTGCGCAGGTGTAATTATACGCAAAATGCAGGAAATACGACACTATCCTGTTTTGTGATACACTACGTGAGCTTTAACACCCTCAGCTCGCATTAGTATCGATGATTCTTTCACTAACAAATCTTTCTCCCAAACACTTACCGATGAAGATATTCTCCCTTTACATGCAACTGCCTGACGCAGCACCGCAGGACAGACCAAACCTCTCCTCACCTCGACTTCCTGTCTTATATGAGTTGGCACACAGATGACTGTGCAGGTTGAAGGGCGAGAAGGCCCAGAGGCGTGAACAAGGGATGGAGGTCGTCAAGTGATGTAGTGATAAAAGTACATAAGAATTCCTGTTCAGCTGATGGGGATGTGCCTTAAGGGACATCGGGATTTACATTCTCTCAAGGATAGAATTAATGCTGGGGGCCAGATGCTTATAGTGTTCGGCATTCTTCCACGACTGGCGGCTAACAAAGGTCGAGGAGACACTGATAACGAAAGATGATGTCCTTAAAAGCGAAGGCCTAGGATATACGGGCATTACCATGTGATGTGTAGAAAGTATGGTTATCGAAACAGTGACACTCACCGTAAGATAATCACCTAATTAAAGTTTGTTCACTTAAGTCTGACATCTAGAACGAGAAAATGGACACTTGCTATTGGTAGACACATTCGAGGTAATGGAGGAATGGCATGTGTAGTTTGATCATCCTTTATCCATCATTGTTTGGCATGCACTTGAGTGTGGCACAGAGCTTCATTACCTTTTATATCATTGTCGTCATTTTTGTTTCCCTTGCCATTAATTATTGACGTACAAGATGAGCGGAAAGCATTGTAGCATTATGTTGTAATAGGTTTAGCTAACGTTCAGTAACTGCGAAGAGACATAACCGTATTCAAGGTTATATTAGGGCAAATAGAACAAACATCTACCCAGTTGTCATCTATGTTTGTTGATTGAGTGTCTTCGTAAATCTAAGCAAGGTGACTGGAGTTGGTGAAGTGAATATAATTATTACAACTGGAGTGCTACTAAGGCGACTAAGATTTCTACACTAGGTTAACACAAATAAGATTCCACTCTTATTTTATATTTTCCTACTCTCAGTTTGGAGGAAAGACACAGCAATCATTCATCATTACCATCAATTTTTTTCATTTCAAATATTAAAAAATATGACTAAGGTGGCGTGAGAGTTCTGACTGACAGTGAAAATATAAAAGAAAAAAGGAGATTACTTATTCCTTGCACCGAACCACATATCTAATTAAACATGATGTTGATTCGATTCCTGGTACTTTTATTCAACGCCACCACCACACGCATCCGTCTTGTTTTAAAGGACCCACGACAGGCACGTGACCCATTATTGTGTTAAAAAGAATGTGGTGGAATCTGCAACAGCAACCTTTCCCTCCCGTGTTGTGAGAAATTAGTCTGTCCAAGCCACAAAAAGGATTGCCAACTGCGTATCCATCTCGTGTCTTTAAGAATACGTAAGTGATAACCAAGGAACACTGTAATAACCCATCCAGAGTCTTGTACAAGGAACGTGACCATCAGAATAATGCTCGATTGCAAATTTTGTATAAAGTGATTTTTATGTAAGCTATTCTATCATTCTCATCGTTGTCGTCGTCATCATCATCATCATCATCGTTGTCGCGGTCATTATCATCATAATCATCATCAGACCCCTAATAGTCTTATCATAATATAAAAGTCTCTTCCAGTTTTCCGCTCCATGAGTTCCACATGCCAACAAAACATGGTCTTTATTATATCTTATTTCTGGGGGGGTTTTCCCCACACCTGAGAATGATTGCTCAATGGAGCGGCGATGTGAGAGTCAGAGCTGATATATGAGAAGGAAGTGATTTTTAACATTCCTTTCTGCAGTCCGTGCCTGCGGTATTCAAGCTATGAAACACGATATTTCCTATAATCGTGCACCTGTTTTTCTCTTTGTATATGTTTACTGCAAAGTGAAGCTGTGCCAACAAACTGCCATTCCTGGGTTCGAAAACAACAAATTTATTTATATCTAGCATTTTATTACCTTGAAGTGTCTTTATGCTGTGTGGATGTTATTTATCTGAAGTAACTCGCTGAAAGACCTCTGGCGCATAAAGAAAAAATCAAGTATTCACCGGTGATATTTTTCAATTGACATTCAAAATATAATTGAAGACGTACTTAAGAGCTTCCTTGCATACATATCTGATCTGCTACAACAAAATGACAAGGTTAGGTGAATAAGTCGATGTGCTGCCTACATTATATGTATCGATGAATCAGTGACTACTCTTTTTTCTTTAAATTGGGAAAAAAATGTCCAAGTGTTGCGAAAGGTGGCAACCATAAGGTATTGGTACAGGTGCTGCAGGGGAAGGGTGTCATTGTTGCCTCAAGCCAGCCGAGTCTCCCAACATCAATACAAGGCCTGACGTTTTCCCGTCACGTTTAAGGCAACCACACGCAACAGCTGCAAATGTTCCCAGATATCTGGTTATGAATATTTTTTGAAGTCTTACTCAAGGCAGTAGAATATATATTTCCGGGATGTTTAGTGTTAATAAGATCACGTCATGGAAGAAACGCGACGTTATTATGAGATTCGAATACAAAATACTTGGTAACATTAGTACTTGTAGAGAAGGACGCCCACAAGAACTGTTTCATCCCATCAAGTGTGTATTCACTACGAACAACACTCTTCAGGAATAACAAGCTCCATTCTCTTTCGCTATAGAAGAAATCATCGAAGGCCTTACACACCAACAGTGAGTAAAGCTTTGCAAGATGAATGCTACTTTATCCTGGAAGTATTTATTACCTTTCACGTGACGGACTTCCACAAACATCTGCATCACAGCTGCTACAGGCTGGGGAAGGTAAGGTTTGCGATTCCAGACAGAATATTAGATTTAGAGCGAAGAAGGAGCGAGGATAAAAAAAAAAAGGGGAAAGGGAAGGGACCAAACGAAAGAGAATTAAGTGGTTTTTTTATTAGATGAATCTTCATTAAAGGCTAAAGGAGTTCGATTTATTCAGAAAGTAGATTCTTCTTACATTCTTATTGATAAGAAAAAGGCATTAACGCTTCCAGAACCTTAAAATGCATTTACATGAACTGTGATCTAATGATTTCTTTGGTTAAAACGTGTATTATGTAAAAACTTGAATCATATGCTGTTTTGCCGAACTATTTTTTGTCTTTGTCTTTTCAACTTATTGCTCGAAATGGATGTTGTGTTAGGTTCCTCTATTACATAGTCCAGCCATTCCAGCCAGTTCACTTATAGTCTGGAAAGGACAATAAAGAAAGATCCAACATATGTCACAAAATACGCGCGTAGGAAAAGAACTGCATGTGTCCATAGAGTGTAAACCTTTTAACAACCACGGTTGTCGAAAAGCTACTTCGTTTGCACGGAGGATACGGCGGCGCTGTCAGTGAAGAATAACCCAGCAACACAAAAACTGCATACATGTCGAAGATAAGTAAAAATGACAGATATACAAATTTTTTTTTAGGAAAAGTAAAGTTGTACGAAATATGATTTAAAATGTTCTAGAAACCCGAAGTGGTATACTTAATTAAATACAGTGCACATGTATGAACGTTATAAAGGTTTTCATGGTAATAGCCAACCCAAACTCCGATTGGAACATATGATGGCAGCATATTCAAAAGTATCCCATTTGAAAAGTAGTGAAAGTAACTAGTTTCTACCTATGTTGATACTCTATTGTTTCTTTCATAATATAAATCAAGAGAATACTCATTCAATAAGATTATCTCACAAATGACAATGTTGTGTTCTTCATGAGACGATAAACGTATGTTAACCTCAAACACATAACTGCCTTCCTGCGGCACTAAGAAATAATAATTATGTAAATGATCACATGTAATGATAACTATATTAATCTATATGATAGTGTTGATCAACCCATGCACATGCAACGAGTCACATGTTTGCTGTATCACTCAGTAATTACTGTTCCCAGCCTGCCTTAACTATATCGACTCTGGTGACGCTGTGTGAAGGGAATTCTTTTCACGAGCAGGGAGCTGGAAGGTGCGAGGGAGACTGAGCAGGGTCGAGAAACGGCGTGGGCGAGAGGATCCGATGTAAGAGGCGGGGTGAAGAAGGGCTGGCAGGGGCTATGGGCGTGAGGGTCGAAAGGTCGAGTGAGCAAGTTTTTTTTTCTTGCTCAGGCGACGGCGACAAGTGATACAGTGTGTGTGTGTGTGTGTGTGTGTGTGTGTGTGTGTGTGTGTGTGTGGTGTGTGTGTGTGTGTGTGTGTGTGTATTTTTTAACATAATTACATTTGTAGTGCGTAATTTTTCACTTTCGTTGTCTGCCGTGTACGTAATATTTCCCTTCTCCGTCCGCTTGGCACTTCACGTTATTCTTTCTGTCCTCCAACAGCTGTGTTGCTCACCACCTTGCTCGGCCCACACCTAGCCCGGGATGGAAGCTAACAGCTGATCCTTCCCATCCCTCCACCAGCAGTACGAAGGGCTCCAACAGGAAGGTGGTCCAGCACATCATTGCCACGCCCACTTAGGCACGGTCACCACTCACACACACTCTTCTTTTGGAACCCACAAGAATCACGAGTCTTTTACTTCGCCTCTCTTCGACGTTCCTTCCTATTACCAACATTTATGTCCACACGCGCCACTAATACTGTAACCACCGTTGACAAGTAGGACCTCCGCTCCTAACATCGCCAAAGAGCGATCGTGTTGGTCACGTCGAGTAAACAATGTTCCACGTCCTGGTTGGGATCTCGCAACATGACCTTACACTTGATGTTATCCAGGTAGGTTGATGGGCATGCCATGATGATCGTTCAGGAAGTGGAACGAACACACGCGTGGCCTCCTACCGCAGTCTGTTCTCATACTTGGATGGAATAAGGCGGAACAATTGGTTGACTTACCACTCCCCGCCTGTATCATAGGTGGTTTTAGGATGGGTTCACTCAACAGAAGTACAATCGAGTCGAATCAAGTGAGAGTCATTCTTAATGTTGACGCTGTATGACTCACCATTCAAAAGGTCATTATTTTATTAGGATTTTTCTAGAATCAAGTTCAAATGAGAAAAGCCAAGTCGAGTACCGTCAAGTCGAGTCCAATCGAGTGGAGTCAGTTCAAACTTTTTCTCGCCACTCCTTGCAAATCTTCAACCCCTCTCCACTGACCACCAAGGACCCCACACACACACACACACACACACACACACACACACACACACACACACACACACACACACACACACACACACACACACACCATTACGGTGCATCACTTTTTGGAAGGTTAAAACCAATATTTTTTTCGACTCCATTCGGCATTGTTCACATCCATTAGATACACTCTTTTTTTCTTCATTGTCGTTTTCTTTCCTGGTCTGTCTATATTTCTGGCTTTGAACGTTACGGTTTGGCCTTGTTTACTTAACGATTGTCCGCTCATTGAAGAGTGGACATCTGGCAAAGTGGAAGTCTCGTCCTCGTCCTCGTCTTCGTCCTCGTCTCTCTCTCTCTCTCTCTCTCTCTCTCTCTCTCTCTCTCTCTCTCTCTCTCTCTCTCTCTCTCTCTCTCTCTCTCTCTCTCTCTCTCTCTCACCATTGCATGCCCAATCCCCATACCATGGCAAAAGGTAACGTGGGGTTGGTTAACAAAATAAAACTATATATCAGAAACATAAAAAAGAGAGTTTCATTCATCGAATATGATTAAAGTTAATATACTTGGAATTAATAAAGGATAAGAAGAAAGAAACATGACAATAATATCATTAGTGAAAGGAATACATGAATAACATAAACACATACAAACTAAGAAGTGGCAGGACGTGTTGTTGTCATAAATATTTGATCTCCTTTTTCAGCACCATAAATATCACTCCTGGACTACCAGTAGGTGTAGGTATCTAACATGGTCTTTATATCATTAAATGTAAAACGTATCAGAGTAAAGACATGCAATCAGTTTCAAAGCTTCTTTAATCCACTAACTAGAAAGTGAAAGAAAACAACGATGCCCTTAATTGTCTAAAGCCGAATTATCTGTTTAAAAAGAGTATTGCTCATCCACTTGTACGCGTTGGGAAAGAAGTAATATCCAGGTGAAAATATATGCTAGTAACTTTGATCTGCAGGATTATATAAAGAAAAAAAACATTCTTGCATTGAGAGATGGAACTCGTGACTGAGGATAGCTCATGCAAATTAAGATTTCTTGTTTCTCGTTTCATTTTTGTTTATGGTTGGTGTTGTCATAGAGAGAAGTGAGCTGCTGGGCCGGTGGTACACTCGGACTTCGCTCGATGTGGTCTGGTTATTTAAGGTGCACATGAACGATTAAAAATTTTCTTCACAATTTTCATCCCAAACAAATACTCACAACTTGGAACTGGCTTACATATATTTGGAGCTATACAATATAATTACGTGCTTCAACAACGCGATTTTCTGGCGTGACTGAACCGGGTATCATGACATTAGTAGTGCCTATTGCATATATTTGAGGTATGTTGATTATGTGTGTACTTGCAAGGAAAGCATATTAATTTTATACACAAAAAATAGTCAACACATCAAATAAATACAACCTACACTACAAACGACATGAAACCCCGTCCAGTCACGTCAGAAAATCGATATTAACAAAGCAACACCATCCAATAGGCACAACGAACTTCGCTGTCGATGGACGGTGCTGGTGCTCCTCAGGGACAACTACGAGAAAAGAAATCGGAAAGTTTGTACTGCCGGCAAAAGCGAGAACTGACGGGCAGGAGCAGGAGGAAAGGCGGGGGAAGAGGAGCGTAAGTGGAATGGACTTGTCGAGGCTATCAAGGGAAATGGTGAGGGGAGGGGAATCTGATGGCTTAAAAAATATACAAACGAATAAAACAGCAAAAAAGATGCATATTCCCGTAATGTCTCTTCCCGGTTGTTATTAATTTTTCTTTTCATGTATTGCACAAATTGACAAGGATTTCAAGCGCGGTTATTTTAGAATATATATATTTTTCTTCATTGAATTCTTCCAAACAATTTTATATATTTGTTTTACGGTGTTTATTTTGAGTTCGCTTTAACTGTAAACATTATTGGGCGTTGGTTCCTGCCTTTACCTTTACCTGAACTGATGGTCTTACCTTTATTCTTTTCCATTGACACACGAAGCAGCAGCAGCAGCAGTGGAGGGCAGAGGAGATGAATGGCCGGGAAACTCTAGCAAGCGTTTCCACACCTTCCATTCCACGTTCACTTCAATAAAACCACTTGCTGGTCTTCATGCACACTTTCCCATGCGTCTTAGTTGTCATAAGGTTCAATAGTTCACGTTGTGTAATCTGCTTTTATTGCATTATTTCTGTATCCTCTTATCCTTCCTCGCTGGGCTTCACACATCTTTTCCTCATCACTACCGTCTCTAAGCCAGCCACTCTGACACAGCTTTTCTATTTGCGTGAAGCACTTTCCTTCCCACTGTTGTTGTATTATTTGTATTGTGTTTTAACGTCAACGAAAGTGTGTCTCTTTGAAATAAATGAAACAGTAAAATATATTAGACAACTTTGGTGACTCCTATTTAATTTCTGATCAGCATTTAAGGTTTCTTTCATGAGTTAAAAGCTGGTTAAATGGTTTATTGTTTATATTATTATTATCATTATCGCTATTATTAGTATTACTATAATTACAATTACATTCATCATTTTCTTTATCATCATCATCATCATCAGTAGCAAAAATTAACAAAAAAGATAATTATTATTATTATGGTAATAATAATGATAATAATAATAATGTTAATAATAACAATAGTAGTAATAATAATAATAAAAATAATAATAATAATAATAATAATAATAATAATGATAATAATAATAATAATAATAACAATAATAATAATAAAAAAAAATATGGATAATAATAATAATAATCATAAGAAGAAGAAGAAGAAGAAGAAGAAGAAGAAGAAGAAGAGGAAGAAGAAGAAGAAGAAGAGTATAAATGAGTACAATGGAAGAACAGACAGCAACAGTCCTACTGGACTTAACGAGGCTGTCCGTATGAAGGGAGTGATCATCATCATGGTAACGATGACGAGGACAATGATAATTATAATAACGATGACGATGACGAGGAGGACGACAACGAAATGATGATATGAAGCAGATAAAAAGAAGAGTAATACGAACCTAAACAAGAACAACAAGAACAACACCAACACCAACACCAACACCAACACCAACACCAACACCAACACCAACAACAACACCAACAACAACAACACCAACACCACCACCACCACCACCACCAACAACAACAACAACAACAAGTAGAACAAAAAGGCACAAGGGTTCAGGAAAATTAATAACAGAGGGACAAAAGGGCCTCACCATCCCCTTCCGGCGTTCACAAGGCGACCCATTAAAACACTGCATCCTAGAAATCCCGAGAGAAAGAGAGGGAAAGGGAGAGCAGGAGAGAGAGGGAGAGAGGGAGACAGAAGAAAGGAGGTCAGGAGGGTTAGAGAGG
The DNA here is from genome assembly GCA_029783475.1 of Metacarcinus magister. Lineage (NCBI taxonomy): Eukaryota > Metazoa > Arthropoda > Malacostraca > Decapoda > Cancridae > Metacarcinus > Metacarcinus magister. The sequence goes on from JAPQNM010000013.1 coordinate 7,314,784, forward strand.
AAGAGGATAGACGAGGAAAGAAAGACATGGTTGAGGTAGCAGGGGAGGGCGGCAGGGGGCGTAGGAGGCGGTAGGTAGAGTAGCAGTGATGGTGAAAAAACTCGTGTATTCGTTTTCACAAATGATGATGGACGAGATGCTGATGGCTGCTTTGTACTCAGCGCGGCGCCACACGAGTATTCCTCTTTTGCTAATGTTCCCGTGTTGAGGGTTAGGGACGAGGTGAAGGTAGTGTAAAGTGGTAGAGAAGGACCACCAAAAAAGTCCTCCCTACTTCCCACTACTATAACCTTTACCCTCCTTCCACTAATACATATCGACCATTCACTTCACACATATCACAAATCTTCTGGCCATAAAATTGTACCCAGCACCAAATTTTCCTTTCCTTCCTTTCAACACATTACGTCACCACCTACCTTGCCTCTCCTCCACCACGCCACAATGCCACTCCTCCTCCTCCTCATACTCCTCCTCCTCCTCCTCCTCATACCTCATTCTTCCTATAGCTGCCCGTAAAAAACCTCCCATTTGACCCTTTCCCTTCGCATCCCTTTCCCTCCTTCTACCCCAAGTCTTCCCTTCCTCACTTCCGCCTCACCCACATTTTTCTCTCTTCCTCCCTCCCTTCTCCCCTTGTCCAGCTCCCTAAACTCACCATACCCTCCCCCACCTCCCTTGAATGGAGAAGAATGAAAGGACTGAAGCCTTTTTCATTCTTCTCCCTGCATCCCCACCTCCATCTGTCCCTCACCTTCTCGACACAAACCCAACAACACGTCCACAAGGAAATTGTCTGCTTGGCATTTGACTCCACATTCTTCCTCAAACTCTCTTAATTGCTTCCACGACAGAGTAAGGGACGGAAGGAGAAGGGATGAGGAAGGAAGGGAAGGGAAGGGAAGGGAGGGAGTGAGTGAGGCAGGGAGGGGAGGCAGGGAATTAAAGAGAAAGAAGACAAAAGAACAGAGAGGGTGTAAGAGGTGCAAGAGAACGAGACGGTGAGATAAAGTATAAAAGATGGGAATAAGATGCCAAGTTAATTTTTTTTTCTCCATCTTCTTCAAGACTACGAGTGAAATATAATGTAAGTATGACTGCAGCATTAATGCGGACGATTGTATTCTTCTCTTGTCTTTCTTACCACCATTACCACCACCACCATTACCACCACCACCACCACCAACACCACCACCACCACCACCACCACCACTTCCTCCTCCTCCTCCTCCTCCTCCTCCTCCTCCTCCTCAGTTTTAGCGTTCCCCCAGAGTCGAGTGTCTGATAAGGGAGGAGGGAGAAGATGGATCCCACAATGTGTTGATGCCTAGTCAAATCTTTATGAGCATGGGGGAAGGATTGGGGAGAGAGAGAGAGAGAGAGAGAGAGAGAGAGAGAGAGAGAGAGAGAGAGAGAGAGAGAGAGAGAGAGAGAGAGAGAGAGAGAGTTAGCTGGTTTGCCTTTATTCTAGCTGATAATCCATATATAGAAAACCATACTAATAGACAACCAACAATCTCAGAATAATAAAAAAAAATTTCATTACACTCTTACTGCAACATCAGCTCGAAAGGTTTGCATCGATCCTCGCCAGCCTCACAGTCTCCGTTTGCACCGAGCTGTTGTGAACCATTTAGAATGATTCCTTTTTTGTCTTTCTTTTTTAATTCATCAAACTTGTTCTTTATCTTATATCGAGTTCGGAAAATGTCAGCCATAATATCAAAGGCAACGGCTAAGCCCAAGAGACAAGCACGATCCTTGATGACGGCTGCTCCACCAACCTGAGGGACTCGCTGATAGGACACTTGAGGGCCGGGGCTGAGGGTGTGGCCACAGCACGACCACCGCCTGATCAGATTAACTTGATAGATAAGTCCCGCCGCTCGCCCACGGTCACCTGATGCATGTGGCCGTCAAGGGGAGGGAGAGGAGGTGGTAGTCGTCCTCGATAGTCAGTGGACTGTATACACGTTTTATGAATTCGTAAATATTTGTTCCTGTTGTAGGCTTTCCACCTGATTGAATATTAACATTTCAACTGTAATGAAATGCTAACCTGAATTAAGGCTATAATATAGTTAAGCAATTTCAACGCTCAGTAATTAAAATTCAAATATAAACTGATATACTGTTCCTCGTTCTAGCGTTACAATGTCTCTCCAGTCAATGGCATCGTAACGAGAGGGGGACGCAGCGGTTATTCATCACGTCATCGGTAAGGGAGGAGATAGATGCAGCTCTTCTCCATTACCCACACCAATCAGATATATGAAGAGGCGGAGAAACTGGATCCTCACCGTCAATTATATATGAAGAGAAGGTATAGATGCTGATAAGGACCACAGCATTACCACCAAGAGAAACACAGTATACCTTATGACATGAATTTAAGTGCAATAAAATAGATTAAACACTTTGAAGCATTTGGTGGAATTAAACAAGCTTATGGTCTTTTTTTCCTCTCTAAGAAAGGACAAGAAAAATGAGACTGGAAACTACAAACCCGAGGAAGACTAGCGTGCGGGGACAAACAGTGACAACAAGGACCAGTCTGCAACGCAATAGGGAGACAGTTGACTCCAGTGTGTTCTTTAAAGCAACCCTAGAGCAGCGTCGACCCCAGGGAGCCAATCAAGCCAACACACCACCACCGCTTGACTGTTGCCACCACACAGTAACACCATCCTCACCAACCTGTCAGCCAGCACCTTCCAACACTCACTCACTCCATACTTGAGAACATTGTTGATGCAAATATGATAACCTACAGGCAAGGACTTACAAATAATGCAATGTTTCCTCATAAATTAAAAAAAAAGAAGTTTATGTGCGCTACTAATGAACAGAAGAATAATATTAGTATTCAAAACAATTTTAATGATTCAGTACATCAAAACGAATATTTGGATTTACCTGTGCGCGATAAAGTTACAGAGATGTGTGTGAGTGTGTGTGTGTATGTGTGTGTGTGTGTGTGGGTGTGGGTGTGTGTGTGTGTGTGTGTGTGTGTGTGTGTGTGTGTGTGTGTGTGTGTGTGTGTGTGTGTGTGTGTGAGTGAGGTAGAGAGAGAGAGAGAGAGAGAGAGAGAGAGAGAGAGAGAGAGAGAGAGAGAGAGAGAGAGAGAGAGAGAGAGAGAGAGAGAGAGAGAGAGAATGAGAGAGTATTGAGAGCCAATTTAGATGAAAGGAAGGATAGACAAGGGGAGAGGGGGAAGAGCTTGGGGAGGGAAGAGCAGTCCTGAAACGAAAACAAAAATAAAACACTGAGGATTCCCTCGACGGTGTCATTGGCTTCTCACTTCGGAGGGAAACATTCATAAAAATAAAAACACAGATTTATTGTCTCAAAATTCAAAGCATATATAAGAAAGATAAAAAGTGTATCCAGAAAAAAAAATTGCTTTTTTATTCCTTTACGAAATTGGAAATCTGGTGGAAAGTAAAAGAGGTTACATTAGAAAATAATGGAAAGACAATAAATGCTTAACTCGGGAATGCACTGAGAGTTTCATATCAGATATCACCTGCTACACACCTATTGCTGGGATATAATATATTGGAAACGGGAAAAATGGGAAGCCAATACACGGATGAAATAAAGTAAAATGCACAAATTGTCCGTTCAGTTAAGTCTTATTTGACTTAAAAAAAAAAAAAAGTTAGTGCAACTTGACTTTCTTTTAACTTGACTTTACTGATTGTATCCGACTTTGTTTCCTTGAGACATATAATTTCAGGTTGTTTTAGTGTACATCCTGTATTTCCAATATCTGTAATATCAGGCCATACCTTTTGTATACACAAATATTAAACTTTCCATTTGGAATTCATCTGTCCTTCGTTCGCAATGGATATCTGCACCAACTTCAAACTATCTTGATATGACCAGCAAATGTCTCTTTTCGTCACTTGCAATCATATTACTTTGCAGAGAAAGACTATTTCCAATTCTAATACTGACTGTCGCTTTTGTTTCATCAGGTCTGTATTTGAACAGGTCTCTGTTCTCAGTTCAGAATTCTCTCGACATTCGTTTGAGTGAATTATTTATATATGATTGACCTTTCTGACAAATCTATCTCATCCAAAATTTAACTCCTCTAAAATATTATATTACATGGTCTGGAGTTTGCCTTCTCAGATACTCCTTTCATGTTAAATCTAACTCTATATTTTCATCACCACAACAATATTATGATTGTGTTTCTTCTATGTGTCTCCATTCAAGAGTTCATGCCTTTCTCTTTGTTCCTGAAGCATTTCCTTTTTGTTTTCAGATTAGGTGACGCACTAATTCCTGTTAACCTTACTTCTAATAAGTTTGACATTATCCTTAATTACTTAATTTGTGTCTTCTTCAAAAGGCTTACTGTCTTCTTTCTCATTTTCTCTTTTTTTTCTTCTTTTTTAGATAAATGGTGCTGCATACAGTGACTAACTCATGAGTTCTGGATAACTTGTACTCAAACTCCCCGTTTTGTTCTATAAAATGGTTCGCATAATTAAGATTGA
>JAPQNM010000013.1:7329297-7331797 GCA_029783475.1 Metacarcinus magister
CCGAGCATCCTTAATACATGCCTGGAATACAAAGAGTGACTTATGGGTGGCTCCCGCCGACACCAGGTTCACCTTGGCTGAAACGCCGTCTACTCCTGCTTCTGGGAGGCAATAGAATCGTCGTCTTTTTCTTACACGTCAACATAACTCAGTTAGTTGTTAGCGAATCATGACTTCTCCTTCCATAAAGGTATTTACAGCCTCATCTTCCTCTTCTAAAATGTGTCACCTGTTATGGCTAATAATGAGCTGAATGAATTGACACTCGGGCTTGCTTCCTCCCCTCACAGTGGTGAAGTCACTATCTGTCTGAAAAGGATTAGTGTTATTTATTGAAGCTGGGTAGAGGAAAGCTGCTTGAGGTCGGGTGAGGCATCATTTGCTCAAAAATTGCCTTCGATGAATTCCTTCAGAAACTCAACAGTATTTGTTAGTTCTGCAACCTTATCCATTCCAATTGTTAGCTTTTCCTCTTGATACTCAATTTTCTCTTCCACTGTATGCCTCAGGACACAGGGCTTACAGATCTGAGAACTACCTAGAAATCGTCCTGTAGACTGGTAGCATATACATATTCTTTTTTAGCCGTACAGAAATAAAGGTGTTGATTGGAATAAGGATAGATGTTACACAGTTAAACTGACCTTGAATCCTGTGAGTGGAGTGCGGGGTGATTATAGGATTTCCGTATGATGATCAGGAATTAAAGGATAATTAAGGGATTTAGGTTAGGATAATCAATTAACAAAGCAGACTGGAGACTATATGACCTCACTTCCAAATATATTCCCGAGGGAATTAAAAGCCGGTGGAAGGTTCTAAAAAGTTCTAGAAGATTGCTGTCCCCCCAAAAAATAGCACTGGACGCACATACGAAATTATATCACATTGAAGACAAAACCAGTTTAAAAAGAAGAGAACGTCACTTAGTGGTTACGGGTAAGATACCTGGAATAGAGGCTTTAACAGTCTATCATTATGTGTGTGGTGGGAAGGTTATGTAATAAGTACGAGGCGGTGGCTTAGTGGCTAGCGTGCAGGTAGAGTTCAAGTCCCACAACGAGCTGGCCACTTTTCTTTGAAAAACCGTAGTGTGGCCAAAGATCACCCACATGCTACCATAACACTATCCTCGACTGGGACTGCAACGCAAAATGCATCGAGGAGCTTCTGCGAAGCATGAGCCTCTCAATAAGAAACGAGGCGCCACTTTAAAAAAAAAAATCTAACCTGCGCCACAAAAGGGCGGAAGCCGACCATTCAAAGCCTCCATCAAGCCTACCGGCGCCATAGGTTCAGGAGACAAAAATTTTAAAAATTACTAAGCAACGAAGAGTGTGAGTACTGATATATGAAGGAAAATAAAAAAAAGTTAGCACTTAAACAACACTTAGCTGGAACAGTCAAGGATATTAGTAGCGAAGTCAGTGGTAAGCTGATACGGGTCACAGAACACCACAGGTTGCATTTTAAGTCACAAAAGTCGGAAGCCAACCTCGAGTGTAAATGTCAAGGTAAAGGTGAAATCACAATAATAGATAAATGGTAAACCTGACAACACGAACATTACATAAAAGAGTGTATTCAAGGTAGTATAACAATAAGGAACAATGGTTCAGGAGAGAAAGTTTTGTTTCCTTTTCCTTAAAATGGAAAGAAAATCTACTACACACTGGAAAGGTCTATTATAGAAACTGCCAAGATGAGAAAAAAATATTGTTTCAATGGAACCTCTTCGTCGACCCTTTCTCCATTATCTCTACAATAGGTGACGAGGGGCCAGCAACCCTTGTGATTCAGTGGCGTCCTCACACCCCTCCACCACCATCACCACTGACACCCCCTAGAGCCAGCCAACCATGGTGAGAACTTTTATAATTAATGTTCATCCACAGTGGTTGCAGGTTTGTGTATCCACACCATCTCTCTTTTGATTGGTAATATACAATTTTCCTACATTGATTTTATTCTCTCTCTCTCTCTCTCTCTCTCTCTCTCTCTCTCTCTCTCTCTCTCTCTCTCTCTCTCTCTCTCTCTCTCTCTCTCTCTCTCTCTCTCTCTCTCTCTTGCTATCTCTCATTTACTCCTAAAGAGTCAACCTCTGTAATCCGTTAAAAGCTCTTCCCCTTTGTCCGAACACACACACACACACACACACACACACACACACACACACACACACACAGACACACACACACACACAGACACACACACACACACACACACACACACACACACACACACACACACACACACACACACATACACACACACACACACATATTCTTGTTAGCATTCCACACTCAAAGGGTGGGGACAGAGAAGGGAAGCCATAACAGTAAAGAAAACTATTCAGAAAAACATGACTTAATCAAAACCTACAAAAGAGAACAAAAGAATATTAAAAGCATGCCATCTGTGTGAATCTCTCTCTCTCTCTCTCTCTCTCTCTCTCTCTCTCTCTCTCTCTCTCTCTCTCTCTCTCTCTCTCTCTCTCTCT
>JAPQNM010000013.1:7339297-7344297 GCA_029783475.1 Metacarcinus magister
TAGAGCCACAACCAAACAAAGGGGGACTGCAACGAGTGAGTGACAAGTCTGATTGACAAAACTCTAAAGACTCAACTAGGGAAGAGAAAACCGATCAACGAAGTTTTAAACAAAAGAAAGGGCAATGAAAACTGACATTCTGAGAGAGAAAGAGAAAGCTAAAGAGAGAGATAGAGAGTTAAGAAAAACGAGAAAATAAGTTATATAAGATTAAAAAAAATAATTGCACATCGGAACACACGACAGACAAGCCTTAAATCAGGGAGTACTATGCAGGATGACCTTGAACACATTATTTTCTAAACACGTCGGTCAAAGTGGCAGCAGCATTATCCCAGCATCCACGCGGCGGGACCAGGGGCGGGACACGGTAAACACAGCCGGCTCGGGCAGGTGGTATTGTTGGCTGCCGGAAGGATTGGGATAAACAATTCTACAGGTGTACCAACAAGATTATGGGAGGAAAGCAAGATGTTCATTATGTTGTCTAGTGTGGGTGGATGTGTGGTGCTAATATGTATGTCGGTGTCATCGCTTTTTTCCCCGTCAGTTTGTCAGTACCAGTTTGTCTATTGTACAAACTTTATTAGAAAGAACAGGAAGTTTTTATGACCTACAATAAAACTCTACGGGTGCCTTGTGCATCTGACACGCAACCCATGAAAGTACCAACCCATTCCAAGGCCGACAATGTCCTCTCAGGCAAGCATCCCATTGGTGTGCGTACCTACACAATGCCCCAGGGGTGCCAACGCTTGAGCAAGGTACAGACCCTCCGTGGCGTACTAATAAACTTGCCAAGGGTGAACCTACAGATACGAATACTATCTCCTGGGTATCAACACTGCACGGCTCCTATCAGAGGCGCGGATGCAAACTTTCACACTGCATCCCTACTGAGCCTGCATGCCTTGGCTATGCTAACGATTAAGCATGTGAGTGCACGCACGCGCACGCACACGCACACATACACATACGCACACACACACACACGCACACGCACACGCACACGCACACGCACACGCACACGCACACGCACACGCACACGCACACACACATACACACACACACACACACACACACACACACACACACATATGCGTTGCACTGAAATATACCAGCAGACAGGTGTGTGTATACAGGCTCGACAGCCTCCTTATCTTCTTCCCTCACTTACCAGACGATTTTTAACTTTTCACCCACTACATTCCTTGTTAGATACACATACATATATATATATATATATATATATATATATATATATATATATATATATATATATATACATATATATATATATATATATATATATATATATATATATATATATATACATATATATATATATATATATATATATATATATATATATATATATATATATACATATATATATATATATATATATATATATATATATATATATATATATATATATATATATATATATATATATATATATATATATATATATATATATATATATATATATATATATATATATATATATATATATATATATATATATATATATATATATATACATATATATATATATATATATATATATATATATATATATATACATATATATATATATATATATATATATATATATATATATATATACATATATATATATATATATATATATATATATATATACATATATATATATATATATATATATATATATATATATATACATATATATATATATATATATATATATATATATATATATACATATATATATATATATATATATATATATATATATATATGTATATATATATATATATATATATATATATATATATATATATACATATATATATATATATATATATATATATATATATACATATATATATATATATATATATATATATATATATATATATATATATATATATAGAGAGAGAGAGAGAGAGAGAGAGAGAGAGAGAGAGATACATATAAATATATATATATATATATATATATATATATATATATATAGAGAGAGAGAGAGAGAGAGAGAGAGAGAGAGAGATATATATATATATATATATATATATATATATATATATATATATATATATATATAGAGAGAGAGAGAGAGAGAGAGAGAGAGAGAGAGAGAGAGATACATATAAATATATATATATATATATATATATATATATATATATGTATATATATATATATATATATATATATATATATATATATATATAAGATATATATATATATATATATATATATATATATATATATATATATATATATATATATATATATACATATAAATATAAACATACTTGCACACATACATGTACATACATACATATGATTTACATATATGTATACCTTTTATATATAAGCACACACACAAGTGCATTCACACATTGACAGATAAAAAGATAAAATATATAAATAAAAATAGATAGATGGTTAAACAGATAGATAGATAGATAAATAGATAGATATAGATAGATAGATGAACAAATATAGATGGATAACAGATATAGATGGAGAGACATACAAGAAAATAGGCAGGTAGATACGATAAACAAACAGATCTGAAGATAAATAAACACAAAGCTGTAAACTCGACAGGCTTGACGTAAGAGCTTCTAACATAAGACGTGGAACTGCGAGTGAAAAATACAACCTTTTGACACTTACATTACTTCATCGATTCATCAATATCCTAGAAATTATAGATAAGAGAGAGAGAGAGAGAGAGAGAGAGAAAGAGAGAGAGAGAGAGAGAGAGAGAGAGAGAGAGAGAGAGAGAGAGAGAGAGAGAGAGAGAGAGAGAGAGAGAGAGAGAGAGAGAGAGAGAGAGATGAATTAGCTGCTAACTACTAAGGTGTTTACACGAACTGATTGAAATGTAAAGGCTACCTACCAGGGGAATGTTCTGAAAGGGGAAGGCGAGTAAAGGAAGGAGATGGGAAGAGGGTTACGAAGGAGATGAAAAAAGAAGCATGAGGGGAAGTAGGAGTGAAAGAGGCAACACATAAACACTGGCCCTCTATGGTCAATGGCAAACATCTAGTCTGTATACTGGTGTAGGTAAACTGTGAACATCTTGCTTTGTCACCACCATCGCTCCTACCTTAGTTCATACCATCGCCACCTTCCTCTCCACCACAACCACCACCACTGCTCCCACACACAAGGTAATTAGACCACCATCATCACACGTCAAGGCAGCTTCAGCGTCATTATTCAGTCGTTATCACCAGCTTCATTCCTGTACCTCATATTACTGTTGTCTTCTACTATTATTTATACTCTTCCTCCCTACTACTAACATTACTACTACTACGAACAATAATAATGATGATGATAATAATAATAATAATAATAATAATATCAATAATCATGATATCAATACTAATACTAATACTAATATTTTCTCCTACATTACCATGATTATCATTACATTATCATTATTATTTAGAAGGAATCGTATATTAAGAAGGTGCGTTTGTTTTCATGTCAGGGGACTGGACCAACCTTCCAACATTTGTGACCTTCATCCTTCTGTATTTACCCACAATTCCTCATGTACATATAACAGAGACATCTGAATACTGAATTAATGTCATTTATTTTCTATTACACCACTGGCAGCCACTGTCATCCCAACATCTAGGCCACCAATCTTTGTTAACCTAGTTATGTTATACGTCAGGAAGGATAAGCAAGGGTAAGGAAAGCTTGTATCTCCCCCATTACTGGTGCATGTCTCTTTATGCTTTCTTGGACTTTCCTTAGAAACTTGGGGCGCTTTTTCCCGTCCCACCTGACGTCGTTAACACTGAATGAATAAAAGAGTCTGGTCCACACATTGTATCCTTTTCTCATAAGCTCTAAACGTCTCCTGTTCACCACGTCTGTCATCCATCTTGAGTGACAGCGGGCCATGGGAATGAAAACACTTCTGCCAATGAGGTTACGTTGTCTTCGTACCCCAAAAGCCTCTATTACTACATGATTCAGGCCTAATTCAGGAGTCACTCCACTAGACGCAGACAAAATATAATTACTTAGTGTAGGGTCTCCAGGCACGTCAAGGCAAGTTATTTTCAACAATATTCTGTATAGTACCTCACTCTGTCACGTTACATTTTATTTTAAAGAACGGCCCCTATTTCAGCATATTAATTGCGTGATTTAAAGAAGAAAAATAATTCCACGGAACAGATATTTGGTGGACCTTCCGCTGGCCGTCAATCAGTGCTTCCCTACAGTATCATCTGTGATTATTTTTACATATTTTTTTTATTTGACAGTATTGTATTGTTGTGATTACTGACGCAGTGCGGCAAATGGAACTCTCTCTTACTCTGTCCCTTCTGTTATTGTCGTGTTTTCAGAGTGTAGCCTGTATGTACTATGTGAGTAGTTTGTCATTTTTTTCCTATTTGTTTTGCTAGTTAAATACTTCCAATTGTTAACATTTTTTAATCTCTCTCTCTCTCTCTCTCTCTCTCTCTCTCTCTCTCTCTCTCTCTCTCTCTCTCTCTCTCTCTCTCTCTCTCTCTCTCTCTCTCTCTCTCTCTCTCTCTCTCTCTCTCTCTCTCTCTCTCTCTCTCTCTCTCTCTCTCTCTCTTAACCGTAAGTCTTTCAGGCAATACGTATTTATTGCGTAATGCAACGAAAATCATTCAGTACAATATTTTCGAGCTAATCAGTAACAGTTTAATAGAAATTCAGTTTGGCGTTGTTTTTTATTATCAAGCATTTCCACTAGTGTTTGCAGGCATATGTAACAGTGGCTTAGACGATCAATGTGTAAGTTGTTTCCTAATCAACTTGTAATAACAATATCTCCTAATTTTGTAATTTCATTTCCCAACTTAAAAGTACTCTTCAAATTTTTGTGACCCAATCATTGCATCACTTTGACCTTCAACAATATTGCTTCCTTTTACCTCACTAGATCTGAATGCTACCCGACCTTCTCAAACTAATACTATTATTACTGCTACTACGACGACTAC
>JAPQNM010000013.1:7349297-7359297 GCA_029783475.1 Metacarcinus magister
TCTGTATTTATATGTATGCAAGTATGTATATAACCATGTACATGTGCATTTTTTACCGAGATGTGTGTGTGTGTGTGTGTGCGTGTGTGCGCGTGTGCGTGTGCGTGTGTGTGTGTGTGTGTGTGTGTGTGTGTGTGTGTGTGTGTGTGTTTGTATGTATATATATATATATATATATATATATATATATATATATATATATATATAAACACAATATCTACAGCATTTACTACATTACGTACATAAAAGAGGCTACAAATGCGCTCTCTCTTTCTCCTGCCTTGCCCTCACCTTCACCCTAGCTGAGCCAACCTGACAGCCAACCCACTACCCCCGTCAGGTGCTCAGACACTAAACTTCAACGCGGACACCTGAATGGGTCGTTACACTCTTTATGTTCTATGTAAAGAAGCGTTCTTTTTTGTATTAAGTTTTTTTTCTTCTTCTTACAATGCTTAAATATAATGAGGTTAACTTTTACCTGTGACCGATTGAATTACACTTATGCCATCTATCAGAAATGATATAGAGGTTTGCTTACTATTATTACTACTAGTTTAATGAGATATCAACAAGAATGTGTATATTTAATGTGTTCACAGTATGGAGACGGTAAGTACTGGAAGGTATGAGACACAACAGTGAAGGCAACAGTTGTGTGAGGGACATCAATGGCTCATACATTGTTCATTCCACAACTACTTCTCGCCGGTCAACTGGAGATGAATGTGGCATGGAAATTATTATTCAATGTGAACTTCATCCATCTAGATGTGAATTAATAGTAGTAGGTTTAGGAGTTGAGTGTGGAAAGGGAAATAAAACGTAATTGGCCTTAGTATGTATAGCAAAGTTGAGTTAATCATGAATCACGCTTCATTAAACACTTGGAAAAACATATAAGCATCAGCAAGACTTCAAGATAAACATAATATGCAAATGAGAGACTTCAATAGTTGCTTGGAACGTAATTCTATGTCAATGGTTGTTGGGAATGTTATTTGATTGAATCCTCAGTGCATCGTATAGGAAGTAATTATGCAAGGAATTCACTAGATATTTTAGCCTTCATTTAATTCTAGGTGCAGAGGAGTTGAATTTCTAACTAAGATTTGATATGCTACGATGAATTCTGTAAGACAATGGCATCGGTATAGGCGTGCAAGTCTTAATCAATTTATAACGCAGCCTTCAGAAACAGTGGGAGAAAATTGTATAGTATGCATGACGTATAAGTTGGTTTCCGTGTAGGCTTGATTATAATTATGAGTGATTACGTGATAGTAGTAGGCTGGTGTATAAGCCTAACTAAATTTCCGTTAATTAATAATCTAAAAAAAAGTAGGGGAAAAATTCAAGAAAAAGTAAAGTACGTATAAAACAAGATCCAACTTAAAGGAGGCTGAGGTGCAAATAAAGTATAAAGTAAATATAGACAGTGAACAGGTAAACTCATAACTAAATATAGGATTAAGCAAACATGGGAATTATACTTGTAGCGTTTAAGAGACTTTATGAAATTATTATAGCAAGAAATCAGCTTTGCTACATCAGAAAATCCATCGGAAAATAAATATATGAATACATTACCAACATCACTATACCTTACAGATAATGATACTACGTTGGCGTAGCATATGTCTCTATAGTATTTCATGTTATCTGATAAACCTTCAATATTACGAATTTACAGTTAGGTCAACATTTACAAGGTACACATAACTCCTCTCTGTACTTCATGGAAATATTGGTTTGGCTAATTAAGCTTCACCCTCCCACCCAAGGAAAGATAGTTGCACTGATAATCAATATAATCTATGAATACTACTGTCATTATGTGTATTTTTAATGGGGTCAAATACGTGTAATATCCGTATTGAAAATGACACCTACTAACAGGATAGATAGGGTTCCAGTAATTGTTAAATAAAGAAAATATCAACAAATGTAAGTTTTACGAAAAATGTTTCATTGTCGCAAAAAGAAGGAAACTAACACACAGAAAAGTTAAAACAAACATATATATATATATTGCTTTTTTCTTTTTCTTTCATTGGCCTCCACTCCCTGATGGAAGATTGTGGTTGCTTTTCCTCTTTGTCACTCACCAAGTTTATTTTCTAGTTTCCACACTCAATAAATGACACTGATAATGAACGCACACACACACACACACACACACACACACACACACACACACACACACACACACACACACACACACACACACACACACTACAAAATAGTGTCGCTAGTAACACAAAACATGCTAAAAGTTATCCACCAATAAACATAACAATTAGAAAAAAAATAACTTCCACATTTTCTCTGATATATTTCCGTGTCTTATAATTCCTTAACAAACCACTAACTTCCGCACACGCATACACACACACAATTAACCATCAATTACACAGAACACAAATTACTTTGCAACTAGCGTAACGCGTGTAACTCCTTCCTAATTTAGAAACACAGGCGGTCCATTGTGGAGGTGGATTTTTAATTAACCCGGTCGTTCACAATCCATACCTGGAGACGTGTACGTGTGTGTATGTGTGTGTGTGTGTGTGTGTGTGTGTGTGTGTGTGTGTGTGTGTGTGTGTGTGTGTGTGTGTGTGTGTGTGTGTGTGTTCGTAATTCCGCTGATGCTGATGAAATTACTTGAATGTTCCTCAAGTGAAAATGATTTGATTAAATAAGCTTCAATGTGGAGATGAAAATCCTCCAAAGTTGAGAAAAAAATTATTGTGCAGCAGCGTATACCAAACTAGCTGTGACGTCGCAAGTCAGGCAAGATAGTTCAACATGTGTTAGATTCTACTCCTCAGGTGGTGACGTAGTGTGTAGTATTAGGTTATATATATATTTTTTTTTTTTAATGCAAAGCCGGTATATCTACTATGTTGTTTTTTTTTTTTATCAATGTCCAATAGCACCTAATGAGACGTTCATCGTGACCACCCCATCTTAAACATACACTTGTTTTTGATGTGAACACCATCTTGATGTGAGTATTAATTATCTTATACCGAAGTGAGGTGTTACCTGTTTTTATTGAAACATGTGGAAAGAATACACTAATGAGTAATGAAAATTTATCCAAGAATCAATCCCTACAGTATATGCTAGATAGGCAATATAGGATCACATACATCAATGACGAGTCAGAATATTTCATCCTTCTAAATGGAATGATTATTACATACTGAAACACAATTTGATTACTAAGCTCTGCATGCCTCACAAGCTCAGTAGAATGTGATCGAGCCAGATGAAACACGTGGTACAGCTGCTGATGTTTAACCAGTGGCTAGGCCTTGGGTGTATGATACAGTAAATCTCACTTGATGCTTGCGTTAATTGGTGCGCAAGAGTCGAGTGAATGTATGATTACTAACATTCAAACTTCCTACTAAGTGCTGTGAATAAATTGTAGTATATATTTATTGATATTTGTGCTGAATGAAGTGCAATATTACTATAATATACTTGGTTATGAAATTCAATTTGTAACTAAGCTACATAACTTAATATTTCATGATAATATCGTAGGCATATATACTACTACACTGTCATTAGTGTTTCTGGTATAATATAAGTAATACAATATTACAGTTGGAGAAAAACCTTCAAAAATAATGTAAGTAATGACGGAAGAGAAGGAAGTGGCGTTGGGAGGGGAAAAAAAAGTTGTACAGGTAAGAAAAGAAACAGAAAAACATAAAAGCAACGAAATTAAATGGTAAACTAAACATAAAAAACAACATTGTAATGTACTGTTGTGTTCTTTGGAATTAGTGAGTTGAGAGATTTCTGGAGTATGAAGAATGAAACTTAATAAATTACAGATATAACTGGATAACGAGCAGATAAGTACAGAGTGAGAGAGAGAGAGAGAGAGAGAGAGAGAGAGAGAGAGAGAGAGAGAGAGAGAGAGAGAGAGAGAGAGAGAGAGAGAGAGAGAGAGAGATACACAATTCTTTAACTTCATCATCTGGTTTATTTGGAGGAGGAAGGGAGGAAAAGACAGAGGAAACGTTAATAAAGGTAGCTATATTAAATTTATATTTTGTGTTGTATTTATGACAGTATACACGTGTGTGTGTGTGTGTGTGTGTGTGTGTGTGTGTGTGTGTGTGTGTGTGTGTGTGTGTGTGTGTGTGTGTGTGTGTGTGTGTGTGTGTATATTTCACACATTAAACACCCTCATCCCCATGCTCAAGGGGGACAGTAACCACTCCCTGTCAATGAAAAATCCTTAGCGATCTGAGCGAGATTCGAACCCACGCCTTGCCGAATAATGGGCGGGGATGTTAATCACTGAACCACGGGAGAGGGTTCTTTTCTATTTTTTTCTTTGTTAATTTCTTCTCTTATGTCTTCTTTTTCCTCTTCTATATTTATTTTATTTAATTTTTTCATTTACTCTTTCTCTTTTCTTATTTTCTTCTTTTTCTTCATATTTGTCTTCTTGTCTTCTTCGTCCTCCTCTCCTTCTCTTCTTCCTCCTCCTTCTCCTCCTCTTACTCCTATACTTTCCTTAAATTCCAATTCTACCTTACCAAATTCACCTTCTCGTCTCGTCTCTCTCTTATATTTTCAACTTCTGAATTAAGTTTTCAAGAAGCACTTCACTGGCACTGGCTCGCTTCTCCTAATTAATAATGCTTCACTATTCTCATTTCATTATATGCTTATTTAATTTTTCTTTCTTTTCCCCTTCAATATACAAAAAGTTACCCTTGATTAATTAATTGTGTGACTTGCATTTTGTTTTTATCACTCCTTTACGTGTCTATTTATATCTCACTTTACTTAATTAATGATTTTCCTTCCTTTCGTATAATGTATATTGTATGTAATGCTCTCATTTTAACAAGTCATTCCCTTTGTCTCGTATTCTCTCTCTTTATCACTGTCTCATCTGTGTATATTTCATTGAGTATTCTTTCTTCTTCTCTCATTCGTATTCATTTCTACTTCTATTTTCTTCACATCATCTTCTTAGTCCTGCACCTTCTCCACCTTCTAATCTTCTTCCACTAATCCTTCCTGTAATCTTTCTCCCTCTAATCCTCTTCCTAATCCTCCTCTTCCTCTTATTATTTTTTTCCCTACCTTCCCCTCCATTCCTCTACCTCGAGGCTTAAAGTTGTCAAGTAGTAGCTTCAAGCTGGAAAACCTTTATACTTGTCTTCTAACACAGCTTTTGTCCCTACTCATATTTCTCCTCTTCTTCATATTACCCCTTTTGATCCTGATCCTCTTCCTCTTTCTCCTCCTCCTTTGGTGTCCTGTTGTCTTTATCATGTCGATACTGTAGTAATAGAGTATAGCCACACAGGCAGCCTGGTTACGTCCAGCAGGATTGTTGTTGTCTGTTGTTTCTTTGTACTCCTCCTCCTCTTTCTAGTAAAAGGATGCGTGCTTGAAGACCAACTTTCTACTGTATTATCCTTTCTATGATAATAGTAGTTAGTGTATATTAGTGAAATCAAAACACTGTACCAAGGATCTGAACGTTTGTTGCTGTTTATAATCTATTGTAATCCTCCTCCTGCTCCTCCTCCTCTTTAGGTCTCGTTAGCTCCAGTAGTTGATGTCTGTTCTTCCTTTATACTCCTTTGTACTCTTCCTCCCCCTTGTCTCCGTCCACGTCCTTTATATTTATATAAAGTGTATATATTACCCTCGTTTTCCGTTTCCCTTTTAATATTTTGCAGTGTCCATATTATATATTCATTGTTTTAAAAGTGACATTTGCGTGTATTCTTCATCTCTCTCTCTCTCTCTCTCTCTCTCTCTCTCTCTCTCTCTCTCTCTCTCTCTCTCTCTCTCTCTCTCTCTCTCTCTCTCTCTCTCTCTCTCTCTCTCTCTCTCTCTCTCATATTACGTTTGTTACTTTTCGTTTTCTTTTTTCTTTTTCATTTTGTGGTGGAGCTACAAGAACTCTACCACCGTAATCCTTGCGATTTGCAAAAGGAGACACAAGGGACAAAGCAAGGGCTCTGGGAAGCCCCTCCTCTGTATACTCTTCTACGAAAAGACAAGGCGTTGCGGAGTAGGGGAAAGTAATGTCTCCAGGAACCTTGGCGTGCCTTGTCTTGGCTACCCACATTTAGGGGGATAACAGCGTGTTACATAGAGATAGATTGATAGACATTTAAATAGTAGATAATATCTCACACGCACGCACACACGCACGCACGCACACACACACACACGCACGCGCACACACATACACACACACACACACACACACACATACACATACACACACACACACACACACACACACACACACACACACACACACACACACACACACACACACACACACACACACACACACACACACACACACACACACACACACACTCACACGTATGTTTACAACATGTTGAGCATATTGTCACATCTTTACTGAGTAAAACATTAAATACCTGACATGAAAGCACATTCCAGCGTTTAGACTGGAAGAGAAGCTTGCACAGATGTGTCGCTGATTTTTATATTTATTTTTATTCAATCTACCTCTCCAGGACCACTAATAACATTGCCTAAGATGTGTTTGTAACCATGTAACCCTCGCTTGTCTGGGTTCCGATCACTGGACTAAAAGGACATGAAACTATGAGTTTAATGCAGGAAGAAATATCACCACCAGCGCTGGGTAGGAAAAGGAAACTACTTCTACCCAAGATGAAGAAGACATCAGTATGAGTCTGCTCGCTGGGGTGAAAGGTGAATGAGGACTTAGCGTTTATCTTGTTTACTTACCTTCACAATAAACACCGCCTCACCACCACCGCCAAGGAAGATACGTTTGTGTATGCAAATTGGACACGCAAGAACTTGAGTAACCCGTAAAAGCCGCGAAACACGTCTTTCTTCCCGCGATAAAAACAAGTTGGAATTCTCAAGAGCGTCACCTGCAGCGTATTCCTTTTAATGTCGTCGATCTCGTGCTACTGACGAGGCGAGACAGTTATTAAAGTGTACTCCGAAAAGATTGTGTTTCCTGCTGCCTTTAAAGAGGTGTGTGTGTGTGTCAGGCGGAGACAGAGAAAATGCGAGCGAGAAAAAGAAAAAAAAGAGGCAGACTGACAGAGAAAGACAAGAAATAAATACATAAGAAAGGAAACAAAATGAATAGATAAAGAAATAACTTGAAAAAGAGAGAAAGTGAGAGAGAGAGAGAGAGAGAGAGAGAGAGAGAGAGAGAGAGAGAGAGAGAGAGAGAGAGAGAGAGAGAGAGAGAGAGAGAGAGAAAGAGAGAGAGAGAGAGAGAAAGGAACAAATGAGGGTGGTGTTCCTCTACTTAACTGCTAAATTATCACCATTATCACCAAAACGAATAATAACAACAATCACCACCACCACCATCACCACCACCACCATCACCACCACCACCACCACCATCACCACCACCACCATCACCACCACCACCACCACCACCACCACTTAGCTCACCCTTGTCTCCTAACAGTACACACTCTTCTCCTGACACATTCCCTTTATCTCCACAACAGTTTAATTATACCTTGGTAATCCCAGATGTGATGCTATCTTGAGAAGTTTATATTCAACTTTTTTGTCTTACTCTATTCTCGTTTTTCTTCATTTATCCTCGCCTCTCATCCCCCCCCCCGCCCCACTCTCCCCTTATCTGTTTTATTCTTCCTCTTCCTCTTCCTCCTTCTCCTCCTTCTTCCATGCTTCCCGCCATCCACTTTCTTCCTTCCCTTCCTCCTCCTCCTCCTCCTCCTTCTCGTCATATCCCCTTTCCTCCCTCACTCTCCAACCATCTGCTTCCCTCCTCCTCCTCCTCCTCCTCTTCCTTCTCCTCCTCCTCCTCCTCCTCCTTCTCTTCTTCCTCCTCATTCTCCCTAAGTCCATTTCAGCTCGTCTCGCCCCACTATTCCATGTCCCGATTCTCTATTCCTTCCACCTCTCCCATCTTTCACTTCTTATGGCTCCTATTCCATTACCTTCCTTCCACACTTTTCTCGGGTTATTTTCCTCCCCTTCACATACATTTAAGACTTTTCCTTCTCTCCCTCTATAATCCCATAGCGACACCACTTCCTACTTCTCCTTTTCACTCCTTCTCATTCTCCTTTACCTTCTTCATGTTCATATTTTGTATCCTGCTATTGCATTTTATTTAAGTATCATCAGTATGGAGATTATTTTCCAAGATCTGGTGATGAGACAGTGTTCTTAAAAGTTAGATTCAAAACTTATTGAAGAAAAAATATTCTGAGCAACCAGGATAAAGATGATACTAGCAGAGAAAATAAAAACATATATAAAAAATTACAAAATACTCCACACAAATATAAAAAACAGCAGAGCGTAATATAGCACATTACAAAAGTTACACATACAATACATCACAGTTCAACACAACACAACACAAAGCCATGTAACACAGCACAGCGTAACACATGCATCAACATAACACAACACAACACAACACAACACAACACAACACAACACATACCAGAAAACCATAAACCACAACACATACGACAACACAAAACTAGCAAGACAAACTAAGAACAACAAAAGCATAACACATAACAAACAACAAAACACATACACACACACACACACACACACACACACACACACACACACTGTAAATCTAATCAACCAAACAAATGCTCCGTAACGTAATTCCAGCACAAGCGTCATTAGCATTCACCTACATGGTTTTGGGAGCGCGCCTCACCCTCTAATTACCCTTAAGAGAGTGGGGTTAATTCGATAAGGTAATCACGTACAAGACTCGAGGTAATTAGTAAGAATGTTGTCCAGGTAACCACGGCACGGTATCACTTCGAGGAATCTCATTAGAGTAAGGAAGAAAGAAGGGGAGAAGGAGAGGGAAGATATGTGAATTGTTGCTACTTTAACTCTTGTTTGTTTTCTTGTTGCTTTCATATCATTAGTAAAACAAAAAAAGGGGTAATATTCATTTTTCTTTCTAATGTTTATTGGGTTAATGCAGTGTAGTTAATGATATTTTTCTTTACATCTCCTGGTACCTTACCTCCTCCACCTCCTTCTCCTTCTCTTCCTCTCTCTTTCCTCATTCTCTCTCTCCTCACCCAGCTCCTCCCGCCCCTCAAGCTATCACTAACACTACCAACACCAGCCTCCTCGGTAAACACTGTATCTGTTTGGGTGTGACCAGTGACAGCTTATTAAACTCGTTTCAGCGTAGGCAGGCCTTTTCAGCGGCAGCCCTTGGATGTTATCACACCCTCACACATGCCACCCACCCCTTGACACAACACCACGACACTAGGAAGAAATGAGGACTCAAAACGATGAATAATGAAATGATAGTCTGGAAGCGAGAATTGTGCAATCGAACAGCCGCCAAATAAGTAAAACAGCAGAACAACATACACGATACCACCTTGTACTCCTTGAACATAAATATCTTGTTACCACGCCCTTAATAAGAACACTACAAGTTCCGTCTACCGTAAATTTTGTTCATCAGCTCTTTAACTAACAACTCTGTGCGTTTTTCCTATGCTTAAATATACTTTTCTTCTTTCTTTTTCTTCCGTCAAACTTTTTTTTACTTCATTAACTCAGCGCAGCTTTCACTAACGACACTTCCGTCCCGCTGCCTGGTGGACCCTGAGTTGACTTTGGGACGTATCAACTGGGTCACTCCTTGGCAAATGGGAGGAGAAAGAAAGAAAGAGAGAGAGAGAGAGAGAGAGAGAGAGAGAGAGAGAGAGAGAGAGAGAGAGAGAGAGAAAAGAAAGAGCGCGCAAAAAATCACTTGGCTCCGGCTCTGTTTGGACACCAACCACGAATCCCCTTTCGGTCAACACGCGACGAGCTGTAGACACGCATACAAGAGACAGACAGACGCGTAGACAGACATACAAAGAGACAGATGGATGGACAGAGAAGCCAAGAGCCCTACATTTTCCACCAGACTCTTGTTACCCTTGGCCGCAGTCCCGCA
>JAPQNM010000013.1:7361797-7366797 GCA_029783475.1 Metacarcinus magister
TATTATTATTATTATTATCATTATTATTATTATCATTATTAAAAAAAATGCTATAATGACATTTATAATGATAATTAATATCGTTATAATCAATATTATCATTGTTTTTTATATCAACATTATCAATATCATATCATTATTATTATTATTATTATTATTATTATTATTAGTAGTAGTAGTAGTAGTAGTAGTAGTAGTAGTAGTAGTAGTAGTAGTAGTAGTAGTAGTAGTAATAGTAGTAGTAGCAATAGTAATAGTATTAGTATCATAATCATCATCATTATCATTATAATTATTATCATCTTTATTATTGACAGAAAAAAAGGAGAACTATTCTACTATAATGTTCGGATGTTTTGCAATTTTATTAAACTGTCCTCTATTCGAATACACTCGACTGAGCACAGTACTGACCATTATATATTAAGAATCTTACTCGATATTCGTATTTAACTTTCATTGAAGGAGAATATGATTACCATATTCATCTAGTATTTGCATCTGTTGCCTCTATATAATATAAGTGTTCCCTCTCCTCGCTACTCATACCCTGAGGTACAAAATGGATGTCACTATGAAGGAATATCTCACACTCCTTTTGAGCTCCATGGTCGACCATTCATTATATACTGGTATAAATAAACCAGTGCCGAAACATTTCTCCCAGCCAAATCGAGACGAACAAAAACACTCGCTATCTCACGTAAACAACATAATGAACTCGGGACACGCGTCTTACAGTCACCCGTCTAACCTACCTAACCATCTCTATTACCTATCCTTTCTCTCTTCCTAGACCTGTTCACCCTTCCTGATTAACTTACCCCACCAATCCCTTCACTGACCTCCTCTTTTGGTCAACTCCCTTCTCCCCCAGTCTCGTTCGTTTGCTCGTCACACCACCCGTCTTTTTCCTCTCTTCACTCGCGTGAACTCCCTCGACCCTTGTCTTCCCTCGACCTCCCATGGCTAGACCGCACACCGCAAGAGAAAAAACATTATACCACAGTTTGCTTCTCCCACGGATCCATTTCATCATTAATATTCCTCAGTTTTCTTTGAAGACTACACTGTAAATGAACTTTGAGTAAACTTTAACTTCTGCCTTCACCCTTAACGTAAGCAACATAGTAATCAATCATAGTATTGCCCTCAGTACGCTGATAACGACAGGATGGGGAGACAGCCGACATGCCCAGCCACTTCGGGGAGCCGCTCGCTAGCACGGGCCAAAAGCAGCTGTGTGTCTAGCAGCGGCGGGACAGGGATCGGGGTTGTGGCTTTGTAACCTTGTCTTATCTATGTGGGGTGCGTCACGAAGGGTCTAGACGTAACACAGGTCTATATGTGATGTGTGTGTTGGGGGGTAGGGGTTGGTGGGTGTTTGTATACGTGCGAGAGAGAGAGAGAGAGAGAGAGAGAGAGAGAGAGAGAGAGAGAGAGAGAGAGAGAGAGAGAGAGAGAGAGAGAGAGAGAGAGAGAGAGAGAGAGAGAGAGAGAGAACAAAAAAAAAAACTGATTGATTTGGATAAAGCACTGCAATCAAAGTTCATATCATAGAATTAAATAGATTAAAAACTATAGTGTGTAATGCTGATAAAAAAAACTCTGTCACACTCTCTTAGGAAAACTAACCTCAACTAATAGATAATGTTTGTATACAACCTAAGGAGTGTCAGCCAAGAGGAGGCGCTGCTTACTGACACGAACACAGTCATCCCTTTGCCACTTCACGAAGCTTCTCAACTCCACGCCAACTTTGGACTCTGTAATCAAGTAGCGGAATTGTAAATGGGTGCTGGG
This sequence comes from Metacarcinus magister, assembly GCA_029783475.1. Lineage (NCBI taxonomy): Eukaryota > Metazoa > Arthropoda > Malacostraca > Decapoda > Cancridae > Metacarcinus > Metacarcinus magister. Next base: position 7,363,601 of record JAPQNM010000013.1, read on the forward strand.
TGCCGATAGATGAGGGGCCAGTCAGGTAAATGTCATTGTGTTATCAAGTTCTGCATCATTCATAAGTTGGATTCACAAACTTCCCGTCCCTTCAACTTTCATCTCAGCTTGTCTCTTCCTCTTTCCTTCAACTCCGCTTCCACATCATCTTTCTATTCTGTCCTCTCCAACCTCCGCTCTGTTTTACATATTCTCGTCAAACACAATCATCGAGGGGAAGAATGATGAACAAACATGTCAAATTAATTAGGCACATTCATAGATATTTACAAAAACAATCGCTTGGAATCGAAACTATTTGTATTCCATCATATCTATTTAACCTGATTAATCTAATTACGATCATGTGATGTACTCATCCAACTGATTACCTAGATATCCACACCTGAAAGCGATGTATATATATATATATATATATATATATATATATATATATATATATATATATATATATATATATATTTTAAAAGGGATAATCATGAGCCAATTTCCCAAATGAAGATTAGGATAATATGGGAAATATTGAAATAAAATAAGACTATAACAGAATTTGCGTTTTGTCTTTGATTGCCGTGCTATAACGTACCCAGGAGCAGCGATGGAGGCCTAAACGAAACTGGCGTCTGAGGGGCTGAGCAGGCGGACCAGACCACCTACGTGACGCTGCATCGCTACAGACCATCCTGGCACGCACCTCAAGGCTCACCCACCCACCCACCCCTCGTCCTCCCTGTTTGCCTCCACATTCCTACCTGCCTTCCTCTCGCTCAGCTGCATTCCTTCCCTTTGTGCATGTCTGTCTGTTGCAGTCATCTCCTGCCTGTTTGTTTGTTCAACTCCTTTCTGAGGTGTCATCCATGTGATTTTCTCTTTTCTTTATTATATACATATTTTTTTTTATTTCCTTCGTTACTAGTTAGTAGAGGAGTCACATTTGTGTTTATTAGTTATTCTTTTTAACTCACCAGCTATCTCGTTTGTCTTAGTAGGATTTTTTTTTCTCTCTTCTCTCTCTCTCTCTCTCTCTCTCTCTCTCTCTCTCTCTCTCTCTCTCTCTCTCTCTCTCTCTCTCTCTCTCTCTCTCTCTCTCTCTCTCTCTCTCTCTCTCTTTCTCTCTCGCTAGCAGTCTACCATTCTCTCCTCGGGCAAATTCTTCTTCCTCACCCTTCTTCCTGCATCCTTATCGACATCCTTCCTTCCCCTTCCCCTGTCTTTATCGTTCCTTTTTTGGCAATCTTCTCATCACTAAAAGGAACCCACAAGATGACCAAAATTAAAATAAGTCCACCAGTTTCCAGTTGGTGTCTAGATCTCCTATACCTTTCTATACGTAATCAAGTATGGTTTTCCCTGTACATAATTGCTCTTCATGTACTTTATTTCTAAATTGGTGTAGAAAGCAAGGATTAAAGGTGATAAACATTGAGGTATAGCGATAAGATCAGATGATAAAGACTTTTTTTTCTCTAAGAGGAACGTGTGGATCTACTTTTTTTTTCCCCTAGACAGTTATTATAGTTTCCCTCAGGCGTACCACGGGAGGGGATTTAGCTTCCTTGAGGTGTGCTTAACCACGGTCGTCTTTTACCTGTGCCTTGTACAGTCAAAAGTCTCGAACCTTTTGCGAGAGGCAACTCCGTGATTATATGTGGAGCTCAGGGATCACCATTCCTCAGGACCTGTCTGGTGGAGGGCGGTGGAGGCTGTGATGAGAGACTTAGCGTGCCTTCCCCCAAAATTTTCTCCATTCTCCGACACCCAAGTCACCCACTCTGGTATATCACCCATTTTCTACGGGGCTTATCCTCCCCCATTACACTCATTGGGCAAATTGGTCTACCCAGTATTTCAATCTTCCATCCACTCTCCTTTCACCCTCTCCTTCTAGCAGGAACTCACGCACTGTGCCTTCACACTCACCCTAGTTCTGAAGGAGGGTGATTGAGGGTAATCATTTTCCTGGCCTTTTTGCATAATGGGATCAGAGCTACAATCTAAGTCGGACCCGTGATCTACGTTCTCCCAGACCAGTTTAAGAGCGAGATAAGTTGTTTCCTCGGCCACTAACTCAAGCTTGATCTGAAGGAACGCTCAGCTCGCTCGCTCTCCATCGTGCACCGCTGAGTCGCTTGGTATTTCGCTAAACCTCCTTGAAATTTAATGATGCGTCGTAATGCTCTCGCTGCGTGATGGTTCAAAAGGCGAGCTAACCAATACTTTTTATTTTGATTCGCCAAGCCAAACTTCTTTTTTTTTCTTCCAAAGGTGAGTGCATGTTCGTTTGGTAAGTAATACATTTCTTTTTTTCTTTTTAATGTGTAGGGATTTCAAGTCAGATTTTTGTTTCCTTTTTTTTGTTTAGCATGTGAGCGTTCCCTGTCGCTTGGCACTGGTACTGAGTGCCTTTATTCAGTCTGAGACACACTCGTGAATTTTGATGTGTTTTAATGGCGCAGTATTTTACCGGTGTTTTATGTCCATTGTTAACGCACAATTTATGGTTATTTCCACCTTGTCTTTATTCACTTAACGAATGAAAACACACACACACACACACACACACACACACACACACACACACACACACACACACACACACACACACACACACACACACGCACACTAACACACACACACACACACACACACACACACACACACACACACACACACACACACACACACACACACACACACACACACACACAGGTAGGAAGAGTGGGTTAGGAGGGGCGAGTTAAGGAAAATAAACAAAAAATAATAGCGAGAGAATCAGGTTTTGATAGCATCTGACCACCGTCCGTCAAACCGCAAAACCGCCTTCACTGCTCATGTGTGTCTCATCCATCCACCGTCATTTTCACCGAGGACACTGCCAACACCTCCTTTAAGGTCGTATCCCCTGTGTATTAGCAACATAACAGCAAGCTGTTTCTCGGGACACCTCGCGGCACAAGCAGAGATAGGAATGTTATTGTATTATCAATATTTCAGCACTCATGTGGCTGACATTTACCCGTTCGTTGTTGCGCTGAGCTGGATGGTCTGGTTATAACAGGTGTGACGAGGTCACATGATGATGGTGCTTATTGAAAAGAATACAACCAGACTCATCAATTAGGGGCAGTAGGCACTAACACGCTGGACGGACAGGGGAACTTGTGTGTGTGTCAGGGACTTAAAGATATGGAAAGAGG
>JAPQNM010000013.1:7384297-7406797 GCA_029783475.1 Metacarcinus magister
GCCACTCAGCCAACAAGACCCAGCCACTCAGCCAACAGGACCCAGTCACTCAGCCAACAGGACCCAGCCACTCAGCCAACAGTACCCAGCCACTCAGCCAACAGTACCCAGCCACTCAGCCAACAGGACCCAGCCACTCAGCCAACAGGACCCAGCCACTCAGCCAACAGTACCCAGCCACTCAGCCAACAGTACCCAGCCACTCAGCCAACAGGACCCAGCCACTCAGCCAACAGGACCCAGCCACTCAGCCAACAGAACCCAGCCACTCAGCCAACAGGACCCAGCCACTCAGCCAACAGGACCCAACCTCTCCACCTACCAATATATATCGAGGTGGGGGCGGGAGGGCAGAGGCAAGGCTGACCTTTCTTGTCGTGAAGTGAACACAAGTCAAGTGTTGGCTTGGAGGGGCGAGAGACTACGAGGGTGACTTGCACAACGACTCACCCGAAGCCTCTGAGGTCTTGGTGATAAGCAGAGGAGAAGAAGGAGGAGGAGGAGGAGAAGGAGGAGGAGGAGGAGGAGGAGGAGGAGGAGGAGGAGGAGGAGGAGGAGGAGGAGGAGAAGGAGGGAAGGCAAAAAGGAAGAATGGAGAAGACAGTGAGTACAATGATTCTGCATAAAAGATTGGCAAAATAAAAATAAAAAAGAACACATAATGCCTTGCAATGCGATGTTGGTAGTAAGATGAGAATGGATAATTCCATCATTTGTAAATGGAAGTTGAAGCTTTGTCAGGGACCGCCTTCACCCTTGATCCCAGAGTGTTTCTTGACCAAACTACTGCCTTGCTGACCCTCCTACCGCCTTATGTCCTCCACACCTACACCTCCTCCACCACTTACACCTTCCCTCCCCAGCCACACCATCACCCAGACTCTTACCTATCTATCACTTACGTCCTTCTTCACCACCATCACTCTCTTCCACCTTCTAAATCACAAGTACCGCCTCCTCCACCACCCACACACTCCTACATCCCTACCATACATCAACAAAAAAAGACCCACATAGACCTCCATTACCCCACACCCTTGTCCATCACCCACTCCACTATCTATCACCCACGTCCTCTCCCACTACCCAGCACACCTCTCCACCACCAACACTTAAATCCTCCACCTACACAACCACCCGCACCTTCCTCCATTACTCACATACCACCCACACTCAAGAACACAGACTCAGCTTCCCTTTTCATTAAGCTTTACGCTCATCTAGCTTCTTCCTCCAGCATCCACACTATTCACCATCCACATCACACCATCCTCAACACCCGAAGCCAACATTAGCACACAACCTATACCCTCCGGCCTCCCCACTCCCACCCTTCCACCCCGACACATAAAATAAAATACCCGCCCACTGGCCTTCCCCGGCCTCGAGCGCCGTGAGAGAGATTCCACACACTACCACAAACGCACCGACGCACTCCAGCCGCATACCATCACACCCTTTGCCTCTCTCGGCATGGCTATAAGCTCTCCTATGAGTGACACGCTACTCACTTGAACGATCAAACATACGCTTGCTTGGTAATGGTGAGGGCGGTGCTGGCCTTAGACAAGACTCAGCTTACATGCGAGATAAAAGCGAAGTGGAAAATGTGGCGGCTGGAGGCGAAAACTGTATTTGCACGCTTGCATGTTTGGAAATGGTTATCATTCCTGAATACAAAACAGGAACACGTATAAGAATAACAAATAGTTGTGGAGAGTTTTCTCTAAAAGGTAAAAACATAACATCAATTTCTCTATAATCTAATGACTATTCAATCTGCATAATATGAGCTGACGGAGGAAATATTTTTATTTGTTATTGATTCATCTACGTATTCATGTGTGTCAGGAGTTCCGGTCAGTTCACATAGAAGGATCTGGTCTTGAAGGCATGAACCTGAGCATCCCCACCATCATTCAAATCCAGAGGTGTTGCAAGAGCGAGCGCCGTAAACCATGCCAACGGAAGCATAAATGAGTGAACTGACAGATCACTCCCGCCTTTATGGGAGGACTCATTCAGGAGTGACCTGCCTGACCCTTCATAATGGGGACCTTCGTGAGGCGGAACTCTTTGCCCTGCCCTGCCTTACCTGCACCACCCCGCCCACAACGCCCATTATGTCCCCTACAAGGTGAGGTGGGTGGGGACCTTTACCCACAACCTGACACACGCAGATAAGCGGGCGAGATGGGCTTACGTGGCTGCAAATGCCGCTGCAAGTGTACAATATTCCTTCTAATTAACGTTTAATGTCACTCTTTATCAATGTCTCTTTCATTTAAAATTATTCTACACACGACACTATTTATCATCTTAATATCTCTCATCCACACTGCATCTACCTCTCCCACATAAATCCATTTCCACAGCAAAGCTATGGCGTCAAGCATCTTACCTCCACCCACATAACCTATCCCAACGCGCCACTCCCTTCTTCCTCTCACCCAATCCCTCACACAAACTCTCTCCTTTCTCCTGCACCGCCTACCACTCAATCACACAAAGGTAGGGTCGTAAAGGGGGAAATCAGCCTTGTCACTGAATATTAATCCTGTCAACCAATTTACTATTTCTAAGAAAAATCATCCAATTAGTTAGTCCATAGCTTTACTTTTAGTCAGGAAATCATGACGTCGCTGCTATTCTTATCGTGTCTCTATCAAAGAACATAATCATATTAAAGAAATGAATAATCGTAAACTCTAAAATGGCTGAGTGAGGGATGCCAGGTGAGTCTAAACACAGGTGTGGGGGCACGAGGGGTTAGGGGCGAGGCTTAACTAGCTTTCACTGAAGTCGTGGGTTGAGGTTTTGTGTAATAAGGAAGAAGATTCGTCAAATAAAACATTCAACATTGTATATTAGTGCGTGTTTCTGAAATTTCCAGTGTATACCATAGTGATGCTAAGATGATGTCATGTATATGAAGACGCACCCAGACTGCAAATAAAGTAAGTATCAAGGTCTATGTATTTCCACTCGAGAAGCTTACCGAATCAAGCGAGGAAAGACACACAAGGTTTTAAGAACTTATTCGAAAATTTCGTTCAACGTGGTGATGAAAACTACTTAACAAAACTTACGATAAAAAATCTTAATCGAAATTCCAATTAAGTGACTCCAGCTTTTTCCTGCCTCCCTCCTCCAGACGGCACCCACCCCACCCTGCATGCTGACTCGCCCTCACAACACACTGCAACCCATCTGGACCGGCAAAAAATCTCCCTCTGCACAATGTTCTCGTAAGCAGCCGCTTCTGGTATCACCCACAAATATGGATAAAAACAAAAACTGGGGTCCCTAATGAAGCAAAATGTATTACAGGCATGCAAGACCTAAAATGATGCCATTATACCTTACATTTAAGAAAAAAAATTGCAGTGCACGGCTGTTCAAGAGTGCAAACCATCCCGTCGAGAAAATATGTAGTCTTTAATTTTGTACAACATTCATGACCTCATACAGCAATGAAAATTAGAACTTTAACACTCAACATGTAAGTATAGTGTTGGTGGTCTAGCAAAGAAAACCTTTGTCAGACAACTTGAAAATGATGAGTTCCGTATCAAACAGTAAATATTTTCAACAGTTCAGAATCTAATTATCTTTGACAGTTCAGAGATGAGTAACTACTTCTATGAAATTTCAACTCGACTCGTCACAAACCAGCGATGCTCAAAGACAGCCTGAAGGCGATGTGGCTCTGAGAGATGCACTATTATTGTTAGTGCTGCTCGATTTTAAAAAGCGCCAATAACTACTTCAGTATTTATTTTGACGCTGATGCTCTTTGAAGGTGACACAGGAGCAGGGTGAGGGACGCCATTGGCAACTTGGTGGCACATTTCAGAGAGAAGGTATTTCCCAACCCTAATGTTTGTAGTGTGGTTATGGGTCACGATGATGATGATGATGATGATGATGATGATGATGATGATGATGATGATGATGATGATGATGATGATGATGATGATGATGAAATGATGATGAAGATGAGGATGATGACGACTACAAATAAATATTAGAATAATGTTGATTACCCTCGACAACATTTGGCTATAATTACATACATGATGCTAATTAAACTTTGCGTAAAAATTATGATTAACATTTTCGTCGTTGCATTCAAATATTTACATACCGAACACCATGAAAATATAAATAATAAAGAACAACATTCCATCAGATATACGCTGTTGGTTCATTTGTATGCGTATCTAGTTGCGTATACACAAGGTAATATTTCTCGCACATCAAAAGTAATCGTTGCACAGTGATGTAAAGCAGTACAGCATGCTATAGACTTTTCAATTTGCTATGTGACCACAGCACTTGTCTGGCTTGTTAGTGTGTGCTTTACAAACATCTGGCATCCATCGCACGTCTGAATAGGCTCTTTTAAGGGATAGGGGACTGTGGGTAAGGCATAATCTTATCTAAATACTTCCCACCGCAGCATTGTCTTGGCCACACGTACTGAAAGCAACACATGGTCATCATCAATCCAGTAGCCTTGCAACCCAGCAGCAGTTTGATGTTGTTTGACTGTTTGATGACTGATGCGTACGCCTTTACTCCTGGATACTCCTCCCTCCCTCTTCTAGACTTTGCTCCCTCATCACAGTCACTCCTCTCCCTCACTCCCTTTTTCCCCTAACCTCTTAGCGCCAGCTGACCTCTTCTTACACCCTCCACACGGTTTGCACAGAACTCTGGCAACATTCAAACTCCCCCAAAACAAGACTAAATAAATATTTGACCACACAACTCTTTCAACAGAAATATTTTACGTGCCACTTCGTAAAAAAAATTTCTTGGAAAGACATTAACTTAAACATATATAATAATTACATTTCCATTCTTCGAGCTTTTCCATCACTCCTTCTCCTTCCAAGTACACACATTTTTACCTCCTAGCCATCCCATCTTCCCACCTCCTCAACTCACCTCTCCAACTCCTTCAAGAGACGAGACTGTCTGAGAAAGTTAATATTTAATAGGCGGGGCCTCCTGGCCCGCTGTCCCTGTTAGTGGGTGAGGCGGAGCGGCGCCGCTGCCTTCAGTAAGACAAATGCAACTGTGGGAGGTACAAGTCACCTCAGTGGTTTCAGAGGAAGATAGACGATCACGAAGGCTAAAAACGAAATAAAGAGAGAAAAAAAACGTGTGTGTGTGTGTGTGTGTGTGTGTGTGTGTGTGTGTGTGTGTGTGTGTGTGTGTGTGTGTGTGTGTGTGTGTGTGTGTGTGTTTACACGAGTAGAACTTATAGAAGACTCATTTAATGTGTGTAATATGATTTGTTTTTCATCAAATACAATCCAATGTTAAAGGCGAGACAGAAGATCGAAGTGTAAGCATGGACATGCACGCACATAACCACGCACGTATCCATATACGCACTCATGCATGCACGCACACACGCACTCATGCACGCACGCACGGACACATGCATGCATTAACACACACACACACACACACACACACACACACACACACACACACACACACACACACACACACACACACACACACACCAGACACACACACACCAGACACATTTTCTGAAAAACATGACGATGAGCTCTCCGTCCTTGTCGTCCTCCTCTTCTTCTTTTTCTTCCTCTTCCTCCTCCTCCTCCTCCTCCTCCTCCTCCTCCTCCTCCTCCTCCTCCTCTTTTTCCTCCTCCTCCTCCTCCTCCCCCCCTCCAAGTAGCTGTAGCTCAACACCTGCCCAGAGACCAACTTAATCTTTTCCTCTCCTTCACAACAGGTAAGTGCGTGGCGTCGATTACTCAGCCCGAACAGGCCTCTCCTACATCACCTGGGCAATGTCAGGGCAAGGCGCAGCGAGGCAACCTGAAATGGGAGAGGAGGACGAGGGGGAAGGATAGGAAGAGAAAGAGTAAGAGAAAGAGAAAGAGGAAGAGGAAGAAGATGAAGAAGAAGAAGATGAAGAAGAGGAAGAAGATGAAGAAGAATAGGAAGAGGATGTCACTATGTATTAGGAAAAGTTACGGTACCCAATGCAAGACAAAATTACCGGACATCAAGTTCATGTAATCATAGATATCTAATGTAAACTATTATTACCGAGGTGAGATTAGTGTCGTGTCATCTTGCGGAACAAAATAATACCATCATAACTTCACTCGTAATCAACTAGCAGAGCGACATGCATTACGACCTGTTTATACGATCAATACATAGTGGGGAGGGGCAAATAATTTCATTCGATTACGACGCAGTAGGGGAGTGATCAGCATTATTACCTACACCCCAACCTTTACCTTCTCCCCCACCTCCCTGCATACCTACTATTAGTCATCCATTTGCCAAGCCATATGTCTTATCCCTCCTCCTCTTCCTCCTCCCTCCTCCTCCTCCTCCTCCTCTAGCTGTGAGTAGTTAACTGGCATACCGTACCTTTCCCCACACCTATCATCTGTTCCTCTATTCTAGCCCCTTTAACCTTTCGTCCCCTACCTACAAACCATATTGTTCTACGCTATGGAAGGAGTTCAACAGCAGATTTGATTAGGTAAACGCTAGGGGGAAGGGAAGAATAGGAGTGTGATAAAATATATATAGTATACAATATTTACTCATCACATTACATATTATTTTTTTTTAAGTCATAGGGATTAAAAGTTATTTAAATTATAGTTATATCCCATATTTCACCCAACCACTTCACTTCATTGTACTGCTCACTTCTTCCACTTTCTCCACCACTCCTCTCCACTCCACTCCTTTCTTTGTCTTTCCTTTCCCTCCCTCATTCCCTCCCTCACCCAAGAAGGCAAAAAGTGAGGTGACGAAGGAAGCACTGTCGTGTCATTCATTAGGTCAGAGGTTAATTTCAGCGTGATTGAAATTTTTTTTTTCTCTCTCTCTCTCTCTCTCTCTCACACGCACACGCACACACACACACACACACACACACACACACACACACACACACACACACACACACACACACACACACACACACACACACACCACTTTATCATCGTCTTAATGTTTCGTTTGTGTTTCATTTAGTAAACCTTTCTTTGTTTATTTGATGACATCCCTTTGTTTATTGTTGAATCATCCACACTGACACATTGCCTAAAACAAAATATTAAACTACCATAACTACTTAACAACTATGGCTAAGACAACAAGGAGTGCGTCAGACAATGAAAACTATAACAGAAAAAAAAGAGTTAAGATGGTGATAACAACAATAATAATAATAATAATAATAATAATGATAATAATAATAATAAATAATAATAATAATAATAATAATAACAATAATAATTACATCATCACCACCACCATTACATCAAAATCATTCGATACACCATCAAACTTTTACAACATTTTTTCTTTTCCCACGTCACTCACTCCTTTCCTCTCCTACTTTCTTCTAAGCCTTTCTTTTCTCGTCACCTAACTTTTTTTCCTCACCTCTCGCTCCCTTTTGTCTTGCCATCGTCTCCCGGGCCCGACACAGAGAGGGGCGCCCTGTATTCCGTTTCACGCCCAACGAATCCAAACAAACACAGCTAGGGGGAGGTAAGCCTCGTGACACTCTAGGAAGTCAATGTCGCGCTTGGAAGTTGAGTCGGCCTTGTCTCATCGAGTGTGTTTTGTGTGACGACAGAACGACAGGCTAGAAGAACAAGAGACAGACAAGAAGTACAAGAGGCAGACAAGAAGTATAAGAGACAGACAGGCCGGCAGACAGACTCCTATGCTGCTTGACAACTACTATACTCTTTTGAGATAGTTTACATTTTCAGTGGTTGCCTTTATTTCACTTTCTTCGTTTAACTCGGTACGTTCATCTGTCTCTGTCAGAAGCAGTTGCACAAGCATGTGTGCGCAACACATATATACATACATACATACATACATACATACATATATGCATGCACACACACACACACACACAGTCACAGACAAAGACACAGACACAGACACAGACACAGACACAGACACAGACACAGACACAGACACAGACACATACACATACACATACACATACACATACACATACACGCACACGCACACGCGCACGCACGCACACACACATACACACACACACACACACACACACACACACACACACACACACACACACACACACACACACATATACACTCTCTCTCTCTCTCTCTCTCTCTCTCTCTCTCTCTCTCTCTCTCTCTCTCTCTCTCTCTCTCTCTCTCTCTCTCTCTCTCTCTCTCTCTCTCTCTCTCTTTTCCCCCTTCTCATAAGTAGACATGGACACAATCTGTGCATGGTTTGATACATGGGAAATGCCTTTTAACGTCAACAAATGTCATATTCTTCAAGTGGGAACAAAGAGCTTAAACTATGAATACGATATGAGCGGAATGTTAAGATTGCTTCAAATCTCAAATTCTCCCAACTTTCTAATAAGTTTATTTAGACCCCACTTGCAGTATGCAATACAATTTTGGTTGACTCACCTTACAAAGGACATGGCAACATTAAAAGCTATTCAGAGTCAGGCTACTAAGATAATCTTGGCATTGCGTAGTAAATTTTATGAAGATGCTAGCACGACTACATAATTATGTTTTCTCTAGAAAAAAGTCGCCTCCGAGGAAACCTTATGGTGTGTTTTGAAATACATAAAGTGTTTACGAATTACGATTACGATTTACGATTACTCATAATTTAGTTTAATGGAATTCTGGAGAATTAGGAACATACACATGCAAGTAACTAAGAAAGGGAATTTTCTTATGTTCATATCTGAGCTTTATTCACAAATAATTGTAATTTTCTTACGGCAAATTTAATAGGTAAAGTTTGTTGTAGTCTTTGCGAGTAAATTTTCAAAGGATCGCACTCTCTCTCCAGAGAGTCGGAACCACACCTAGCGCTCTGTGAGGAACTTTGCAAGCAAATATGTCAACAAACTTGGCGAAGTTATATGTATGCAGAAGACACATACTATAACGAACGACTACACAGAGGAAACTCGAGTACAGGTGTGCAGGTTACTAATGTGTTATATAAATCATACAAAAGGCTGTCTCTTGGATAATAACACGACTCCTCTACTATAACGGTGAGTGGCAACAATTCAACTCAGTTTTGTTATATCAAACATGAAGAAATTATAATTGTGATTCCACTACCTAAATCTCTCCTCAATACTTTACTTACACATTTCATAGACATACAAGGGGCTGGGGTTACGTTCAAGCATAATCCTCAACGTTGTAAAAAGTATAGTTCATACAATAAGAAGGATGAGATCATGTTATTCAATACGAGTAGAAAATGGATCATTACAAATAGCACGTTGTTCTTGGTTAATGTGTTTCTCGGAATTGTTATAGTAACTGTTCTGAAAAGATAATGACAGAAATTCTTTGATTAACTATTCAATAATGCTTTGTTTGCACACCATAATGAGTAAAGGGAAGTGAAAGTACTTTTATGTCAGGAAACAAATACATCAGATCAAAATTAGGTTACAAATATCTATTCATATATTTCACTATATTTTTTTTTCAGTGACTATACTGGAGGACCAGTTCAGCTTATCACAATATTATTGTTTCTATTCATCATTACTTCATTCCTTTGCGTATTTGTGCAACATTCTGTTAAACTGTGGATTACTCTCAGTTGTGACGTTATCGTTATTACGACGTAAACAGCTTTAACAACCAAATAGAAGACTTTTGTTATTAAAGTCGTTGATAATTTAAATTCCTAGTCGCTGTTTATCGAAGTTGATCTATTAATTTCGAATCACTGACTTTCATTTATACTTTCATTATTCAGTCATGAGTTTTTGATATGCAGTGTGTTACATCACACATTTTGTTTCTTTTATTACGGTCGTCTCATTTCAATTATATTTTGTATGCATTGCATTATTTACTCGTAAGTCTTCTGTCTCGTATTTTGTATTAATCAATTTTCTCTTTTCATGATTCTCTCTAGTACTGAAGGTGGTGTCAAGGCTACTTCTGTAATTAAGTATATCGCATTCTTTGATCTTCTTGACCTACCTGTTGTTTGAATTAATAATGAAAATGATATTGATAATGATAATAATTATAATAATGATAATAATATCATTGCTAATAATAATAATAATAATAATAATAATAATAATAATAATAATAATAATAATAATAATAAAATAATAATAATAATAATAATAATAATAAAAATATTGATAGAAATAATAACAAACAACAACAAAAAACGAAAGAAAAAAACGCTACTAAAACAAATACGCAGAAACACTTATCAGTAACAGTTGTATATGTAAGCCACATCTTCATTATGCTGGATCCCACATAAGCCAAAGATAATTCCAAAAACATCAACTAGGTTTTGATTTTGCTTTCTATGTGTGTATTATTAGTGAGGATCAATCAATAATTCACCACCTTTGTGATTTGCATATTGAATTAGATGTACGCAAGCTTGACTGGCCACATTTAATAAAAATTTACACGCGGTGAGTCCTATAAAAATTTAGTAGGTTAATATAAAAAAAACAGAGTAGCATGAGAGTCTGTGTTGAGCTGAAACATTTGAATACTACCTTTGTTTTTAGTATAATACCCAGGACACATTTATTTTTCAGATGAGCACTGAAGCATAAATATTTACTAGTTTTAATGCCAAAACACATACATACATAAATACACACACACACACACACACACACGCAGACGCAGACGCAGACGCAGACGCAGACGCAGACGCAGACACAGACACAGACACAGACACAGACACACACACACACACACACACACACACACACACACACACACACACACACACACACACACACACACACACTAATTATCTTAAATACAAAAGAAAACATGCACAGTAACAACGAAGTAACCCAAAACACACACACACACACACACACACACACACACACACACACACACACACACACACACACACACACACACACACACACACACACACACACACACCTAATAGTCAAAACAAACACGTTTACTACTCACTCAACAAACAAGACACTACATAAACACTGAATGCATGATGAATGAAGAAAAATGGTGCCGCCTCTGAATAGATAAGAACCAAGATAAGTAAAGTTTTCCTCGTGGTTACTTTAAACTTGAAGATATACATTACCTTAGGGAGTTTTAGTTGAGTAATGCACGAACTTATGTCATCTTCTTGTTTGATCATTGTTGTCACATCACTACTAAATATGTGTCATTTTGGTTTTGTGCAGGGATACTTAACACTTATTGATGTTAATTTACACCAGTGACTTCCCAACATCTCCTTTGATAGACATATTTATTATTCACACGGTAAAACACATGTTGCAATAGTGAAATACTATAAAATGACGATAAAATTTTCGTTTTACAGCATAATACACCGCAAAAAAAAATGGAGCGTCAATCTTCCAATTATAAAAAAAAGGTCGTTTTAGCCTTCTCACTAGATTTTGTCTCGTATCTTTTCATGTGTTTTCTACAGGAAATGTACAGTATTTTATGTTAATGTGTAATCAATATCAATTTAAAAATTACGAAAAGATGAGGCTGAGGAGGTAACTTCGGGCACGGCCACTCACTAAACCATGATAGGCGGTGGGATCAGCAATCTGCCAAATATTGCTAAATCATTTTGTTAAACAAAATAATACTCAAATGTTAGGTTAAACTTTAAGCCGTTATTTTCATTCACATTTATTTTTTAGTGGAGGAAAAAACTGACGTAATAGATAGAGAACAAGCACGGAAGAGTGAATCGTAACACTGCTCCAATGATGCCACACAGTCGACCCGGAAGGCTTTGTGAGCTACTCATACACATTGTTTTCACATATGTACAAGTAAATGAATGCGTGCACGACAAAAGCCATATGATATTTTGTGAATACGAGCACGGAATATTTCCATTTCATAATTTATGGGAATAAATGCAGGCCTTAAATGAAGTTTTAGTTGAAGAGTTATATCATCATTATTGTTTACATTAACATTAAATTCTAAGCAAAAAGCATCACCATTAGCTTACGTGTAGGTGTGTCAATGTAATAAACCAAAACAAAACATTGCCACACAGTAAAATCAACTCCGGAGCAGTTTAACTTACTCAATCTATATTCTTCTCGCAAATTCGGATTTGAGCATGTGATAAGTTTGTTGTTTTTATATGCAGGAACATATAGCGCCTGTGTTATATACTTGCCTGACCATAATTTGTCTTCAATTATGTGATAAAAAGAAGTGCATTACGCTTCATAAAACTACCATCAAGCAGTTACCTACAGACGCATGAAATTCTGACAAATCATGGCATGTTTGAAGTAAAGGAGCTTCTTTTTACCTGAGAGAGGAGAGATAAAAGTGAGGGAAGCTGTCGCAACATTCAATAAGTAAAGCTGCTGAACACAGGGAATGAAGTCCCACAACCTATTGTATATTCTCTTTCACTCATGCCTGAAAGATAGACCTTAATGTTAAAACAATAATTAAAGCGAAATACTTTGAATTACTAAAATAGATAATAAAAATTCTGTAAATATAAAACCAACTCCCGTCCATTAGTACTTGTTTGAAAGAAAAAGAATTTATTATAGAAACGAAGTAAAACAAATGATAAACTCAACAAGGTTAAGATAGTACAAAGTCAAAGAGAGGGAGGGAACACTAAACAAGTTTCAGAGGTAACCCTGCTGGTGGAAGGAATTAAAGTAAACAAATTACAACATGGAAGGGAGCTAGAGAGAGTGAATCAAATAATCTAGTCAGTGTAGGGAAAGCGTACATATTTTAAGAAGTAACAAGAGTATTTCTATTAAAACAAACACTATTTGTTATTATCATCATTATTATTATTATTATTATTATTATTATTATTATTATTATCATTGTTATTATTAGTGTTTTCTAAGTATCATTATATATTATTATCACTATTAATATCATTATTAATATTATTATTATTATTATCATAATCATTATTTTTGTTATCTTTATCATTATTGTATTTATTATTATCATTAGCAATATTATCATCATTATAATTGTTATTATAATTTATTTGTAATAGTAGTAATAATAGTAGTATTTTTGTTAGTCATAGAGATAAAGTCACTTATAATATATGTCCCCTAATTCCCTGCGCATCGTAAAAGGCATTTAAAAGGCATGAGGGTGAAGAGCAGGGAACCCATCCCACGGGAACTCGGCGTTGTCAGAAACAAAAAGGAAAGAATAGAGGCCTTTAATTTGGCTTTATTACATTTTTATGATGGTACTTTATTTTTCCTTCATTCTTGGTTGCCGTCTAATTGTTGCATCATCAGCAGCAGCAGGATTGGTAAGAGTGGTAGTATTAGTGGGGGTTATTACTATAATTCATTAGTACAAGCCACAGACATGTTCCTTCCCCGATAGATCCTTTGAAAAACACTCAAAAGAGCACATTAACCTTTTCCTTTGATTAATTATTCCCAAAGTCGTCAGTCTCCGCTTGACTGGGGAGATGCGTGGAAGTAAATGGTGATGGACACCTGACCTTCAATGCTAAGGGTGACTGCTAGCGTTCTCGGGTAATTGGTGGTGATGGGAAGTGATGGGAAGTGATGAAAACGTTTTAAATGTTACTGAGGTATCACTGACTTAGTTCACTGTAAGATAATATTCTCTTATCTATAATACGTAATAACAATTTTTGAGGATCCTTAAACTTTTCCTCTTCCAGTAAGATTGTTTTTATTGTTTATTATGAGTAATTCGACATATGAATAATAATGAAAATTTTGTATTGCCAGTGAGTGTTAGATTGTTAGAGACAGCAGTGATATATGGTGTAGGGTTAGAGATTGGTGCTGGCAGCTGTGATGGGTGATTGGGTGATTACTGGTGATGGGTTTTGATGGGATGGTGATTATTGGTAATGTGGAGTGATAACTGATAAAGGAAAGTGATGGATTGTAGTGAGAATAATGGGTGTTGAGTAGGTGATGTTGAGTTGGGTGATGATGAGTGATGGTGACAACTGGTGGTGATGGTAAGTGATGGGTGGCTGGTGTTGTTAGATGACGGTGGTGTGATATATTATGAGGAGGAGAAATGGGTGAAAATAGTGAGGGTCTAGCTGTGATGGTGTTGATGGGTGATGAGGACCATAACAAGTGGTGGTGAATAATATTATGCTTATGAGAAACCCTAGGATATATGCAATACAATAGTGTTTGTCTCATTCTCTCTACCTGAATCTGTTTTTCCACCTTCCTACGACTTGAACTCATTTAAGAGAGGAACATCAAGACACCTGCAACCCTAATGTGGCCTCGCTTTTTTATTACTCTAGGGAACCGGCAATCACTAGTGGGCCTTCTGTATTACGTTTTTTAATTGCTCTTGGCCGGTTTTCCAATAGCATAAAAAAAAGTTAATATATAAAAAAAAAAAATCGGCGAAATAACAGGTTCCATGATGCTGCTGGTACTACTACTATTATTATTATTATTATTATTATTATTATTATTATCATCATTATCATCATCATCACCAATAAGCCACAAGGAGCATGTAAGCCAATAGTATGCTTTAATGGAAATACTCAATACTTTACAGCATAGTTTACGGAACGGTCAATGTAATAGTGGGAGGCGTAAACCATTAGGCACGCACACTCATTGCTCGTCTTCATTGACTGACTTTACATCCTGTTCATGCTACACAAACCTTTATACCGGTTTGTTTAATCACCCCGCCATTAACTTTTACCACTAGCGATGATTTACTGACCAAGTTTTATTGGCATCAGATGACCAATTAAGATAGAACCACAAACTATATAGAGTCTCCGGAATTTAGACAACATTTCTAATTACCTCAACACCTTATATTATAGTAAGAAATTAAGTAATGAAAATATATTAAGGATAGGTTATTCCACTTTGAAGTTTCAGGCACACGTTGCTTCCGCAGCTTTTCTCGATTATCTTGTTTTCTTATCACCAAAGCAAGATCTGTGCATGATAACTGTGCAATAACACCTCACGCAAGAACTTTGAATTAGAGGTTCAAGGTGATCATAGAGAACATTCTTGCGTGGGAGGTTTATTGATTTCTTCAGCACCACATCACATGTATCAGTAAACAGTATTAGGAAATCCTTGGAGATGGAATACATAACTAGCCAGTACATCAATATAACTGGTAAGTACACTGCAAAAATGTTACCCTTATAAGTTGAATTACCTGTACGAACGACAATCCCCCATAAAGCACACAGGTTTATATAAAGTAAAGCAAAACACACCACACAACGCAGGATAATGAAGTATAACACTGTAAACACCAATACCCGGAATCCAGTTTTCTTCACAAATTATGTTGAATTTGCTGAAATCAAAGTTTGTCGATTTTTATTATACCTTGTTTATAGAGATGGTGAGACCGGTTACCTATTACGTATTAGAACATAAAACACAAATCCAAACCAGCACATTGGAAATAAAACTACTTCAGTGTTACTTCAGCAGCAAGATTGAACATACAACAAAACCAATGAAGAGTTATAGTTATCACGAGAGAAATAATGAAATATACCTCGATTGTGTTTAAAAAAAAAATAAATAAAATAACAGTTCAAGAAGTCGTAAAGAAGCATCCTACACAAGCGAACGTCGATTGAGTTGGAGTCACACACCACCACTGGGATACAACATGACACACCATTACTTAATAGCTGTAGCTGGCTTATTTTTCCACCTGATCACCATTGCCTGCCCATGATATGACTTCTAAAATCTCTAAAATGAGAGAATGGAAGGAAGAAAATGGATGGACATTATTACATTATATATTTATGTATTACGTTATATTTCTATGTATTACTTGTGTTTGGAAATTGGTGTTGGTTTATACTAAGCCCTCCCAATGTCAATACCAAAACAGAATATAGTATAAAAGAAGACGAGATACCAATCATACACCTCGTTCTTCCTCACCTAAAGACAACACTCTTGAGATCAGCGTCACATTGATAATATGACACAGACCTCAACCTCAAGTGTGTACGAACAGCGAATCAGCACAGTGTTGCGAATACCTGTGCCCAGAAAACATGCAGTTCTGAAAGACCCTCCACCAATACTGAGATCGATGTCTATGTGCTGCCGTGCCTGGTTCAGTGGTACCGCTTCGGCATCGGAACCCAAACACAGAATTTCTCACTCTATGGATCTTGCATACTTTATAAGGAGGGTATTGACATATCTGGCAGCAAACATATCTAGACTCTCTCTCTCTCTCTCTCTCTCTCTCTCTCTCTCTCTCTCTCTCTCTCTCTCTCTCTCTCTCTCTCTCTCTCTCTCTCTCTCTCTCTCTCTCTCTCTCTGAGAAAGGTGAGTAGCGAAGGAGGTAGTGAAAATTGTATAGGTAAAGTAAGAGAAAAAGAGAGAATGAGAGAAAAAAAAAGAAGAGAGAATGAGAGAGAGAAAGAGAGAATGAGAGAGAAAGAGAGAATGAGAGAGAGAATGAGAGAGAAAGAGAGAATGAGAGAGAAAGAGAGAGAGAGAGAGAGAGAGAGAGAGAGAGAGAGAGAGAGAGAGAGAGAGAGAGAGAGAGAGAGAGAGAGAGAGAGAGAGAGAGAATCCGCCTGTAAGTGAACGAGAATACTGGATTGTCCCGTATGAATCACTCGTCAACACAAAGTTAGATGTGCTGTTCAACAAATCCTCCGGAGCATACACAGTTCTGAGATCAACTTAGTACACGGAATAACTTGACCTTATCACCAGTGAGCGGTTACCCGGCGTCACATTAATAAATCAAGGTGATCAGACGCAGTAATGGATACTTATTTGTCCTAAAGAGCAGTATACAACCCACGTACTATTATGGAGGTACTATTCCCACGTCTGGTCTCACAACTGTCATGCCTGTCTCTTCACAACACAATTTACCATGTATAAAAAAACAATTTCAACCGATACCAAAACAGTAACAAAAACAACCGATCTTCTAAAAGGTTAATTATGTTGTAAATTCTTAAAAGGATGATTACTATTATTCTAACTTTATGGACACAAACGAGCGCCACTTGCATGAAAATAGCAATCTCATCCATATAAAGAGATAGGCAGGGTACACCCATTTCTATACAGGAATCTCGTTGGCTCTGCATTGCATATATGTTAAGTGGTGGGTTGATTTGACCTTAGACATGAGACCTAAAAATTATGCAGCAGGATTGGAAAAAGTTTCGCAGTCATGAAACTTTTTTTTGCAAGCTGAATCTGGACGAAAACCTGAATCCCAACCAATTTTAATCAGGTTCCGGCAGACTCATAACCGGTACGTAGGGTCACACAGGTTATTTTGGAAAAGTCTCAGCTAACCAAGTGATAATAGTATTTGATGCAAACCATGTACGTGGAATCCATATTATACCCATAGCAAGGAAATCAAACAAATAATTAAGCAAAAATACACTAAAGCATTACTCTTTTATCGCATTTATTTCATCGTTAATTTTGCACAGTAAAGTTATGAACTTCATTACAGGCCAGCATGATTAATGTATTTCTATTTAATTCTACTAAACATTCACCTCCGCCCTATTGACCTCAAATGACACATCACAGGGCGGTAATCAACATTTCAAGAGACTTCTACTCGCCACCAAGTCCAATAAACTAGCCAGCGCGCCACTCTCCCGATTGTCTGTCGCGCTAACAACCACTTTCCACTAACAAAGTAAAGCAGTACTGACCAGCGAGGGTTGGAATCTCTCGTTAGCGTGTCACCTGATCGGGAGCGAGCCACAAGTGCGTCGGCTTCCACTATTCTACCTCGGGTCAACAGGGACTGTGTGTTTTTATGTGTATTCAAATATTTATACGATGGCAATGGTGGTGATAGTGGTGGTGTGTGTATGTGAGTGGGTGTGTGAGTGGGTGTGTGTGTGAGTGGGTGTGTGAGTGTGTGTGTGTGTGTGTGTGTGTGTGTGAGTGTGTGTGTGTGTGTGTGTGTGTGTGTGTGTGTGTGTGTGTGTGTGTGTGTGCGTGTGTGCGCGTGTGCGTGTGCGTGTGCGTGTGCGTGTGTGTGTGTGTGTGTGTGTGTATGTTTACTGAATCACATTTCGAAGCGTATATATGTAGAACAGTACTGAAATTCTTATATGCATTTTTATAAGAAGAAATCAAACAATGTTCTCAATCCTTTCCATGCACCATCGTTACCCAGAGGAGTTTCAAGCTCATGCGCGAGTGTCTTCTTGCGCCACCTAGCCGTCACCTGCTTGGCCGTGTTTGCCTTCAAGTCTGGGGTGTGAGGGACGCCCAGCAGCCCACACGACGGAGTTGCTTGCTGGGTCCTGAGGGCGGGAGGGACGGCACCCCAACTGTTCCTCGGTATATTCACTTTAAGGTCTGTCTCTTCTTGTTTGTTACGCCACCTCCTACCCTTGCTTGCCCCCTTACCCCCATTATTTTTTCTTCATCTAAGGCTTTTGACATCTATGAAGAATGGTCCTTTCTATGCCTGTGACGGGGGCCATTCCTCGCTCGTCGCCTCCCCTTGTCTGTGGTTTCACGCCTTGGCGCCTCGGTGTCATATGGTGTCAGAAACATATGGCTCCCCTTTATTTACGTTTGTACCTTCAGGAAATGTTATTTATATCGCTAGAAACACATCTATGTGCTCTTCATTATAACAATGTTGATGTATATTTATTGGTGATAACGACGACAACACAAGACAGAGCCAACGTCTTCTAAATAATAATCAACGAACAAACCTTCACAGTGTGTATCATTAGCTTTGGCATTTTTATCCAATATATGTATTTCTTTCGTGAGCACACAAAATCTCTCTCTCTCTCTGTCTCTCTCTCTCTCTCTCTCTCTCTCTCTCTCTCTCTCTCTCTCTCTCTCTCTCTCTCTCTCTCTCTCTCTCTCTCTCTCTCTCTCTCTCTCTCTCTTTCTATCATAACATCAATAAAACACACACACACACACACACACACACACACACACACACACACACACACACACACACACACACACACACACACACACACACACACACACACGCACACGCGCGCGCAAGCACGCACACGCACACCTTTCCAATCACTACTGCCCTACTGAAAGGGTGAAAGGACTTAGGTTTCACATATGTTTTCGATGGCACAAAGGGTCTGTAGCTGTGGAGCTTTGTTCGTTTGCAGCAGCAATTGCATGTTTGTGGTGATGTTTTAGTAGTGTTGGATCAGTAATTGACAAAACAAATAAAACTTGCAACAAACAATTATACTTAGATTATTCACGATTATACAGTAGTTTGCGCTGCTCATTGGCTCTGTGTTGACTTATGAAACTGTGTTGTATGCCAATAGGGACGCTGGATTGGATTAAAATAAATTTCATTTTCATTGAACTATATGTTAAATAAAGTAGTACAGTTCATTCTTCATTGACCCAAATAAAAAAAAAAGGCATAAAAACTATCAGAATAAAAAGCATGATCAACTTTCTGAAAAATTATCTATGTTACAAGAAGTCACAAGCCAACAACTACTAGAAAGCAAGTACATCTTTCATTCTCTTCATAAATCACTTAAAACACAAATGCTTTTTTTACTTGTGTTGTCGAGTACTGGACACAAACGTCTTTCTTGTAGTAAATCATAACATATCAGTATTTGGTTATGAAAGATAAACGTGCAACTCTTTAACATCAACGGTGAGAAAAGTAAGGTGCGTGCGTGCGTGTGCGTGTGTGTGTGTCGTTGTGTGTGTGTGTGTGTGTGTGTGTGTGTGTGTGTGTGTGTGTGTGTGTGTGTGTGTGTGTGTGTGTGTTGCAATGGTTCTATTCCATCCCATCCTTGCCAGGCATCAGTGAGTTGGCGTGAAATACCCTATCTCTTGCCACATCCGTCCTCATGTTTCCTTAATTCCAGCCACTCACACACCCACGCACTCCCTGACTCACACATAGCCGTGCACACACACACACACACACACACACACACACACACACACACACACACACACACACACACACACACACACACACACACACACACACACACACACACACACACACACACACATACACACACACACACATTTATATATACACACACACACATTTATATACACACACACACACAACACACACACACACACACACACACACACACACACACACACACACACACACACACACACACACACACACACACACATTTATATATACACACACACACAGACACACACACACACACACACACACACACACACACACACACACACACACACACACACACACACACACACCACACACACACGACAGTCGTTCTCACACACCAGAATACATTGTTTCACGCATTCATTAATTCATTAAACAAACTCCATTCTTCTACCCTCTTCTTCTCTGCCTCCCTTTTTCACCCACCACACCACATATTGGATATGCAAGGACTTCAAACTCTTAGTTCGGTTTACTTTTCATATAAAACGTGGGGCATTTCATGAAATGTAATCTTCCATCACTAGAAATTGGATTGCAGTGGCCTTCAATTATTACTCCAGTCTGAGTGTTGTTATACATGCTTTACTTTCCTGAAGCCAATAAACGTTTGCTAAGCCAGTCATGCAAAGAGACGAATCGTGCTTGTTTTGATGAAAATTTGCCTCACGCTGCATGTGGAAGTGTAGCAAGGGAGAGAGCTCACACGGAAAGGTATTCCACTTCGATTACGTCAATTAGTCGATTTTTACTTCCATTCCTGTTTCCCATATCAAGTAGATGACAACATTGGCTTCAGAGAAAGATTTGACAACTTGGACAGAGGTGACTCAGGCATCTCAGGAATGTTTGCACATACGAATGATGATATTCTTGTACCAGCAATGTATTATTACACTACGTGAAATTATCAAGAATTTTCATATACCATGTTGACAACAATAATATACTTAAACACATACATTATATATATATATACATATATATATATATATATATATATATATATATATATATATATATATATATATAAATATATATAAATATATATATATATATATATATATATATAAATATATATATATATATATATATATATATAAATATAAATAAATATAAATAAATATAAATATATATATATATATATATATATATATATATATATATATATAAATATAAATAAATATATATATATATATATATATATATATATATATATATATATATAAATATAAATAAATATAAATAAATATAAATATATATATATATATATATATATATATATATATATATATATATTTATATGAAAGTTTAATAAACAAGGCATACATGACAAAAACAAACACTTCAAAACTCACAGAAGGAGAGCACTGCCCTGGACGTGACGCCACCCTTGTGGTCCTGTAAAGGAAGAGGACGTGAGGGGTGGGCTGAAAGGCATTCATGTCCACGCGCTGTTAAGCAATAGTATATTACTTCGTAACAGAGAGAGAGAGAGAGAGAGAGAGAGAGAGAGAGAGAGAGAGAGAGAGAGAGAGAGAGAGAGAGAGAGAGAGAGAGAGAGAGAGAGAGAGAGAGAGAGAGAGAGAGAGAGAGAGAGAGAGAGAGAGAGAGAGAGAGAGAGAGAGAGAGAGAGAGAGAGAGAGAGAGGAGAGAGAGAGAGAGAGAGAGAGAGAGAGAGAGAGAGGAGAGAGAGAGAGAGAGAGAGAGAGAGAGAGAGAGAGAGAGAGAGAGAGAGAGAGGAGAGAGAGAGAGAGAGAGAGAGAGAGAGAGAGAGAGAGAGAGAGAGAGAGAGAGAGAGAGAGAGAGGAGAGAGAGAGAGAGAGAGAGAGAGAGAGAGAGAGAGAGAGAGAGAGAGAGAGAGAGAGAGATGTACGATGAAAGAAATTCAGTCAGTGTCATATATCTGAATTTTCAAAAAGCGTCTGATAAAGTTCCACCAAACCATTGCTTTATTATACTGCTGACACAATATTTCTGGTATCATTCATAATTTGTCTCAGGAATGACTCTAGAAGCGGAAACAAAGTGGTTTGAAATGGTAATCTTTAAATGGTCTATCTAGCTTAAAGTAAAAAATGGCGTACCCCAGGGCCCGGTACTTGATCCTGTTTTGTTTTTGTGTTCTATGTTAATGATATAGTTGAAGGGACAACTTGCAGAATCTGATAAATTATCGATGACATGAAAATTGTCCGTAAAGTAATTACGACACGTGACAGAGATGCCTTGCAGTCAGATCTAGATCAATTAAATTGTTAGGCCTACGAATTTCATATGGAGTTTAACGTCGATGAGTGCAACATTTTATACAATGGAAGTCATAGCGATCTTTTCCAGTACTGAATGAATGGCCAATATTTTTCTGCAAATAAGGAAAAGGATCTTGGTGTCATAAATGCAAGCGGATTTAAAGCCCAGTCAGCATTCTTCAGAGCTAGCAATGACTGCT
>JAPQNM010000013.1:7411797-7414297 GCA_029783475.1 Metacarcinus magister
ATTAGTGCAAATACGATAGAAGGATTTAAGATTAGCTTGAATTGATTTGTGAATGAGGATAACAAGTACTGTAGTCCTCGTTGAATACACGAGATACAATGCATAGAAGGGTTGGGTGTTGCAGCGACAAAGTGACAGACGCCTTGAAAAAGTCCCCCAGGGGACATAAAGAATATATAAAAGAATATAACGTTATTCTTTTGAATTAGTAAGTACTTGTGCATTAATATTTCTATCAGGTATCATGAATAGTAATTATTCATACCTAAGCATCATCATCAGTGTTTGTAGCCTAATGATATCACGGAAAACAATAACAAATCAGCAGAGGATGCGGTGTTCCCATACCCAATGTTTGAAGATTGTCCATTTTTTTGTATAATGTAGAACACTTAAGGTTCACCTTTAGGTAGCTCATTAACTTTAACTTTTGCAACGTCGGCCAAGTGAGTTATTAGGTTAAATTATGAGGCGGGTTAACTCCGTGTTACAGTGCTCGAGGCTCGCGGCGGAAAGGTTAAGATTTCGATCTTGACTCACGGCAGTTTTTTGGTGAGAGAGATAGCGTCACTTTGTAACCCCAGCTTTTTTTTTTCTCTATCATAAACCGTTGGCGCCAGTAGGCTTTTATGGAGACACAGATGGACTTGCCTCTGGCTGTTATTTGACGTAGGTCTTTTTTTTCTTTTTTTTTATAGTGACGCCTCGGAAGTTTACGTTCTCGCTTGAATATGTTGAGAACGAAGAGAGGCTAATCGCTGCTAAGGCCTCAAATGCATATAATATTGTAAGTCTCGTCTGAGGACAGTATGGCAGCAATTTGGGTAGTCTTTGGCCATTCGGCGGTGATATCAAATAATGAAAAGTGGCCAGCGGATATCGGGGGATCGAACCCGGGACCCTAGGTTGCCATGCCCGAACGCTGACCACTGTACCACCGCCTTCCCATATGGTCTTAGCTGCATAGCTTGAGAGATTCTTTAGTATTTCTTTTAATTAAGCTAAAAAGGTTACACAATCCTGCTAGAGTTATAGAAGAGAGATATTTCTCCCATCTACTAGCCTCTCGCTAGGGTTCAAATGATTATACATTAGGTCAAGATTCAGCTGGTCGGACATCTATCCCTTGGCCGTCCCTGCCCAACTGTAGTACTACGCTATAACATAAGCCATGAACATCATTCCAAACTGCCTACATGAGCATTATTACAGACTGTCAATATAACTTTAGGTCTATGTACAAAAAAAAACTTAACAAAAACAAGATAAAACAAAATTAATAAAGGAAATATGTGCAATATCCCAATAATGCTAACATCCTTCATTTATTGACCTACAACTTTGTTTTTAACAATATCATGAATTCTTAAGAGTAAGGCTTCGATTTCAACAGCAGGTCTATACAATTACCGTGGTGGCGTGACAGGAGCCTGCCTGCCTGCCTGCCTGCCTGCCTGCCTGCCTGCGTCACACAGCTGACAACAGGCTGGTTATTCGAGGCCGAGATCACATGAACATTTTTTTCATTTTCAGTCAGGCAACCACACATATCCACTGACTCTTTCCGGTGGCATGTAGCCTGAGTACATACACCACTCCATGCAATCTGTTACGAGACATAAAACAAAACAAAACTAAATAAATTTTGAACATATTTTATTTCTGAACGGCACAGACCTGAACCAGATGGAAGGCAAGTTGAGTGATTCTGTTGGTGCATGGGTGCCTCAGACTTTATATATATATATATATATATATATATATATATATATATATATATATATATATATATATATATACATTGATTTATAAGTTATTTTCCATTAGCTTTAGCTTCAAATTACTTAAATTATAATATTAATTAAATTTCTCATTAATTCCAACAACAGCCTTAAGTTTCCTAGTTACTACTTCATCCATTACCTTCGGTGCCTGGTAATATGTCTTTGTGTATACGTTTATTTCTAACTTCTAAATAAATAAAATAAAACATTTAAATAGTACAGCTGGAGTGAACCAGTTTATCTTATTTTTTCAAATAAATTGCAATTTTTATCAAAGTAAAAAATTTTAACAAATGTATCATTGTTGAAAATTTTCAATAAATTAAAAAAATACAGCCGCACTATATAACCGCAGGTACAGGGTCGGGCAACATGTATTAATAAATCTCTCCAAATGTAAACGGACAGCGTTGGTGAGAGAGGGAACAGAAAGGGTGATGGATTTCCCGCAGACCACGAGTGGCAATCACTAGCCTCAGCACAGCACTTGGGCACACTTCTGTACGGCGTGCCAGGACAAAGAGTCAATATTTGTTCACGTGCAGGAGTGTGGCGGAGTGAGTGTGTTGGGGCAAGTCCCAGCGCGACCCACTACTCCCAACCCCACCAGCGTCCCTCCCATCCTCTCCCACGCTTTTTCTTGTTTCACGCCGCCCGGGGGCTGCTTCACGCTGGGCGACAGAGAGCATCATGCTGAGGGAGGAAGAGACTCACGC
>JAPQNM010000013.1:7419297-7424297 GCA_029783475.1 Metacarcinus magister
GCAGGTATGTTATACTTTAATAAATAAAATAAAAACTCAGCTAGTATGCATATATGTATGTTTTGAGTAAAAGTTGTGCTTTTGTGATTGTTCTAAACCACCTTGATTTTGTTTATATCAGCGGTACACTGTAACTACTCTGCCTAGGGGAGCATCCTGTAGAAATGTCCACTCTCCTATAATTGGAAATAAGCATACATATACACATGTATTAATTACTTTTAAAGAACATTTCATTATTTGTGCAACTAAAATAATTGAAATAAAAATATTACAGAGTGGCAATGATAATACAGTTCAACAACAACACATCAGGGAATATTACGTGTCCTGAATTTCAAAAACTCTTATTCTTGTGTAAAACATCGATGTTTTTTTTATAACATTAACGTTCAGTAACAGTCGGGTAAAAACAGTTATATAACAGTCCTCCGCTGCAATACAAAGTCATATTGCGTGGCTAATTAATGAAGGCTGGTATTTAGGATTGTCGGGTAATTATTGTTCTTTTCTCCAGAACTGTACGAGGCCCTTCTCTGCTATATACAAGAAACTCATTTGCCCGGCTAAAAAGACTGCACACACATGAATACAAGAGTGGGTTCTAACTTTAGCAGGTCGGTGAAATGCTGCTTCTCTTATGAAAAGGCGTTATCGGCAATTATTTATTTTTCAGTTAATTTCTAGCATTGTTGTTCATTCTGATAATAACCAACGAGTGTTATTCCTTCCTTGACTGAAAAAAATATATATATTCTTTCCTTTATTAACATGGCACAATTTCTTCCTTGGCTGCTAGTGACACCATTCCTTCTCTAGCAGGTAGCATTGCTTCATTTTAAGTTATCAGGTGCATTATTGTTAATATAGTGTATGTTGTGTAACAAATGCCAATATTCACTCCACAGCTAAAGCTCAGACGTATTCATTCCTCATTGAACAGCTGTGTGCATCATTAGACAACATTGTTTCTTAACGAACTGGTAACAACGTTCATACAACGCTGTATTAAGCGAACTGATTCCTCCCTGCGCAGCATTATTCCCTCTTCCTACAGGTGTCACCGCATAACATTATCAGAAAAACAGTACACGCAACATTTCACAAACATGTACTATAAGCATGTAACCGCAACCATTATAATGGCACTACTTAAATAAACAGAAGTTCTGATATCAGTCGTCAGGTGATTCTTCCTTCAGCTCAGACAAATGACAGCTTCCTGCTTCTCCTCTCCTACCCCCTGCTCTCAAAAGAACATGGCTGTCAGAGGCGCCCTAGGAAGCAGGCGCCACCTGTTTAAGGGGCTGGCCTTGCGTGTTAATGGCTCAGCGGCACCGCGCTGAGAGGAGCCAGTTTTTACCCTTCAGACTACCGACGTGAGCGTGACATTAACTTACAAGTAATTTACCTGAGCACCTGCTTACATGGTGGCAGGTGGCTCGGCTAACACATTATGCATACGAAAAACAACATTTCACGCTATGCTGATTCTGGGCAGAATATTTAACACTTTTTTGCGTTTACAAAGCTTCTGGCTATGCTTTATCACAGAGATATATCAGTGTGTAGCTATTCAAAGGAGCAACACATCTGCAAGGGGTCGCGTCTAGAAAGCCGAAGTGGGACGACTCTGAAGTCTTCAAGTTAATAGGACAGCGTCTCTCCCATTATCCACGGACCCGATATCGCACGAACCGGAATTCTCTGAAGTGAGGCGCCTCCATCACCTCTAACCTTGCCTTCCACTCCTCACGCCTCCCTCTTCCTGTACGCCGCCTCAAGAACACTCCAGACTACGTAAAAACTGGTAGTTCATCCAAGTCCAGGTAGGAGTGACGCCCCTTGACACCTCCGTTCTGCCTCCATTCCTTTCATTTCTTCCCTTCACTCCTCTCTTTCCTCATCCATCAACCCTTCACCCTTCCCTCCCATTTCTCCCCTCCATTAAATCCTCCTACATTCCTACTCCATCTTTCCTTCCTATCTCCTTTCCTCCTCTTCCTCTTCCCTTCAGCCATTCTCCCCCATTCACAAGGCAATAACACTTTATGATCACCTCACCTTTGTTTTAACTCCTCTTTTTACTTCCCTCTTCCACAAAGGTGATGGCACCGCTAATGAGGTAGAGTATCACCACTTTTTCATTCATTTCAACATCCTCCCTCCTGGCAGTCTGGTTGTGTTTGTTCCCTTCACTTCTCCACGCTTTTTCCTGGTGACAAAATAATACTCTCCCGCGTCCTGTACTTTTTTTCAGCTGGTGGCGCCACTTCCCTCCACCAGCTAAGTTTCTTCTTTCCGTTCGTGTGTTGCAGAATAACTTGTCCACTCCGAGAAAACACTACTCCACTCTTACAGCGACTGGAGTAATGCTCGGAAGGCACGTAAACAAGGACACAAGTAACGTGTAGGTACGTGACGCATACAAAACACACACACACACACACACACACACACACACACACACACACACACACACACACACACACACACACACACACACACACACACACACACACACACACACACACACACACACACACACACACACACACATATATACACTCACACACACAAACGCAATCAATGCCTACGTGCTTTCCTCAGATGGAAGGTGAAAGATCAAACATAACTGGCGGTGTCTGCTTCATTATTAAGAGTGGTAAGGTGAAGGAGGTCATAGGATGCTCAGATGACGAAAATAGCTTAGGGACCAACAGGTAAACCCCACCAACAGGTACACATCGGGTTTTAAGGTAAATGAGCAGGTGTAAGTTAAGTTAACGCAGTCATATTAAAAAAAAAAATGGAATGCACGTGAAATGGTTTTGTAAGTAAGCTCTTTAATTTGAAACTCGATTATAATAAATGGATGAAATGGAAACTGAAAAAAATAATCCAATTTTTTTTTATTTCAACATTTCGAAATACGAGCGATTTTGTTTCGTTTGTGTGTGTGTGTGTGGGTGTGTGTGTGTGTGTGTGTGGGTGGTGTGTGTGTGTGTGTGTGTGTGTGTGTCTGTGTCTGTGTCTGTGTCTGTGTGTGTGTCTGTGTGTGTGTGTGTGTGTGTGTGACTGGCTGGGTCATGGCCAAAAAAAAAAAGATAAAATAAAAAAACTACGCATATATTCCGTGTCTCCTGCCACTCCAACCTGTAGACAAGTAAACCAGGTGGCGGGAAAGGTAAGGAAGGACTAGCAATCAGGCGATGGCAAAGATTAACAAAGTGAGGTGGGCAGGCAGGCAGGCAGGTAGGTAGGTAGGTGGGTGGGTATGTAAGCAGCGAGGGAGGAAGGGAGGGAGGGAGGGAAGAATGGAGGGATAGACGGAGGGAGGAGAAGCATAATAGAACGTCAGGTAGGTAGATAGCCAGTAGATTAGTAAATGAATAATTATTGAAGTAGTCATCGTCATTGTTGTCAAAGGCAGGTTCAGGTTTTAATTTCCATAGTCATCTGATGGCAGCTCAATAAGCCGAAAAGTTACGCTCAATATATTTATCAATTCGTCTATTATTTCCATTGTACCTCAAAGCCTTTATGCCATATCTTCCTCTGTCCGTCCAGTGATACTCAACCTTCTACTTTAAAATGTCTAAAAACTTCACCCAGATTGTGTCGTCTTTTCTGTCAACCAAACCAAACCAAACATAATACAAATAAGTTACAAGTTTACGCTTCAAGAAAGTGTATCCAAGTATTAGAATTGAGTGATAAAGACAGAGGGTAGATTGAATTACGTAACAAAGAGAAGCATGTGGTGGAATGAATAATAAATAAATGCGAGGGGGACGTTTAAGGCAGGGGCAGTACCAACTGACCTCCCGACCCCTAACCTTTAACTCCTCGCCATGTCTTAGGGAATGGGAAATGAGGGAGATCGAAAAGGTAGGAATCGTATATAAAATGTGAGAAAAGAAAACGTGCTCCGTTAGTTCAAATAAAAATAGTCCTACAAAAACTAGGCTTAGAAAAGTTAATCAGGGAATGATATATACAAATAATAAGGAAATGAGAATGCTAAAAAGGTTATATACATAGACTACAAATGTTCTGACCTACTACTAAAGAAAACGATAAAAGTATGAACCCATAGAATAGCATACCAATAATTAAATAAATTTCTAAAAAGGCGAGTGAAGAAAACTGTGTAAGTCAAGGGGGAGCAGAAATAATTAAGAGCCTTGGAAGATAGGCAAGGGAAATAGACGAGGAAGGCAGACGCAGAAAGAGAAAGAGAGAGAGAGAGAGAGAAGAGAGAGAGAGAGAGAGAGAGAGAGAGAGAGAGAAGAGAGAGAGAGAGAGAGAGAGAGAAAAAAAAAGAGAAATAGAGAGAGAGAAATAGAGAGAAAGAGAAATAGAGAGAGAAAGAGAAATAGAGAGAAATAGAGAGAGAAAGAGAAATAGAGAGAGAGAGACAAACAGACAGACACAGTCACACACACAGACAGACAGACAGACAGAGAGAAAGAGAGAAAGAGAATGTACCCAATGAAGCTAATTACGGAGCCGCAATCAAATCAGTGAGGGACAAAAACACAAACAAAAAAATTTTAAACAAAACTGACTTCGGAAATAACAAAAGCATCACATACATACACACACACATACACACACACACACACACACACACACACACACACACACACACACACACACACACACACACACACACACACACACACACATGCAGCACGCGACCCTCATTATATTTTTTTTGTTCGTACTAAACTAATTTCGTCCATGAATAATCAAATACGAAATATTAAAAAAGACACCAAAAAAATAACAACATTACGGAGAAATAAACTAATTACATGAGTGCATCAATAATCGACAATAGTCCACCATTCTCTCTTCCTCCTATTCCCTATTCCCTCTCTCTCTCTTCCTCCTATTCCCTATTCCCTCACTCTCTCTCTTCTTCCTATTCCCTATTCCCTCACTCTCTCTCTTCCTCCTATTCCCTATTCCCTCACTCCCTCTTCCTCCTATTC
>JAPQNM010000013.1:7439297-7441797 GCA_029783475.1 Metacarcinus magister
AGGAGAGTTACTGATGAATGAATGATTTCAAAACAATGAGATCCATAAATCGTGGTTGTAGGAATACGACTGGATGAGGTTTCTTACTATAAAAGAAGCTGTTAATAATTAATAAGACATGTACAGTATACATGGGTGTAAGTGTGTTTCAAGGTACCTACCTACCATTCGTCATTCTTCGTGTTCATTATACAAGACTTGACTCGTGTGATATATTCATAACTTATTGCATGGTCAACAACTTGGGACTGGGTATAAACAATGTGCTAATATTTTACGCAAGAAATATACTATTGACTGATCCACTATCAAGCAGGTAGTATTCTAGCAACTACTACTACTACTTTTCCTACTCATACCAATGAAAATCCTACCACCATCACCACCACCACCACCACCACCACCACCACCACCACCACCACCACCACCACCACCACCACCACCACCACCACAAGCTCAATTCAACGCAGTTCACCAATATAGAAAAGTGAAGGTTCTGATGGACACAATGACCAATTGGGAGCAACACAAATGACAGTCCTTTCCATCAAAACCGGAAGTCCCCTCGCGTTTCT
Source organism: Metacarcinus magister (assembly GCA_029783475.1). Classification (NCBI taxonomy): domain Eukaryota; kingdom Metazoa; phylum Arthropoda; class Malacostraca; order Decapoda; family Cancridae; genus Metacarcinus; species Metacarcinus magister. The sequence continues at coordinate 7,439,873 of JAPQNM010000013.1, forward strand.
AACATGACAGCGGTGTACATGAGGGAGAGAAGGGGAAAGGAGGGGACGGATGCAACAGCGGGAGAGGAATGGTTGTCAAGAGAAAAGTAAGTAAGTAAAGGGTGAATGGCATGTTTACAACTGCACCTTCAAGATATTTATGGATCAACTACTGCACACTCACCTCATCCTCCACCTATTTTTTTTTTCTAGCTTTCTATATAACTTTACTTTGATTTGTTCTTACTTTCTTTTTCTTTCTTTCTTTTCTTTCTTTCTCTTTTCCATCACTTCTCCGTTCCTCTCACGCCTGAACCACAGAACGAGTGGACGAAAGGTTTAAAGCACATATTTCATCACATACAGACCCCAATGACGATAATGGTGGTGGTGGTGGTGGTGGTGGTGGTGGTGGTGGTGGTGGTGGTGGTGGTGGTGGTAGTAGTAGTAGGAGAAACACCAGATACAAAAAAAATGAAATAATAATACGGTTCTGACAGTGGATGAAAAGAGCACATATACAATGAGATGAGGATTATTAGGTTCTGGTGGTGGTGGTGGTGGTGGTGGTGGCATTAAGCTCAATTTTGTGGAGGGAGGCTAGCGAGTAAGATTGGCGGATGTAGAAGCAGAAGTGGAGGCAGATGCGGGGATGGAGATAGAGGTGGTGTGCGAAAAGTCATCTGGGGCAGCAAAAGATCTGGTTAAGATTTGGCTCTTCTGTCGCCCCCGCCTCGTTAAATCACGGATAAACCCAAGGGCCCTGGATGAGAGAGAGAGAGAGAGAGAGAGAGAGAGAGAGAGAGAGAGAGAGAGAGAGAGAGAGAGAGAGAGAGAGAGAGAGAGAGAGAGAGAGAGAGAGAGAGAAAGAGAGAGAAGAAGAAAAAAAAAGGGTTAGGCTAGAGGAGGTAAGGAATTGCGAGATATGAAGAGGCTGCCGTGAAAATGATGCTGTAGATACGTGGATGGCGAGGAAATAAAGGGAGGGATAAGGAAGGAACTGCAGGGAAAAGGCAGGTGAAGGAATAAACACAGGAATGAGAAGAGGTGGAAGAAAATAACGGTGGTGGAGATGATGATGATGATGATGATGATGATGATGATGATGATGATGATGATGATGATGATGATGATGATGATGATGATGTACCAATAACGAAAATAGGAGCAAATAATCAAAAGGAAATCAAGAGGAAGAGAATAAATTTGTGGTCAATAAGCCGCCCGTACACAAATGAATAAAGAACTAAACTTAGGAACTATTATGAATCAATGAATAAAGGGAAGCACATGAAAGTAAAGAGGAAGCAATGAAACCAAGTAACAATGAGAGAGAGAACGAGAGAGAGAGAGAGAGAGAGAGAGAGAGAGAGAGAGAGAGAGAGAGAGAGAGAGAGAGAGAGAGAGAGAGAGAGAGAGAGAGAGAGATGGTAGGGGTGGCTGGGGGGGCGGGAGATAGAGGAGGAGGAGGAGGAGAAGGAGGTGGCGGTAAATTATAGGGTTAGTCAGGACAAGGGTGATGTATAGCAGTGTCATGACACAACTGTAACGTTTACCCCCTGCCGGGCCAATGAAGGCAGGAAGGTAGGGGGTGTGCGGCTGACAAATGTTGTGTTGTGTTGTGTTGTGTTGTGTGTGTGTGTGTGTGTGTGTGTGTGTGTGTGTGTGTGTGTGTGTGTGTGTGTGTGTGTGTGTGTGTGTGTGTGTGTGTGTGTGTTGTGTGTTGTGTTGTGTGTTGTGAGGTTTAAACTCATGCCTTTACCTACAGCTGAGACAAAGTGACACAAGAAGACAGACAGATGAATGGAGGTTGTCACGCGTGATGATCGATCTGATTCTTGAACGAATGAGTACAATTTCTCATAACACAACCACAAAAGTTTATCATTTTTGGTTACAATATTACTGGTTGAAATGTCCTAATGTGTTCCGTATACACCGATGTT
>JAPQNM010000013.1:7444297-7454297 GCA_029783475.1 Metacarcinus magister
CACTTATGAAAAGACGACACTAGCTCAGTTACTAAGAACATAATCGTATATAAGCGACATGACAATTAAAATTTTATCTGTTATTGAGCACTATGCAGTGTTAGAATCCTCACCATGCTTCGTATCCCACTTCATACCTCACGTTGTATGATAGTAATTTGATCGATAATACAGATGTAAATGTGGCTTTATATACTTTCCCTACAGATTAACAGTTAAAACACGTGCTGCTTCATCTCTGTAAGACACGAGATTAACTTAATTCCCAGGCTTCCTACACAACGCATGTCCATCACCCAGGCCTCTACTCACCCTTCCACCACCCACTCGGTCACCCATCACATCATCCACCACTCAGACCTCCCACTCCAGTCCACCACCCAGAGAGAGAGAGAGAGAGAGAGAGAGAGAGAGAGAGAGAGAGAGAGAGAGAGAGAGAGAGAGAGAGAGAGAGAGAGAGAGAGCGAAACCCCATGGCTCTAAGAATACCTTCCTATACTGACCTTGGCTTTATCTCCGCGTATGGAAGGAAGGTGATAGTGTGACGTCCCAGCATCATTTGGTTTATCTAGATTGCACCGAGCATCTCTTTACAGCTGATACCGTGGGAGTGAACATGCTTTTGGTTTCATTCGTAACCCCAGACAAGCCAGACCGTTACGTTAGCGATGCAGGTGCCTGATAAAACCTGTACAGCTATACCTTGTTTGAAGCAATTTAAGGGCGCATCACCTTCACTGAACAACATAGTCTGCGCGGTAGGTAAGCTTATGCAATCTAAGGTGTTCTCTCTCTCTCTCTCTCTCTCTCTCTCTCTCTCTCTCTCTCTCTCTCTCTCTCTCTCTCTCTCTCTCTCTCTCTCTCTCTCTCTCAGCACCCCGTCTGTCATCTCCCCAATCATCCCGCGCCGCCCAGACGGACAGAAAGACGCAGCCAAGACTAATGGTCCCATCAGGTGTCACGCCGCTGACTGCGACGTAATGATCGTAGAGGTGAGGACAGCTGACTATCGATCAGCCTCCACCTGGCGAGCATCACACAGGAGGCGAAGGAGAGGTAAGGAAAGAAGATTGACGTTCTCTCCCTTCTCTCTCTCTATTTTCTCTATCTATCTACTATCTATCTATCTTTTTTTTTCTCTCTCTTTCGTCCAACCTGGGAGTGACAAAACTGAGGACGTCACCTGATTTATGGCCACTTTGCATAATGAGATCAGTGGGTGATAAACAAGCCTGACGTCCATTGTTGCGTCAGTCTCGGGAAAGTGCGTGTACCATCAATGACATTCCCTCTAACGGGGCGAATGGTGGCACCGTGAACACTCAACTCATCTGTGTTTGTGAATGAGTCTAATGAAGATTGCTGTTTACGCGTCAGTGTTATTCCTCGTCAAAATGTTCAGGTTATACTATTTTTTCCAACTTTACAAAATATCTGACTTTCTACAATACCGCCTCAATAAATATATGTTCAAAATGCGTTTATTTATTATCAGTACATTGCAACGTAACTCTATTCTTTTACCTTCCTTGGATTCAAATTTTCATCGTGACACTGAAGTTTAATTTATTCATCTCGTTTCCTAAATTTGAAATGCGTTTTCTTCTCATATCTTGTAAAGTTTGTATTAGATCATGTACATCTTGAGGCTATTTATTTATTTTTTTTTTGGGGGGGGGAGAAAAACACACCAGTGAAATCGACAACTTCCTACGTGAATTTCTCGCCAGGATATTTCTTCCAAAACAAATTAATAAGAAAACTTTCGGATTCACTTATGCTTCCAAGGCTGTAATATTGAAAGACGGAGAAGAAGAAAAAGAAGAAGAATCAGAAGAAGACGAAGATGAAGAAAACGAACAAGAAATCGAACAAAAACCAAAAGTAAGTAAGTCAAGAAAGAAAAGGAAGAGGAGCAAAAGTAAAGATAAATAAGAAACAGGAAAAAAAGTAAAGTGGACGAAGAATAAAGAGAAAGTAGAGGTGATGTAATGTTGGGGGGAAGATGATAAAGGGATAGGAATGGAAGAAGGAAGGAGAGGAAGATGATGATAAGGAGGAGGAGGAGGAGGAGGAGGAGGAGGAGGAGGAGGAGGAGGAGGAGGAGGAGGAGGAGGAGGAGGAGGAGGAGGAGGAGGAGGAGGAGGAGGAGGAGAAGGAGCAGGAGGAGGAGGTAGTAAAGTATTAGGTGATGATCCGGGAAGTAGGAAGGGGAGGGGTGGGGGGAGGGATCCATAAGGTGGAAAGGTAGACAGGTGGAAGGGAGTGTGAAGGTCAGGTGGGCAAGGGAAGGGCGTAGGTAAAAGATGGAGGAGGAGGAGGAGGAGGAGGAGGAGGAGGAGGAGGAGGAGGAGGAGGAGGAGGAGGAGGAGGAGGAGGAGGAGGAGGAGGAGGAGGACGAGGACGAAGAGAAGGAGTACAAAGGAGTACAAAGGTAGAACAGATATCAAGGCCTACTAGACCTAACGAGGCTATCTACTTGATAGACAAAAGGACAGCAAAGTGGAAGGCTCCTCCCCACCCACCCTTTCTTCCTGCCGAAGCTGGCCGAAAGAGGAAACGATACCATGTAGTAGTGACAAACTATCATGGAATTTGTAATGGAAAGTGAGAAAACGGGTGTAATATAAGGTTATTGCTACCATTAGCAATAAAAAAAGGTAACTCTGCATAACAACTGCTCGGACGATATATATATATATATATATATATATATATATATATATATATATATATATATATATATCGATATAGATATGAAGTTCTACATACTATTCATAGTGTACTCAACACATTTGTGAAGGTTCCAGGCGGTGCTCGTCATTATAAGCAAATATAGACTATATATGGCAATCCGGAAAAACCCTAAGGTGAAAAAACCTTCCCTTGGGTAATGAAAGTATAAAAAGCTTATATAACCGAACTTAGCCTATCCTAACCATAACCTAACCAAACATAACATAACATAACAGAACATAGCAATCATAACATAACCTAACCTAAAACAACCTACAACCTAACATAACATAACCTAACCTAACGCTTTGCAAGGTAAATAATGACGACCACCGCCTGAAACCTTCACAGATGTGTAGAGTACACTATGTATATTTTTTATTGTATAGTATGTAGGACTTTATATTTGTATGGATATCGTCCGAGCAGTAGTTATGCAGATTTACCCAAAAATATTACGCAGGAATGAAATACTCGATTTGGTGAACTGATACTAAAGGTTTATCAAGTTTTTTTTAAACAGTTCAATTGTGTTACTGTTAACTATTTGTGCTGATGAGAATTCCAAATATTCACAATTCTATTAAAGAAAAAGTGCTTTGCTTCGTTCGATCTAAAATGCTTACCAATGATCTTGAACCCATTGTTACGAGTGGTGCGAGTGGAGGAGGAGGAGGAGGAGGAGGAAGAGGAGGAGGAAGAGGAGGAGGAAGAGAAAGAAGAGAAAGAGGAGGAGGAAGAGAAGGAGGAGGAGTATGTTAGTAAAGAGAAGGGAATGGAGGCAGCTGGTGTAGGAGGGTGTGGGTTAAGGTGTTAATTACAAGTATGTGGAGGAGGTGAGGTGGGAGGGAGGACGAGGTAAGGTACGGTAGTTGTGGTGAAAAGGGAACCAAGTGAAGAAGGGACGGAAGGTGGGACGGAGGAGGATAGGGAGAGAGGGAGGGAGAGAGGAACGGAGAGAGGGACGGAAAGAGAGTGGGATGGAGGGAGGGAGGGTGAAATGACAGGGGTAGGTTGGAAATATATGTGAATTATAGGGGGAAGGAAATGAAACACCACCACTTGCCTGTACCTGAGGAGGAGGAGGAGGAGGAGGAGGAGGAGGAGGAGGAGGAGGAGGAGGAGGAGGAGGAGGAGGGGGAGGAGGAAGAGGGGGAGGAGGAGGAGGAGGAGGAGGATAAAGGTGGGAGGACTATGGTTAGAAGATGACTGAGAGGCGGCAGCGGAAGGTGGAAGGAGGAAGAAGGAAAGCCATGAAAGTAAAACATTGCTTAAAGTAAGAAAACACAAAAAGACACGCATAATTAAAGCAGAAGCAGGAACATAGGAACGAAAAAGTGTACCAAAATATATGATGTACAGACACTAAGGTGAAGGTGTTAAGCAACAGCCGAGGTAAACAGGAGGGAAGGGCGCGTCGGGGGTAAGGTACGGCCAGTGGCAAGCGGATGGGTGGGTTTACATGAGCGCATCTGCATGTGTCTATGTTCCTGAATGTACGATTAAGCAGCTTACCTCAACCAGATACCCTTGAAGCCTCAGTAAACACAACTACAAAATGACATTTACCTCTCTTTCCTGTGTGTGTACTGAACCGGGCTGGGGTACACGGAGCTAGTCCACGATAACATAGGAAAAACAGGAGCGGAGTCCTGCGTGGAGAGATGTAGCTTCAGGTAACCCAATGCCCGAAAAAAAAAACTATCCCCATGAGGCTCCTGCCAACACGTAGCTAATGTTGATGCGCTTCGTCACTATTGCAACAGACGACTTCACATAACACCCGCCAGTTCCCACCGAGCTCGAGCAGAACATTATTCCTTTCCCTGGCACCCCACACAGCGACACTGGATCCTGCCCTCCCTAAGCCTCTTGGTGAGCGGCGACTCAGCTGCTTCGAGCGTTCCTTCACAAAATGGTGAAGCTAGTTCATGTTTCAAGTCTCACTTCACCTATTCGTCAAGGTCTCGTGAACCCTCTAGGCGGGTATTGCTTCTCACCAGAATTGACAAATAGCAGCTACCTCGCTTCACTTTCCTTTTAAGGTTATATGTTTGTTCGCTCTAACTAAAATACACTTCATTAGGAATTCACTAAGAATTCATGAAATATTATGTTTTCTATTACAGAAAATTATAACTGCCATGACTGTGAATGTTTTGCTCTGAAGCTTCAGCTTCCTGGAATCTCGGAGCAGCTTTACGACTACGCCTGGTTCACGAGTTTGGACAACACGTCCTGGTTCTATATTGAAATGAAACTATAAGTCGTTAACACCCAGCTTGGCTTCACACAAACTAGAGCTGCCTACGAATAAGAAAAGAACGCAGTAACAGAGAAGTTGTGCATTACGGTCAATATTTTGCTATACATGTATATATATATATATATATATATATATATATATATATATATATATATATAAATACATGTATATACAGACACACACACACACACACACACACACACACACACACACACACCATCCTCCCTTCCTCTCAAAATGTTCCCCAACTCCCCTGTGAGTCACCTCTTGACTTAAATATGACCCTGAGTCGTGTTCCTCTTAACCATAGATTCACCGCACCAACTTCACATCCTGACTCCAGTGTAGTGAGACGTAACCTCAAACTTCCTGAAACTGGTGAAGCAGAAAAGGTGCCTCGGAAGATCTGCATACATTTGAACGAGACTACATCAAAGTTAAACAAACACTACTAAAAACGTGATAAAATAAGAAGAGAAACTACGAGGTATATGAACGATCATTCTACCAACGGTGTTTTGTGCTTCCGATCAAGGATGAAGGACATTAGAGGGAAAAGAAAAACAATAGAGAAATAAGGGCGGTATAAAAGAGTGGACATGATTATGTAAAACGGTTGGTATACACTGTTGAAGAGAAGGAAGATGGAATTGCAAGGAGGAAGTTCGAAAGTAACGGAAAAGATCGTAACAGGATTGGAAAAAAAGATGTTAAATAAAGACCTTAAGTAACACAATCAGACGGAAGTTTCAGAGTAACGAGATGAGTTCAGGGTAAGAATCACATTGGGTGCTGCAACAGAGGGGTCCAAACGTCATCAAACTTGTGTGATCTTTATGAGAATCTACCGAGTGACACAATTAGAGAAAGAAAGAGAGAGAGAGAGAGAGAGAGAGAGAGAGAGAGAGAGAGAGAGAGAGAGAGAGAGAGAGAGAGAGAGAGAGAGAGAGAGAGAGAGAGAGAGAGAGAGACGACTAACGTGTCACTTTAAGGATCATTCCAGTGGTGGTCAGTCAACCCAACTGACTGAACTGCGTAACGATAATGATGCCGCAGGTAAATGACCAAGGTGGAGCTTTATCACCCGACTGATGACACACAAAAGCTCTCTAAGACTAATTAAGAGTTAATGAGAAATTTAAAGAAAGACACTAATGAGAGATAAATGAACTGCAATGAAGAAAATAAAGTGGCAACATAATGACAAATACTGTTATATGTTTAGAACAATGAGAACGTAATTAAGGGGTGACTAATTAAGCACAAATGATAAAGTGGAAATGACCAGATGATGATGATGATGATGATGATGATGATGATGATGATGATGATGATGATGATGATGATGATGATGATGATGATGATGATGATGATGAGTGAGAAATGGACTGGAAAGAGGAAGGAAGCGACGGCAGGAGATAGAAAAGGAGGAGGGATAGAAAGGAAAGGTAAGGAAGAGAGGAAGGGTGATGTGCAGTCCATCAGTAAGAGGGTGCGTACAGTGGCGTGCGTAGAAACGAGGTGTGATAAATAAGAGAGAGAGAGAGAGAGAGAGAGAGAGAGAGAGAGAGAGAGAGAGAGAGAGAGAGAGAGAGAGAGAGAGAGAGAGAGAGAGAGAGAGAGAGAGAGAGAGAGAGAGAGAAAGAGAGAATAATGATAAGGAAAAGATGAAGACACTCTGGAATGAAGAAGAGAATGAAGACGAGTTTATGAGAAAAAGATGAAGGAACTCAATTAAGAAAGGTGCAACACGCTCCCCCCTCCCCCCAGACCGTCGCGTGAGCATTTACAAGGAAGCAGATTTATGAAAAGACACATTTATGAGGCAGCACATCTATAAGTATTCACATTCACGGCACGCCCTACACTTTCACCTAACACCACCACCAATAACACACGAGTAAGCTACGTCAACAAAATGAAACGCAGAAACAAAGCAGAACATTTAAAAACACGACTGATTACCATTACCTATATAACCCCACCTGCTGTCAAGGAAAGACTAGGGTGCTAGGCAGACAAACAAGCAGGTAGACTATATAGTAGATGTGTTTAACGATACAATTGACCACAAAGGCGAGGAGATGGAGGGAAGAACTGGTGATTAAGACATCAAGGAATCAAGTGGCGGTGTGGAGGAGGTACTTATGTATTCACCAGATTTAAAGGGGACGGCGGAAGGGTGGGAAAAGGGAGATAGAAAACGGAGCGAGGTAACGTGGAGGATGAAGATGTGGGTTCGACGGGATATATGAAGCCGCACCTCGCATATATATCACGCGTTTATCTATTCAAACGGACCCTTACTATATCTATCAGCGCCTCGCCACGGTGTATAACCAAGCGAACCCCTTGAGAAACTCTGCCTATCTGTAATACACATCGCACCCACATACCCGCCTCTCTCTCTCCTCCTCCCTCTCCTTTTAATATAATGTCTTCTTTTCCTTCACCTCATCTCACACTCCCTCCCTCCCTCCCTCCCTCCCTCCCTCCCCTCCCCCTCTTCCTCCTCCTCCTCCTTCAGCCATTCAGAAGGAAAGGTAATTATCCCATCACCATCTAAACGTCAAAACAAATGAGTGCTTACACACTCCTTCCTTCCTTCCTTCCATCACCTACCATATAGTTTAACACATGAAAGTACGCCTAAAACTGGCATTCAAATTTAGAAATACACTCCTTGCTTATGTATTCCTATTGAAGATGAAAGAAAATCGAGAATTCTAATTAGCATTCGTCCAATACACTAGCACTTCCATCCATACCTTTCATACTTTTCATTAACAAATAAGTCTCACGAAGCATTTCCTGGTACTACAACTTCAACCAGTCATCCTTTAAATATGCAAGATGATACCAGGACGAATTGGGAGTAAAAAATATTGTATCACTGTCTTGCTGTGTTGGCAGGTGGAGAGAGAATTGTTTGCCTGGGGAACATGAAGCTTTGTAGCGATCTGACGGTAGACAATAGAGCTTGGGTTTTTTCTTTTTTATTATGTGCAGAGGGAGAATACGGTTTAGGCTTCATTAGAGAGGCTTTTCATTTGTTGATGGGGAAGCTGTGTGTGTGTGTGTGTGTGTGTGTGTGTGTGTGTGTGTGTGTGTGTGTGTGTGTGTGTGTGTGTGTGTGTGTGTGTGTGTGCACGTGTTTTGCCTCATGCAAAGTGTAATTTCAACATCATGCATTCGCAAAGAAGCAATTGTGGCGTGGAAAGGTAGAGTTCTAAGTATTTCATCGAGTAGTATTTATATATATACCAACAATTCTCTTTTTTTTCTTTTTTGCTCTTTTTTGTATGCTTGAAATAGCAATATATTAATGATTTTTTTTATAATTTACTTTATCGTATATGTATATTTCAGCTCTCCATCGGCCTTCATACACATGTCATAGTCCAATTCATACTCTCATACATTTTATATTACCACCTTTTTTCACAAATTGACCCACGCCTGACGCTCTGTATTCCTGACACAATAAGCACCCTCATACATAACCACCTCTATGAGATATTGAGTTCTTGTATGCTTTATTTATGTATCTTAATATCTTCCTTGTTTTCCTCATCTCCTTCCTCTTCACTCACCCACTCACCCACACCAACATAGCAGCAGCCTCCCACGTATGTACTCCCTTCACCCTACAACCACATGAGGCACAAACAACACCAGCCACTTGACAAAGAACATGTCCAGTTGGGAGAGCACCATGTTCACTCTCACTGTGCCCTTCCCTAATCCTTTCATCCCATGCTCCTTGTCACCCCCTTTCACATCTCTATTCCTTTTCCTTTTTTCCTCCCCCATCTGCTCCCGAGGTAAGTGTGCTGGGCTGCTGGTGGTGCTTCTAGGATGATTGACCTTGAAATAACACAAGAGGAGTAAGCAGGTAGATTGATTTCGTCTTGACTAACACGGAAGCACGTTCGCACACACCCTTTACACTAACACAAAAATAAAAGAAAATTCTCTCAATGTATCTATTATTACTAAAAGCGCTTGGGTGTCAAATATAGATGCGAGCACACATACGTATTGCATACCTTCCCATGCATGCAAGCACACACACACACACACACACACACACACACACACACACACACACACACACACACACACACACACACACACACACACACACACACACACTTTCGTTACTATGGCTTTCACACCAATTCTCAGGAGATCCTTCGTCATGCTGAAAGGTTCGATCACACAACAATTCACTTCATCAAATATTAATGCGAACGTACGACACAATCCAGGAAAAGCCGCACTGTGTCGCTATTTTACAAAACCCACTTCTATGTTATTTTACAAAACCCACAACTATGATTTAATCCAGTGTTAACATATTATGACCGAATGCACCACAACAGTATTACCAGACAACACAAGGCTATACTCTCCTGCAACACTGTATTATCGAGTTTCCTGCTGCCACCGCCGCCGCCACCACCACCACCAGCCAAGGACGATTACAAACAAAATAAAAATATAAATTAATATTACTGTGTGTGTGTGTGTGTGTGTGTGTGTGTGTGTGTGTGTGTGTGTGTGTGCGTGTGTGTGTGTGTATGTGTGTGTGTGTGTGTGTGTGTGTGTGTGTGTGTTCTTGCAAGGCCGTGAAGGGAACCCAGTATTCGGGACGCTGCTTAAAATTCATGGAAAATCAGAACAGATATTACAGGAGTTCCGAGTTTCTGTCAGGAGGAGGAGGAAGAAGAAGAGAAGAAGAAGGAGAAGAAGAAGAACAAGAACAAGAACAAGAACAGCAAGAACAAGAACAACAAGAAGAACAAGAAGAAAAAGAAAAAGAAAAAGAAAAAGAAGAAAAAGAAGAAGAAGAAGAAGAAAAAAATAAAATAAAAAAGAAGACGGAGGAAGAGGAGGATAATAAAAAGATAAGGAGGAACAGATGGAAGAGAAAGCGAAGGTTTGAAAGAAAGGAATGCAGCAGTAGCAGGCAACAGACAACAGCAAAAACAAAAA
>JAPQNM010000013.1:7469297-7479297 GCA_029783475.1 Metacarcinus magister
CACTGACAATTCTATTTTTACTCAGCCGTTATTGAGAGATTTGGACTGTTCTAACAATACACATCTGCCTAACATCAGGAAACTTCGTCGACTCGTAAGCAAATCGTGCCTGGATCACCCAATAATGCCGCTTGGTAATGCTTGTGTTGACGGCTGAACGCGGATGAGTGGCTGCAGATTTGGGTACTGGGGTATGCAGGAAGAGGGAAACACACAAAACACAAGAGGCTGATATTATGGTCAGCGCCAAATAAAGTGCTGACTTGCTATACAGAAGCGAGTTCCTTAAAACATGCAAAGAACAAGCATGGTGGTGATTAGATTCGAGGAAGGAAATTATCACAGAGCTTTTCGATTCGTGGTAATCTGGTGCGTGTCATGTCCACAAGCTGGCAACTGTTTTAACATTTACGTAAGTCATCGTCTCTACCCAATATAGAAGATTTTAATTGGTTAAGTAAATTCTAAAACATTACTTCAAAACTACAGTACTATATCAGGTAGTTTTCATTCGTCCAGAAACGCCCTGAAGACTATAAAAAATAAATAAAACATGCAGCTGTCAATAAAACTAATGTGATTGATATACAAGACGAAGATCACAACACAAAAGAAGAAAATAATGTATTCAACATGCTAAAACCTGATAGGCCAATCGATGTGAAATTTAATATAATGTTACAGAGCAAGTATATAACGATAATGTTAAGAACTGATTAATAAGTCATAATAACATGAATGATAATAATGATAACAATAATAATAATAATAATAATAATAATATAATAATAATAATAATAATAATGATAATAATAATACTAATATTGATAATAATGATGATAATAACAATAACAATGGGAAGCAACTCAATACTTACAATAACTAAGCCCCTCAATTGCGAACACTCGTTTCATTCTCAAGCCGCTTATATGATACAAAGAGGAAGCTGCATCACAATTTTCGTAAGTAATTAATTGTTTCGCTTAAACCACTCAAATAAACTTAAACTCAAACACTAAAGTTAACAAAAACAAATGTCTATACACAATAGGACCAGCGCAGAGAGAGTAACGAAGAAAGACACAGGAGACTTAGGTTAAGGCCAGTCTAGTCCAGCAGCAGTAAACAACATCACTCGCCTGGGACACCAAGACCCCAAGAGTAAGGGAGACCTACAACACCTCCCACAACACCAACAAGGCAGCGGCACGAGGAGAGGAAGGAGGGATTATTGAGTAATCCAAAGAAGGGGAAGGAAGGACCTAAAAGATTATCCTGACATTCTAAAATGGAAATACTACTAAACAAAAAGTAATGTATTTTTGTATCCAGGTACTTTGGTTAAGCCGTAGCGTAGGATGACCAGCGAAAAAGAAGGGACCTGATGTTCTCAGCACAGGCGTGATTTACATGATTTTATTTTAGAAACAACACACCGTCAAAACACTACGTCCCGCAGACCCAGAATGGTGGTGAGTAGCATGCATCTGAAACACAAATGCACGTATGCTAATTTTACGTTCGTCAGCGGCTTTCCAACCTATGATAAACTTAAACATAAACAAACGTGGACTACACTTAGTTTCTAAAAGCTGCTCTCTCTCTCTCTCTCTCTCTCTCTCTCTCTCTCTCTCTCTCTCTCTCTCTCTCTCTCTCTCTCTCTCTCTCTCTCTCTCTTCTACACACAAACAATGGAAACGCCCAAAAACATAGTGTAAAAACGAATTAACAAATTATCATTTAACCAAACTTCAAAAGAAATACAATAACATACATGTTCCATCATTCCTTTAAAAAAAAAAAATGTATTACTATTCCTTGAGTGTGTTCACTCCACCATTCACACGGTAATGACGTCACAATATATTCGCAGAACACTATTGGTCCTCCAGCCGTGACATCACCACCACCACTACCACGTATCAGTGACGTAATCCACCACCGACCGCCTCATGCCGCAAGAATTTCACTTTACAATGTCATAGAATTTGGCATCGAGGTCTTCTTTTGCCTCTGATGATATAATCTTCCTCCACATCTCTTTACGCTTCCACAACACGCCCTTCACTCTAATCTTCACTCGGGGCATTCATCTCCTGGCCTACGCACCTTGGGATCCTAATACCGCTAGCTCCTCCCATGTAAGTCTGATGTCACAATTTCCTCTTCCCTGACGTCACACTCTTGCCCAAATATATTTATAGCTATGACGACTTTGGTTTAGAGGAAGGGAACGAGGAAGAAGGCACGGAAAGAAGAGGGTGGATGAGGAGGAAGAAGAAGAGGAGGGGGAGTAGGAGGAATGGGCGCTGACTCAGAGTTCCCAGTACACTATTATACTCTGAATAAACAATGAAGGAAAGGCTACTGCCAGACGGGTTTCTTCTCCTCCTCCTCCTCCTCCAACACCACCATCATCCTCACCCTCATCGAATGCAAAAAATAAACTATACCTCTAATGGCGAGAGTGTATTAGTTGCAGGACATTAGATAAAAGAAACACAGTATATGGTGGTGGGTAATATATAACACTGTATATTACATAGCGATACTGATGCGTAGAGGTGATGGTGGCGGTGGCAGTGCCGGTAGTAGTGGCATAAAAGATCTAGGAATGAGAACGAAGATAATGTTTTTTTATGTTGACAGTAGTAGTAGTAGTAGTAGTAGTAGTAGTAGTAGTAGTAGTAGTAGTAGTAGTAGTAGTAGTAGTAGTAGTAGTAGTAGTAGTAGTAGTGGTTCTAGTGACGATGCCAGGGATGATAATACGGTAATGGTAAGTAAAGACGTTGAATAATGAAGGGAATGGCTGTACAACGGGGGCGGTGATGGACAGTGAGAGGCAGGAGGAGCATACCTGTGGCCGTAACAAGACAATGACACCTCCACCACCACCACCGAGAGAGAGAGAGAGAGAGAGAGAGAGAGAGAGAGAGAGAGAGAGAGAGAGAGAGAGAGAGAGAGAGAGAGAGAGAGAGAGATGGGGGGGTAGTGCGAGGTTCATTGAGGTTTAGGGTAAATAATGCAAGAATGCGTTTGAATTTTTAATAATAAAGAAAAAGGCAAGAAAATATATATGATATAGAGGGAATTAAATAATGGAGGATAATAAATAAAGTAAGAAGAATGAAGAATAGTGGAGTTACACATTTATGTAAAATATGGGTATTGAAAAATGGAACAATGGAATAGACAAAAATAACTTACGGATGAAAGGCGAATCAATATAGAAAAATACATGACATTGAGATGAAAAGTGTTGTTAAACAAAGGAAGTAAATTAAAGTACAATTAACTGAAGAAAAAGAGCAATGATGCACTGTGTAAAGACAATTAGATATAAAACAAAAGGAAGAGAAAGGAAGGAAATGATGAGAGCAAAGAAAAATGGATGGGAGAGGAGGAACACATGAAAAGAGAATAAAGGAAATGAAAGCAATGGATGGGGGCAGAGGAACACATGAAGAACGAATAAAAGAAATGAAGGAGGCAAGGATAAATGAATGGGAGAAGAGGAAAACATGAAGAAGGAAGGAAAGAAATGAAGAAGGCAAAGATAAATGGATGGAGGAAAAGGAACACACAAGATAAATCCATCACGAGCCTCGGACACACACGAACAAACTTCTCGATAAAAGCAACTTCCCGAGACTGTTTCTTATCGCCGCTGACGAAGCAGTATTAACTGATGGACTCTTCGCTTTAAAGATGATGAAGCCACTTGATGATATATGAGTGGATGATATTTCAGAGGAAAACTATAAGACATAACTCAAATCATGTCTGAGAATAGTATATGGTAATGTTTCTTTTCTTTCTTTTTTTTTCAACCATGCGAGTGATTGTTTAATTTATTGAGTGGTTAAGAAAAAAATAAATTAAATGTTTTATTGCGCAGCAGACATTCACCAAAAAACACATGAATATATTATTTATTTTTTCTTATCAACTCCCATCATGAGAAGTTAGTCGTTTTCTTTCACAAATTTTCGTACAACAACACTGAATTATTGCCGCTTTGTGAATAATATACGTACTTGCATCCTAAGTTTTACAGAGTAACACTCAGGGACTAGGAATCAATAAAGTACACACACACACACACACACACACACACACACACACACACCCACGCACACCCACACACACACACACACACACACACACACACACACACACACACACACACCCCGGTCCATCCCAAACACAATATGCAAGGCAAGTCACTATGGGAGAAGCCACTTAACAAGAAACTGCTAATATGCTGACGAACGCATATAAGAAAAGAAAAAATTGTGTGTGTGTGTGTGTGTGTGTGTGTGTGTGTGTGTGTGTGTGTGTGTGTGTGTGTGTGTGTGTGTGTGTGTGTGTGTGTGTGTGTGTGTGTGTGTGTGTGTGTGTGTGTGTGTGTGTGTGTGTGTGTGTGTGTGTGTGTGTGTGTGTGTGTGTGTGTGTGTGTTAGCTACATAGAAAGACAGACAGACAGCGTTGGAGGAGGAGGAGGCTCAACATGGGAAGGAAGGAGTAAAGGTTTTAAAGTTTTACGAGATGGATAGATGGCGGGAAGGACGAGGATGGAGACGACCTGCTAGCTAGGTAGTGGATCGTCGTGTTTGTTTAGGTGTGTGTGCCAACCGAGGCCAACGGAAGAGAGCGACTGTGGCGTTAATCTGGGAGCCGCTTAGTCTGCTGTCACTTGTCCATGGGGCGCAGCAGGAGAGAAAGAGCAGGAGAGAGAGAGAAAGAGCAGGAGAGAGAGAGAAAGAGCAGGAGAGAGAGAGAGAGAGAGAGAGAGAGAGAGAGAGAGAGAGAGAGAGAGAGAGAGAGAGAGAGAGAGAGAGAGAGAGAGAGAGAGAAACACCAAGTTGCCAGCCCTTTGCGGTAACACTGACATCCCACAACACAGCTGATCTCGCCTCAGCCTCCCAAACCTGATTCACCTGACAGCCACGCCACACACGCCTGCCCTGTGCTGGAACAAACACAATCTGGGGCTGTTCTGTTCGTATAGTGACCATGAAAAATGTAGTCGTTGCCTTCACTGTTGGGAAAGACACTGCTGAAATATGTATAACACTGCGATCGAGACAATATAATTCAGTTTTTTTTTGTTCACTATACATAGTTATAATATTGTCTTTCTTACAATAATTTTGTTTTCTATATGTTGATAAAAAATTTTCTGATGTTTACATTTCTCCTTTTCTACTTGAATAAGGTTATAAACTTTCCTGTTTTAAGAATTGCTGATATTCTAGTGTATCTTTTATCAGCAATTCCAGTTAAATAATTATGAATCTTTAATCATATTATTTGTGATGAATTAGTAGGCTGGTGAAGGGTCCTAGTTTCAGTTCTTTTTAAACAATTTGGTTAACTTTATAAATACCTCTTTTACAAAATTGGTTTTTGTATTGGGATACTATTTTTTTCTTGACTAAAGGCTAAGCTAGAACCAATGTATTAACTCAACTTGCGTCATGGCTACCTGTTTGCACTGCCCTTCTATCACGGAACACCCATTAAGGTAAGGCCGCAGTTTTACATTTGTTATTCTATTGCAGTCTGAAGATGGATATCCAACCTCTACTCTATTAGAAAACCACACTCAACTATTTATTGTTAAAAAAAAAAGCGAGCCGGTCCGCCCGGCATCTTTGCTCATCTCCCCTTGTTATTTCTGTTTGTTATGCACTTTGTATTCTTGCTTCCCCCTCCTTTGTATTTTCCCCCACTTTCTGGAAGTAAAACTGAAACTGATGGATATCCAAGTTCTCGAAACATCACTAAAATATATAATGTTGCAAATCATTCAAGTGGTGTATCAGTTTCATGAAGCTAAACAATCATCATTTATTATCATCATCTCCGTCAGTTGCCATTACAAGCCTAGTTATGATATTAATCCTCACAACATTCATGAAGTTGTGAGTAGATGGTCAAGTAAGTATTCCCTTCTATATGTTGCTGTTCTCGTGGATGTTTTGTTTAGATGTTGGTTAATATATCAGTTTAGTCTTAATTATTAGCGATAAACCATGAGGTACAGTTGGTACATATTGATTTACGCTAATGGGACGGTAATTCCTTGGTTCTTTCTGGTATTCTTCAATGGAGCAAAATTACTATTCCACAATAACACGATTCAGAGAACCTCTCTCGATGTTTTCACGGAAAAAGTAAATGAGCTAATTTCTTATGAAACTCTATTCCTGCGCCTCTCAAAACTTCCACCAACAGACCATCCTCTCCTAAGGTCTTTCCTTGCTTAATTTATTTCAGTGCAAAGATAATTTTATCTTTTATTACTTTTGGTACTGCATCATCATATACTTTATTATTCATTTTCGGGATATATATATATATATATATATATATATATATATATATATATATATAGAGAGAGAGAGAGAGAGAGAGAGAGAGAGAGAGAGAGAGAGAGAGAGAGGGGAGGCGGTAACCCGAGTTCGAATCCCGCCGGAACCTGGCCATTTGTTCAAGCTGTCGTCGAGTGGCCGAAAAAACCCACATGCTGCTACTCAACCCTGTCTGCAACTGCAAGTGCATTGGAGACTTCAGGGGACGGCATAAACCTCCACTAGCGTCTCTTAAAAAAATACTGCACCAACCACTAACGGGCGAAGGTCAACCATCAACATCACGGCTCTCAATAACTCCTACAGAGATAAATATAATATGTATGTATATATATATATATATATATATATATATATATATATATATATGTGTGTGTGTGTGTGTGTGTGTGTGTGTGTGTGTGTGTGTGTGTGTGTGTGTGTGTGTGTGTGTGTGTGTGTGTGTGTGTGTATCGTTTCTCCATTTAGTTCTGTCTGCCTTATTTTACCCTCGATGTGTTGTCATTCTATTACTCAAATTATCCATTTATCATCTGTTCGGCGCATGACTTGTCCTATCCATGTTTTTTTAATTGTAGTAAAGATGTCTTCAAATTTAGTCTGATGCTTATTTCATAATCCTATTATCCTATCTTTCCATAGTATGCCAATAATCATTCTCTTCATTTCCTTTTGGGTAACTTGAGGTTTTCGTTCCAGTACTTTCGTAAGGCTCTTGGTTTCCGATTCATATGCTAGAATTATTTTTTTTTTAATGATAGTGGGAGATTATTTTTCACAACACTTTTTTTTTACCGCTACCACTTCATGCCAGCTTTATTCATGTTTTGATTTATTTTACATGATCACATGCACTAAGTGTATGTCCTAAATGGATATAATATTCCTGAATTTTTCTATTACTACATCCTCAAATTATGGTTTGGTATGTAATTTTTTAACAACCCTTTTGTTTTCATGTTCAATTTGAGACCCACTTATTCTTACTTTCTTTGAGCAATTGCACAATCATCATCTTTTTTTCCTTAACATGTGACTCACGCCTGTGGGCTTAATGGAGGCGTTAGATGGTCGGCCTCCGCCCGTTAGTAGCACAAGTTAGATTTTTTAAGTGACGCCTCGTTTCTTGTTGTATGATGTTCATCGTTAGATTTACTCATGCGAACAATACCATTGGCAAACCTGAGATTGTTGAGGTGCTTTCCATTTATCTTAATTCTTGGCTCTTCCCACTCCACGTTCTTAAAAACTTCCCTTAATACGGTCCTGAGCAATTTAGGAGAAATAGCGCCACCTTGTTACCGGCCTGCCACACGAAGGAGAGAAGGGCGGAAGCGGGACAGAAGGTAATTCAAGGTTTGAAGAGCAGATGGTAGCTTCGCTCTTTCGCTCTTTAAAAAAAAAAAAGAGTTCCTTTCTTTCTTTCTGTCTGTAAGTGTCCGTCTGTGTATGATGTATAAATATATGTATTCAAACCTTTGTCTGCTGTAGAATTTGTTCGTGTGTCTGGCTAGCTATGACTACATGGTTGTCGTTCTGGTGATCAATAAGCGTCGATAATTTTTTCGTCACACTCAATGAAAGCCTCAGGAGTACACACACCAAGGTGTACATGCACTAACAGCAAGCACAGGAAGCACGCACAATTCTATTATGAAAAAAATTAAAACCAAGTTCACGAATTATGGACGGATATTTTAACACACATGAAAATGCACATACAGGAACAAACATAAATAGTCAGCAAGGAAATAAATATAACCACAGGTAAAGCAGAACAAAATGCAAATGAATAGCCGCTAACAAACAAAGATAAATAACATTGCAAATATATAAAAGAACAGACAAAAATTACCCACAAACAAACAGCAAACAGTAGGCCACTTCCCTCACGATGTGTATGCAGACTAAAGTTTTCACGACGTAAATTCACACAGCGGAAGACACTCAAGCACACACAGGCGACCAGTAAGGTATATTTTCCATCTATAACATCACATCAAACTCACTTTCAAGAATTCCGGTGCAGCTAAAAAACAAAATTAATGTTTGCTCCTCTGACAAGTATACCACATGATAAGGAGTGATTCATGTATGTGACAAAAAGAACATAAGTGTCCTTCTCCACACACACACACACACACACACACACACACACACACACACACACACACACACACACACACACACACACACACACACACACATACACACATACAAACACACACACACACACACACACACCTATAATACACACACACACACACACACACACACACACACACACCACACACACACACACACACACACACACACACTACACACACACACACACACCTACACACACACACACACACACACACACACACACACACCTATACACACACCTATACACACACACACACACACACACACACACACACGCACACACACACACACACATATACAAACATACACTTTAGGTAAGTGGGAGCGTGTGTCTGTGTGTGTGTTTTCATACATGTGCGTGTGTGCGTGCGTGCTTCAGGCTGGAATTAGGGAAGCAAGATAGAGATCGCCCCGGAGCCCCATCGCCAGCCGTGTTATTTCCCGGCCCCGTAAAACGTTCAGCCCAGCCTAATTTGGAGCGAGACAACACCAGCCTCACACAGACAGGGAGGAGGAGGAAGAGGAACAATAGAAGGAGGAAGAAAGAAAAATACCAGCACAATGTATAAGAAAAATAATGGGTACAGAAAGATAGAAGGGCTTTGGTGTAAAGGAGGAGGAGAGGAATGAGACGGAGAAGGAAGAGGAGGAGGAGGAAGGCTGGGTTCGTCTAGCTGGATGTCTCAATATAACAGGAAGATGAATAGTTCTGGAAGCCTGGTGAGCCGGAGGGACCCAAAGAAAATATATCTACTGGTAAAACTTCCTGTGGCATTGAGGCAACTTATGATTCGCAATCCACGCACAAACTCTTGGAAGACAGATAAATCGAGTATAAGTATATATAACAAAAATGTGTGTGATAAAAAAGCAAAGTAATAGTAACAGTAAAAGTAATAGTAATAATCTACGAATCACTTATAATACTTCACTCGTATGTCAAGCCAGCTAGCTCTTCCTGCACGACTGTTTTCATAGTGGCGTGTGTTGACATTAGATTAATACAGACATAAAGCGTAGAGAGAAGCCAAAACTTATGTTACTTTAAATAGGAATGACATAAACCAGTATTCATTATGCACTTGAAGGCTTCTAGTTATCTTTCTAAACACACAATAAAAAAACACATACCATAATTTTTTTTTTTCAGATTAAATCAAGAACTACCATTGGTTGTCCCACGTCCACTACCGCGTCAGCTTCACGAGACAACAAACTAATACCTAGAACACTGTGAGGAATGCTTTCATTAATTAACTTTATAGAACACAATAGCACCATCGTGAGGAAGCACATACACCAGGAGTCATCAACGAACCTCTTTGTGTGTGTGTGTGTGTGTGTGTGTGTGTGTGTGTGTGTGTGTGTGTGTGTGTGTGTGTGTGTGCCTTGTGTCTTCTCTTTGTATGTCCGTTCCCTGATGTCTTTGTTTGTGCTGCACTGTAGTTACGTGTCTGTATCCCTGCCATGTGTAT
>JAPQNM010000013.1:7489297-7501797 GCA_029783475.1 Metacarcinus magister
TAACCTACATGTAACAAAAGCTAACAAATGTGTAAGAGGCTGCATCACGCACGCTCACCTTAATTAAAGTCAAGGAGCAGAACCAGATTCGCTCAGTCTGTTTATAGAATGAAAGGATGAAAAAACACCAGCTTCACAGGGAAGGATTCTGGGAATTCACGTGTGTTTACAGAAAACAGAGTTAATCTCGGATAGTTTACTTATCCCAAGATAGAACTCTGCTGTTTTTAAGATGCACCAGTCACAGCTTAGACATTTCCCAACAACGTCTTCCTGTGCCATAAAAAGCTGAGGAGGCACGCGATCGCACAGTCAAGGTGGTGCCTAAGTCCAGGAACGTCAATTGTTCCCCAAGCTGAGTCACCCGCCCCGCCCACAACCTCCCACGCCTGCCCACGCCCACCACCACACAATACAGGGTGATGGCGCGTACAGCTCCCTTACCATGGCCATCTAAGGGCGGAAAAGAGAGAAAGAGAAAGAGAGAGAGAGAGAGAGAGAGAGAGAGAGAGAGAGAGAGAGAGAGAGAGAGAGAGAGAGAGAGAGAGAAAAGGAAATTAACAGGGAGATGCAGAGTGTGTCCATTGTCTCTTCCTCCTATGTCACCTCCAATTTTTCCTCCCTCGAGTTATGAGTGAAGGGAGAGTCATGGACGCAGGCACGAGGCAGTGGATGGGAATATGTAAAGAGTGTGGCAGAAAATCGGATGCAAGCAGGTTTGAAAGAAAACGTACAAGTGGGCGGACTGAATGAGAGAGGGAGGGTAAAAGATGGTAAATTGGATGGGTTGGAGGTGCAGATAATTGAATATAATGCAAAAATATAAGGTGATCATCAGAAGGGGTACGTGTTAGCCCAATAAAAATATGCTTCTGGGAGGAAAATCTAATAAGCAAGGAATATGGAAGGAAAAGAACATGTTTACAACTAAGGAGTACATCATTAACTTTAAAGTACGGAAACAAATTTATAGCAAGAGACTGACAGACAAATGGGAAGTGAGAGGACGTAGGATGTATAATGTATAAGGTAGGGTATAAGGGTAAGGAAGGATGACAGAAATTTATAATGGAAACACCTCCACTTGAAAAATGTCCTGCCACGTTGGGAAATGCATGCACTTTCGCGGTCTTTGCCAATGATTTGTGGTTGACCAAGTTCTCTCCAAGAAACTCATCTGGATACTGTCACGCACTGCCCATCACGGTCAAGATTTCTACCTAACTCTCAAGTCTTGTGGGAAAAAAGGGGGAAAAGACTAAGACGGAATACTTTCCATTTTGACCCGCATAACTTAAGTATATTATAGAGACAGCCAGCAAATGT
The DNA here is from genome assembly GCA_029783475.1 of Metacarcinus magister. Classification (NCBI taxonomy): domain Eukaryota; kingdom Metazoa; phylum Arthropoda; class Malacostraca; order Decapoda; family Cancridae; genus Metacarcinus; species Metacarcinus magister. Next base: position 7,490,624 of record JAPQNM010000013.1, read on the forward strand.
GAATTCCTTAAAAGCCATCCGCGTGTTCGAGAGTTGTTAGAATTCTTTACCTCATTACAATTATCAAAGAGATATAAGGTATTTCCAGATTCTTCCGACACATACATATTAAAGAAAGTTTATGACCTTTACCATTTGTCATTGCAAACTACAACTAAGAATTTCACATGTATACATTTACCTGAGGAGGAAACTTGAGGTTGAATATGTCCCTCTGGAAATGGAACAATCCATTATCCCTTGATTCTGCAGACTCAACTGACTCACCCGAGCTGAAAAAGAAGAAAGGAAAGTTTTGGCAGGAATAAGAGAGGACCTATAACTGTTGAATTCATATGATAGGTTTAATTTCAGGTTGGTGAATAATTAAGTATACCTCCAAAAGGAAGACTAGTAAGGAGCTCCTGTTTTCCATTTAGAAACAACTTAATTTGCAGATATTTAATATAAAAATAAGTATACTTAATCAATATTAAATATAATATTAAATATATATTTAACCATAGAGGACATAATCCTCTTTTTCTAGGTCAGGCTTAAACTAGTGTTGTCCTTTAACAAATAGGAATACCTGTCTTATAATATACGTGAGATATCATGAACACAATATTTTCTTTGTTTCTCACTGCATTTTCCTTACAAGCCCAAAATTCAACTTTTTAAAACTTGTTTCAATCCGCTTCTAAGGAATGGTATCTAACGGAAATAGTCTCAAACATGGTGATAAGGTGTCTTTATGGATAGCAGACAGAGGCCCCAAGGCAACCAAAAAGACTGAACTCACACCAATGACGAGACTAATCGGTAATCCTTCAAGTCAATGGTCATCACGTAAATTGTCGGTGTTCACGTGCACTGCAGCGAGACTAGAATCACGTAAAGTTACCTATATTTTTTTTATATATAAAAATAGCAGAAAGAGCATGAGAAAAATAGAATTGCAGGAGTATTTTTGCTTTTGGATAAATTAACTTGCCTTTAAAGTAGCTATGAGGTATTTTCCTCTGTGTTCTTACTTAGCTTATTACAAATAGATAAGTCTAGTCGTAAAGAGATGATAAATATTTGTCAAAGCATTCTTTAGTAGAGAGGTCTTGGTTATTTTAGTGTGGTATTTCACTGGTGACGTTCAATAACTTACAACTAATTCTCTACCAAATAAAATGCTCCAGGTAAAAAATATTTATCTAATGTATTTGTTAAAACAATCAGCTCCTTGTGTGGTTCAATATTTCAACGTGCAGATTTGATACAGTAAGCCTTCAATGATTTTGAAAGACATTTTTTGACAAGTTGGGGTACGATCATTCAAATAAAGATGTTAATGTAGAAAATATCTATCACTTGATACTATTTGTAACTTCATAATTATCTAATTGCAAACAAATAACAATAGTACTAATAATAATAATAATAATAATAATAATATTACTTCTACTACTACTTATAACAATATTAATAATAATGTTTAGAATAATAATAATAATAATAATAATAATAATAATAATAATAATAATATTAATAACAATAATAATAATAGTAGTGATAATAGTAAAAATAATAATAATAATGATAATAATAATAGATAATAATAATAATGATGATAACAATAATAATAATGATAATAATAATAATAATAATAATAATATTAATGATAATTATATTAATAATAATATTAATAATAATAATAATAATAGAATGCGGGTGTGTGTCTGAAGAGGAGAGCGGCGTCCGTCTGTTTGTGTGTCTTGAGCTTAAAGCGAGCGCCAGTGATATTTCGCGGGATATTTTGCTGCCTTTTGGAAGGGGATGCCCAGGGTTCCCAGTGACGGTACGCAAGTATCATTTTGATACTTTTTGCCGGTACCGGTACGTTTTTACGACGCTAGACTAAAATTATACGAAATTGACATTATTGTTTTATCAACTCTAAATCAACTGGGGGAATCGATGAGCCAATAGTAAGGCTGTATTCATGGCACGTTGACTCAGAACACAAAACATGCTCAGTAATGGCCGGGAGAATTAACTGAACAGAGTATGTCGGTTGGGTCACAGTTTTGGCCACACAGAGCTTTTTCTTGATTCGCATCTAATGGTGAATAAGTGAACAATTATTTCTTGTTATTAATAAACAGCCTTGATCTATTCATCTTGCACACCAGTGGGGAAGGAATCGGGTAGAGGACCAAGAGTAATGTCTCTCTTAGAGTGGCTTAAGAAAGGCAAAGGTAAGAATGTATAGAAATTTATTATTTTCTATTCTAAATATGTACTACATACTACATACTCGCCTGCCTCTCTGTTTTGGTGGAGCAGATGTATTTACACAGCACAACCAGCTATAGAAACACAGTTGTTTTATAATTACTGTAAAATAACTACTCGTATAAGTGTTACTATAAATCACACCAGAAGCACAGCATGCTTATCCACATTTCATTTGTTGCTGTTGTTGATATAATTATCATTATTATTATTATTATTATTAATTATTATTATTATTACTATAATCATTATTTTTATCATTATCATTATTAATATTATTATTATTACCATAATGAGTCTTTATTAGCACACAATCACTCTTCGTAAGATGTATCAAATTTAATTATGATTAGAAAGGATTTTATAATATTTAGTAGTTTCTTCGGTACTATTTTACATCTCACCAGAATGCTCTAGAGATATGTGGATTATATTTTTGCATTACCTGATGCATTTTGAGAAGGTTTTCTTAATTACATTTCCGTCGCAAATTCTTAGTTTGTGAGATATTCAATGTTTTCTGTGAGACCTCTTCGAAAAGTAAAGTTTAATTTGGTTTAAACAAGGTTCTGTTATTTGTCATTATAGATTAAAGTTTGGTTAGGTTATGTTAGGTTATGTTATATTAAGTTAGAAGCTATCAAATATTCTTTATGACCAGAAGTAGGGAGTTGGACGAGGCGCAGATGCGATTATATTTCGTAAACAGACGCCATTATGGTGAAGATGTAAAATTTTACGATTTCTTCATTATGAAATATATCGTATAAAAATCCGTATTGGATACTTTTTTGATGCTTTTTTCAGTCATGTGGTACTTTTTTACGTTTTGAGCGTTGGTAATGGTACGTATTTGTTTTTCCCACTGGGAACACTGGCCTCGGTGTGGTAGGATTCTACCTATCTTGATATATATATATATATATATATATATATATATATATATATATATATATGGAAATTCTGGATATTAGGTCCGTGTCACGTACAAACACGAAACTCACATATCATGTAGAAGACTCGGTAAAGGTAAAAAAAATGAGGTGCCCGCTTCTAGTGTGGCCGTAATAGCACTCGAGAGTGTGGCGAAATTCAACAGTTTCTAAGTCCAGCGAGCTCTGCACCAGTCAAAAGTAAACATTGAAATGATTTTCTATTGTTTATGACTGGGATTTGTGGGTAGCGGCTTATAAGGATTTCATGATATCTAAAGAACTGAACCCTCCAATCGCGCTGCCACTCGTGACTGCCATTCGTGCCGCTAGGTTATGTTAGGTTAGGTTAATACCCTAGCGGGGTGGTCCAGGGAGGGCGCAGCCCCCCGTCTAGATTAGGTTAGGTTAGGTTATGCTAGGTTAGGTTAGGTTAGGTTAGGTTAGGGAAATTCGAAATTTTTAGGGTAATTTTCTTAGATTTTCGAAGGCCCATATTTCGCTTATTTTTCATCCCCCCCAAAAAAAAACCCAATTCCCTACGGGCCCCCAAGCTTGTTTGAAGGGAAAAGGGGGGTTGGTGGGGAATCGGGGAGGCGGACTTAATATCCAGAAATACCATATATATATATATATATATATATATATATATATATATATATATATATATATATATATATATATATATATATATATATTATATATATATATATATATATATATATATATATATAATATATATATATATATATTATATATATATATATATATAATATATATATATATATATATATATATATATATATTATATATATATATATATATATATATATATATAGTATATATATATATATATATATATATATATATATATATATATATATATATATATATATATATATATATATATATTATATATATATATATATATATATATATATATATATATATATATATTATATATATATATATATATATATATATATTATATATATATATATATATATATAAATATATATATATATATATATATATATATTATATATATATATTTATATATATATATATATATATTATATATATATATATATATATATATAATATATATATTATATATATATATATATATAATATATATATTATATATATATATATATATATATATATATATATATTATATATATATATATATATATATATATATATATATATATATATATATATATATATAGTGTAGACCAGGAGAAGGACTTGGGAGTGTCAACATGCAAGGCATTGAGTCCAAGTGCCCACATAGCAAAGGTAGTGTCAGAAGCCAATCAAGTGATGGGAAGCATAAGGAGGACCATAGAATTCAAGAGCAAAGATAATTTAATAAGTATATAAGTATGGGCCCTGGACCCATACTTATAAAAAATTATGATTTTTTCCTAATAGTGCGACTTAACTGAGCTATGACATTTCCCCACCTCAGTCACGGAGCTTCTGGGTGGGTCTCAGACAACGGCGTAAGCGGCCAAAACAACGCTACATTATAACAAACATTCAGTTTGGATAACATGAAATTTAACCACTAAAAGTTTTTAAAAGAGTAGTTCTTCAATATCATGCAGAACGTCTCTTCTTTCACGGAAAGATCTTGGGCGACACTGTGGTACTGCTGCAGCTTCAGCCATGTTCAATGTTATGATGCGCGGCAGCGGCAGCGGCAGCGCGCCTGAGACATGAGTATAGCTGCTATTCCCTCCCGCACCCAAACTTAGCTATGAGCGGGACTGTGACTGTTTTCCTAATAGTTACGACTCGCGCTCAGTTTTTTCCGCCGTTTTCTGTGCTTATGACAGTCTGAGACAAGATCATTGCTTTATAAGTATGGGCCCAGCTGGAGACCATACAACCAGAAGGGCATAGATAACATAAAAAATGGGCAGAGAAAAATGACGAAGATGATTCCCAGCCTGAGGGAGGACACCTACGAAGAAAGGCTTACCAAGACTGGACTGGTGTCTTTAGAAATGAGAAGACTTAGGAGTGACCTTATAGAAGTCTTTAAGATTATGCAAGGACTGGAGGGACTGAAAGCAGAGGACTTCTTTATCATAGACCGAAAAGTGAGCAGAAGACATCCATACAAGATATTTAAGCAGCGACCAAGACTTAATGTTAGGAAGTACTACTTTTTTTTCGTGCAGAATAGTAGACGAATGGAACAATCTGCCAAGTGAGACAGTAATATAAAGCTAAGATTGATCCGCTGATAAGGCAAGTGGGAGTGCACCAAATGAACCAGTGAAGGCTTACTGCCCCGATCTTGAACCAACCACCTCAAGTTTACTGAAGCTGAGGTGGAGCTGGTAAGAATACTGGTAAGAATGTACGAGGTGCAGAGGCTTGACGTAGACGTAAACGTGGATGTAAAATTTTACCAAACAATGCTATCTCAGGCACAAAAAATATAATAAACAAATAGATAGATAAATAGATTGATAGATACATATATATTTATTGATAGGTAGGTAGGTAGAAAAAAAAATCAAACAACTTAATTACTGAAAGAGGAACAAGTTGGCAACACTCACCAGCCAACACAACCTTCCGCAACACGCCAGTTCTCAGGTGTTCACCCTTGCTGCTACGCCACACAACAACGCACGCACAGAAAGGACTTCTAGTCCAGTGACAAGGGATGACGCTCCGATCACCACCAGCTTAAGAATTGCACAGAAACAAATAAAATAAAGAGTGATAAAGTAACATTCCCGCGCCGCGCACGGACACACTTCGACTAGCCTTCCCGGGACTTCAAAGAGACTGTTGGGTTAAGCTTAAATAGTTATCAATTCATCATATTTTCAACATTTATAGTATATATTATGGTATGATTTACTATGTTTACTATTTATCTATTTACAAATATCGACGTAGCATACTATAATGAGAGTATTTTCTTTGTATTAATACTATATACAAATTGGCAAAGCTACCTAGGCTATTTATGTTATTTATAATAGATTTTGTTAACCTGTTCATTATTGCATCACTTATTATTGTTTTAAGAGTTAATGGTACCATGAATTAAGTAACATTAATAAGAAGTTTCAATGGATCCATCTAATACGAACATTGTTTTGTTTTAACCAAGGTGTCTCTGAACCACCAGGGTGAGTGTGATGGCCGTGTGTGGGTACTTGGTTTTTGGTTTGCTAGTTTTTTTTTGTTTTTTTAGAGGTCTATGCCTCACAATCGTGGTGGACCACCGCTGCCCCACTGTGGTGCCCGACCACAGCAGTTCCTCCCAGTAAACAGCTTAAGCTTCACGGTCCCGGGCGGGGACTCGATCTGCCGACCGAACGAATGCAAGGCCAGCACGCTACCATTATACTAGCCAGCTAAACAGTACGTGTACATGTTGGCAGCAATTTTTTCTGTGTTAATCGTTGATGAGATATTCCAGATCGTCGCCTCTTGCATCAAGGACAGCACTAGCGTCTCAGAGCCTTGCCTGTGCAATATAATGATGCAGTGTGGGATGAGGCTGTTCCAATACCAAAAAAAAAAAAAAAAACCAGCCTAGTGTCTCATGCTATTATGGAGTAAGTATTGCCTTCTGTTATTGTTGTTTCTTATCGTTATTTACATTAAGAAGTAAAGTCCATGGTAAAGTGAAAATTACATTAATTATATGCAAATTTGTTTATGTAGAGGAAAAAAATGCCAAGTTAACCGTATGACGCGGCGGCTTAGGTCGCAGCTGGAGGTAGTGACGTCAAGTTCAACTCACTTGCCTCTCTGTTTTGGTGGAGCAGATGTATTTACACAGCACAACCAGCTATAATAATACAATTGTTTAATAATTACTGTAAACATAAATACTCGCATAAGTGTTACTATAAATCACCAGAAAAATCAACAAATATAGTAAAACTTGCCAAACAAATGACAGACTATTGTGTTGAGCGGCGGTACATGTGCGGGAGAACTTTGACCACTGCCTTGTTGAAGACCATTGTGTTGTGATTATCAATAACCATCACCGGATAAAAGGAAACTATTTTACAAAGAAACAAGTGGAGAGCTCATCAGTGTAACATGTAGTGTAGCCTCATAGTAGTCTACATAGTGATTATAGAACACCATCTTCGGCGATCACTTGCAAGACACTTAACTGGTTTGAATTGAGATTGGGTCTAATAGTTTTTTTCCGTAAGAGTTTTCACAGTATAGTGAAATAAGAAAAATCAAAGACAGTCTCCAAAATTTATCGAATAACAATTTAGTTTGGCTGTAGTCGGAGCTGTATCCTAGTACTACGAGTAATATTGGTCGACGGTTTGTATGTTATTAATATAAAGGAATATCCAGTTTGCTATACTTTTCCTACGGTACCAGTGCTTATGAAAGCTAAAATTTATTTTCAACTGATTATAATGTCATATACATGTCATCTATGAATGTGTTTATAAGCAAGATGTAGACTAGTGTACTGTATACTGCAGTAGGAAAATAGCTGAATGCAGAAGTAAATATATGCTAACAAGGATATCTCAGTACTAATTTGTTCTAGAGAAGTCATTTTGGTCTCATTCGAAAGAAAAGAAAATTCTGCAGAAGGTTTATGTCTTTTTTTTTAATAAACCAGTTAGTTTTCTCAAAACAGGAATGGGAATATTCCTCTCAGTGTCGGTAAAAGACTTATTCTATAAATAAAGGCCCATAATTTCATACTGATGCATTTAGTACTGGAAAAATTTATGGGAATAGCTTCTACAAGTATCATGCAATATGAAATAAGGCATATTTGAATTACCAGATTTAAATTTTACCCTTCAGAAGCAATAAATGAGAAAATTTTATAAATCCAAGATGGCCGCCATTTTGTGGCCATGACTCGAAAACCCGTCACAGGATTTTTTGGGACTTTCTGGATAAAGATACCACAGGTCACCTCTATATATCCCCAAAGTTTCAGTTCGTCAATCTAAATTTTGAGGTTTGAGCTAAAAAATAGCTAATTGTACTGTACAAAGGGTCAAGCTGGTTCAGCTTGATCCCCATATCAACACCACACGTGGCGTAATCATGGGCTACCCCCTTCGTCTACCTATGGATTTACTACTACGCCATCCCCAAGTCGAGGAAGCTACCCGCTGCCAGACACCCTGCACCAAAGAGGCCACACGCCAAGTCACTGTCACACTAAGTGGTCCCTTCCTACCCCAGTTGTCCTTGGGCAGCTGGGGGACTTTCTACCTCCGCCCCTGGGTGCCCAAACCACTGCAGTGTTATCGCTGCCATCGCTTTGGTCACCATCAAGTTTCCTGTGCAAACGTCATCAAGTGTGGGATTTGCAGCGGATCCCACGAAACACAGGAGTGCCTGGTTAAGTATAAGACAAAACAAGACATTGTCCACCGTTGCCCCAACTGTAACCAGGCCCACCACGCCTGGAACAAGTCCTGCCCTGCCCGCCTTCGCCTCATGGAACGGGGTCGTGAACGGCAAGCTGCCTGGGTTGCTAGCCAGCAGGAAACCGCAACAATCTCAGCACCTCTCTGTACTTTTGTGTGGGGTCAGCAACTACCCACGGCTCTACCACCTGCCCCGCGCTCAGCACCCACTGATTTTACCCCTCTGCCTCCCACTGCTGCTGCCCCGCTCCAGCCACCAATCACAAGCCTTCCCTCCCGACAACCACCACGCGCAACTCGTTCCACTCAGACGATCGTCCCGCTTTGCACCACACCCTCCTCACCACGCATTACCTCACCTCAAAAAGTTCGTTGCACTTCCTCCACCCAGATACCCGCCATGTCTCCACAGACTTCCCTTTCAGCATACAGTAAAGAGACACGCTACTACCAGCTGCCAGCAGAGTCCTTCCAAGCCATTGGAAAAGAGCTGGCAAACGGTCTCTCCTTGACACTCGCCGGTGCTCTTGGCTTCCCCGTCTTCCCTGCCATCTTCAGCCAAGCAATACAGACAGTCATTGATAAATACCTCGACAAGATGAGGACCTGCTCCATCTCAAACTTGTAGCTGTTGCCCTCTCCATACCTGCACTTCTCTGACGGGCTCTTAGCTAGCCCGTGTCCTTCCCTATAAAGGACAATATAAAACAACAACAGCTGGTGCTCAGTAGATGGCACTGTCACGGATTCTGGCGGGAATATATACAATTATTCAGATTAACTCACTTCGAATAGCCAAATTATCTACTCTTTTATAATGTATTTTCATGTTTGTTTTTTTATTTAATTCACCATTACTTAGATATATTAGACTACATCCATTCATGTGTTCAGTCCCCTCCATGCTGGTAATTACTATTCTACCTCAAGGCATGAGGCAAGGATTACAAAATTGATGATTGGGCCACGAAAAATTGTAATCAGTAAAGAAGCAGCCTTTTTAATGAAGGTAGATTTGCTGTTCGTTAACACACCACACACAATCAATCTCTCTCTCTCAACATAGAGAAATGACATTAATTTCGTAAATCAGGCAAAAAATGGTTAATAAAGCATCAGTTTGCAAACAAAAATATTTTTTTAAACTTTTGTACATACATTCTCAACTTACGTCATCTTAATTACAGTTCAACCCTAGACATATGATACACACCGACCACGTGTCCAACAGCCAAAGTCCTACACTGAATTTCTAGAGCACATATCTATAAAGAAATGTATGAACACTGTTTGCCTCATGTAGCAAATCTGAACTGAATATTGTACATTTTCTGAGCATGTGCCATTTTTAGACTTGAAAATAATACATTTGGGTTCAAATTTCCTGCAGGTGAGACAGAACACTAATGGCTGGTTCTGCAACCAGAGGTTTGCACGGTGTAACAATAGGTGCTAATCTTAAAGGAATTAGTTTTATTGGAAAGGAGGTGAAAGGAAGACCTATGAAAATGTAGGTAAATGCTAAGATTTACAATGGATAACCATTTAACAAAGAATACAGACACATTCTTACACCAACCCTCAATTGCAAATCTCTGCATTTCTAAATATTCAAGAATTACATCACTGAATATCTTTGCTCAGCATGACATAACTAAAAATAAGATGTGTTGGAGGGCATTAACTTCAAGACACTGTAGTATCCATATTGTGGATTGTGACAAAATGATACCTTGGATACCATTTGCATGGCTTTGATGCCCAAGGTTTCATGAGTAATTTTACCAATTTAATGTAGATGTTTGCTTACCTTATAGAAATTATCCTCACTTCATACAGGAAAACACTTAATGAAAAAATAGTTGTACAAAACTGCTGAGTATGCACTTGCAGGTCCACTGATTCTATTCAGCAGAGCTTTATACAAAAATATCTTAAAATTTTGAACAAAAAATTACCTATTTTTAACAGGAGCTCTACAGAGACCTTTTTCCTAATTTCCACCAATCACTTTGGCACGAGATTCAAGGATATATACTGTACATTGTTCTCCAGTGATGACCATATCACACCCAGTTCACTCAAATCAATACATTATTTCCTATTTACAAAATGGTTTTCAGCTACTGATATCTCACCAGCACCCAAACTTGTTAACCTATAATATCTATACACACTCATGGCATGTATATAATACAGCCAGTACAACAAAAACATCTTCAGAGAACAAAAACAATGTCCACACACGAAAAAGGGCAATTATTGATTATTCTTATTACAGCAGTAGTAAAAAGTGGATATGAAAGACTCAAGTGAGAATATGTTACTTTCCAATAGTTTGAAATTCGATCAGTATCAAATTCCGTGAAGATAATTTATAGGTTTCCAATAAGAAGAAATAAGTCTAAAATTTGAAAAAGAAAAAAAAAATAGTAATAACAATGATAATGATGATGATAATAATTTTATCAATAATAATGATGATAATAATGATAATAATAATAATAATAAAAATAATAATAATAGTAATGATAATATTAATGACAGATAAGTTGAAAAACAAAAT
>JAPQNM010000013.1:7506797-7519297 GCA_029783475.1 Metacarcinus magister
ATTATCGATGGTCAACCTGTATATATATATATATATATATATATATATATATATATATATATATATATATATATATATATATATATATATATATATATATGGAAAATAAGGCATATTTGCAAGCCCAAGGAAGTATGCACAATGGAGTGGTTGAGTGGACAAAATCAAGCATTCATTGTGATTTGAAAATATGAAAATTAAGTTTGAGTCAGCCTTGGGAAGTGGATATAAAGAAGAAAGTCATCTGTAGTGTGGGGAGGAAAATGCAAGTGAGAAATCAGAAGACTGTAGGAGGCAGAATACGTCCATAAAAGGCATACATTGAAATCCTTGATTCAAATAAGAGGAAGTTCTTAGATAGATGACAGATTAACAGATGGAAATAACAAAATTGGCTGATGGAACATCAGTATACTTATAATGTTTTTTGTTCACTTCAAAGTTGTATTCTGATCAATTCATAAGAATATCTCCAACTTGGTTGTTCTTATATTTAAAATATCATAGTCATACCTAATGAGAATATTTAAAGCACATAATCATTCATGCGTACCTTGTCTGGTGGAGCTGTTGTCCTCAATCTTACTGAGCCTCTTTCCTCTGATGGAAACCCAGTTTCCTGTGAATCAAATATAAATATGAAATTAGAAAATTGAATACTATAAACATAATTAAATATCATCATCCTCCATCATCATCATCATCATCATCATCATCATCATCATCATCATCATCATCATCATCATCATCATCATCACCACCATCATCATCATATCAGAAACAGAGAGAGGATTCTGTAACTCTAGACATCTCAAATATACAATCTTCTCTCTCCGTCTCCTGATGTCTATTTATCAGTATCCTACAACCAGCAAGAAATGGACAGTAGAAACTGTATCACAAATAGTGTAATGGATGAGATATAGACAGATTAATAAAAATAAATACGCCACAGCAAGGTGGTAAAATGGCTCATTGGATGAGAGAACAGGTTTCACATGTATATATATGTTACAAGTCTATTGGATAATTTTGTGGCTTAGGATAACATACAGCATTATGCTAGGTGTTCAGAAGCACTTTTACATAAGCTGAAAAGCCTCAAGTTGTTTTCTTATGTTCTTTGTTCAAAACACAACTTGTTGCTCAACCTACCAGACATGTTAACTTAAACCTCATTTATCCAGAACTGAGTTGAGCTGACTGCATGAACCATAACGAGTTAGGTAATTGAGCGTTGATTGGCTACTAGCAATGATTTACTATGTTTTATATTGCTTTGCAATTACAGAATTTCATTGTATTCAAAGTAGGCCACTAAAAAGGTGACCGAATTATTTATGATTTGGAGACATATGGTAGCAGCTTAGAGAAATGGTGTTCCAACTTAATCAAGGCAAGTCAGGCCACATCCAACATCTTAATTCTACACTTTACAATACAAAGTTTCAAAATGATTCATAGGTGACCATAAAACTAACCAAATGTTGAAAATAAAAGGAATAAATACATAAATAGAGGATATGATATGGGTCCTCAAGGCCTTCTATGATGCTTGTTGTGCTATCCCATCAGCTCTGTGACACCACTCACCGATCTAACAAATTTTCAACATATTTTGGGAGGAGAGTCAAAACTACATCATGGATTCCACTGGAATAACTAAGATAAATAGGAATGGCAAAATCTTAGATTTTGTATCACTCCAAAAAAAAAAAAAGTTGCAAAAGAAAATAATGAAACCAATGCCAATCTAACCCAAAACAGAAAATGTAACAAAAATGGAAAGCCCTGAACCAGAAAATGGGAGAATAACTAAAATTGTGATGCAAACATCATCCTCATAAAGACAACCAACCATTGATCAAGTCCTTATCTCTACACCAACATGACTAACCTCCTGTACTGTTCCTGAATCTGAGGACTGGGGAATGCGATCACTTCCAGAAGAAGACACAGAGTCCCCACCAGTGGAACATCCCGAGGAATCTGCTGGGTCAGCAACTGATGTCCCCGAGTCCCCAGAAAAGTTACGGTGTTGCCGTTCACTCCCAGGTTTTATAAGCTGAAATAATGAAATGCCGTTAACACCAACCTCAGCACCTTTAAATATAAAATAAAAGTTAATTTTGAAAGCAATATGTTGGAGTTATTATAGTATTGCACTGTATTACAATTCCTTGGTAATAAAAATTAATGAAAAATACTGGCGATTGTGGTAGAAAAGAAAATTTAAATAAACACTATTTTCTGTGAAAATAATAGCATGCTTAATGTACAAAAAGTATGTGTAATAAAATATAGGAACATTACACATACTCTCACAATTTCCAATATACCTTGATGTTCAAAAGAAGTATATTTTACTTGAGTAAATAATAACTAAAAAAATATAAAAAATAAATATATTCATATATATAAATAAATAAATAAATAAATAAATAAATAAATAAATATATATATATATATATATATATATATATATATATATATATATATATATATATATATATATATATAAATTCCAGACCACAAAATAAAGAAGTTTCACCCTTTTTGCAACATCAGATTCTTTTAATATACCTCAGGCATGTCTTCAGTAGTGTGGGAATTCATGTTTAAAACAGATTGTTGAATTGTGTCACCATTAAGGAGGAAATTCAGTGATGCAATGTTTTCAGAAGTATAACCTAATATTTGCAACGGCACACAGCGCATTGAAGCACCATAATGTGGAAACATAAATGCCTTCACTTACTTCAGTAAAGTAACACCTATTTTCGGAGGCACTTTATTTGAATTACACATTCATATTTATTGTTATGTGAATTCATAAGTTTTTCTTAACATTTTGTATAAACATTCATCTTATCATATATTATCAAATATTTAGAAAATTAATAATAATAACTGTATGAACTAATTATACAAGTGCAAATCTAAAGTGTACCATGTACCAAGATGATTTGTTTGTCATTTCTGATTGGACATTTTCCTTTTGTATTTCAGACTCCTTTAAGTTGTAAAACTGTGCTTTTAAAGTACGTAATTGTATGATTAATAAATCTATCCAAAATAAAATTTCAAAATATGATGAAAAATAATGTGCTTTGTAGTTTTTCTTTATTTTTGGCCTTGAGGGGCATAATGGTTCTCAATAATCAAATTTGTTTTTTCAAACAAAATTTTACCTGCAAAGTAAGCCATAATGCACCAAGAGGACTCTACCCCTTCCCATCTGAGTGGTCAAACAGAATGTGTCAGGACAATTGCATGACTTGTATTAAATATATATGATTGGAATTGTTTAATGAGATTCATTATTCTTATAAAAAGTGTACCATTATCAAATTATTTAATATTATTTAGTTGAACGATTATTATGATAAGTCAAGAATTCAAGTATTATTTACATCAAAGTCAAGGACGAAATAAATAATACTTGAGTTATTAATATAATGATTTTTCGGCTCAGTAATGTCAAATAATTAAATAAATGGTGCATGTTTTATGAAAATAATACTTAACTCATAAAACAATCCCTATCCTATTTATCTAAAATAACCAAATGTACAGACATGTTCCATTCTGCCGATTAGGCAGAAGGGGGCGGAGCATACTCGGTGCATTTCAGCCAACTTAAAGAAGAAAAAAGCTGTAAAATGCACGTTGTTTTCTGTACGTAACATGTCATTATACTGCATCTTATTTATACTACAACACAAGATCTCTTCAAAGATTTGTTAAAGATTACGAAACTGCTTGCTTGGTCACTGGGAATGTTGGCTACAACACTCAAGTCAACAAAATTCTTCTTAGTATGGTAAGTTGAATGATACTTGAGCCTTAGTGCTTGGCAAGCTTGAGAGCACAAGGCAGAAAAATGCTCAATATCATGTCTTATGTAAAGGCTGAGGTGCATGATTCAATTTTTTGCATAGCCAAGAACTTTTCATGCATTACCGTATTTCCCGCCATTTAAGAGGCACTTTTTTTTTCAAAATAGACAACATCCAAAGACCAGCCTGCGTCCTATGCCCTGATGGTTAGGTTTTTGTAGGTCTTAGGGTATAGGTTACTGGCACTAGGCTAAAATCTAAACACCAATTTTTGACACAATTGTTCCCGGTTTACCCCAATTTGAAATTTATATGATCATAAATCAAAATACCATATTCATAAGGTTAGTTGCAAGTTTTGTTTACAGTAAGGTAGTTCAGTGGGAGAATACCCAGTAGCTTAAAATCTTAGATCAAAATTCTACTGAGGAGAAGACTTTGAAGCTCAGGGAAAATTTTTTAATTTAACCTTATAAATACCAGTATTTATAAGGTTAGTTGCATGTTTTACTCAAGTAGTTCAGTAGGAGAATACTCATTAGCCTAAAATTTTTGACCAAAACTAAACTGAGGAAAGGGATACAAAGCCCAGGGAATAAGTGGGGTTATAAATTTTTTCACAAATATTCCTTGCCAAATTATTGGTGCATCTTACACTCCGGTGCGTCTTATATGGCGAGAAATTCGGTATTTAAGCAATGGTGAATTTTTTTTTATATATAACCAGAAATTCATAAGCTGAGTTTAACTGTACTGAGATATATATATATATATATATATATATATATATATATATATATATATATATATATATATATATAGAATATATAATATATATATATATATATATATATATATATATATACATATATATATATATATATATATATACATATATATATATATATATATATATAATATATATATATATATATATATATATATATATATATATATATATATATATATATATATATATATATATATATGAATATAATATATATATATATATATATATATATATATATATATATATATATATATATATATATATGACTGGAAGCTGCCATCCTTGCTACTAGTTCAATGTGATGAATCAGAATGTTCTGAGGGTTGCTAAAGTTAGTTCAAGCTCCTTGCTTTTAGTGTCCTATAATTGTATTTTCATATAAAATTTTCAAGTCTTATTACAAGCCAATCATATATTGCATAATGTTTAGGCTGATGAAAAGAACTTCATGGCTGATATGGCAAGATGATGGAGCTCTTTTAAACACTCTTTTACTGTCTATAATTTCATTCCTTTGAAAGTCATTAAAAAGTGGTAAATAATTATGCCTCCTAATTCTTATAGTTTTACCAACAACATATATGAAAGACAAAGAGATAATTACGCATGAATGGCTGTTCCTTATGAGTTATCAGTCACATTTTCTCACACTAATGGCTAATGGCCGTTTTGGAGTTCCTGAACTCTACTACTTTAGTTGTGCCTTATAACTTATAAACATATGTCCTTAAACAGGTGTCTTGTCAACAACATTTTGCATCCCATCACTCATTATCAATGACCCATTCCATAAATTATTTGGAAGATTATGCAAATTTTCAAAAGAGCAAGAGCTTAACTACTCAGCAGAACATTCATTCATCACAAATATGGAAAACTCAGTAGGAAGGTTAGCTGGTGCTAAACATATAATAATGGCAGTACAGCAAAACATAAAGCTCAAACACAACTGTAGAATGTGGATCCCACCAGTTCCTAAATGTTGTAGTATATATTTTTTTTGTGAATAAATTAAATTATTCAAATTATATTCATCATTATGACTATGGCGATATTTAACCATATACGTAGTGAACTAGAAGAAAAAAAATTTAAATAATATACACTGTACACATTGCTCTACATGAAAAAGTGCAAACTATACATTGACGTCACGTATATATACATATAAAGCAAATGCTCTTTCCAGTTCCTCGTAAGTGGTGAGTATGTGATAAATCATGCTAAAGCTGAGGCTAAATACTTTGTAGAACTTACAAGGAAAGTCTTCCAGTTGAAAACAGGATGAAAAGTTATAAACAAAAAGATTACAAAAATGAAGAGACGAAATATAATGTATACATTATGGTATTTTAAAATGTACTGTGATATAGATATCTTACATTAGATATCAACCATAGTAAATAAATTCAAATTTCAAACTAGCACTAAATACATATTATTAAATAAAGTATCACAGTATCTACTATATGTAAACTTAATGTAGACATGGATGCAACAGTTCTGAGAGATATGTTTGAGAGATTAGACAATTATGCTGCACTAATGAAAGCGAAAATTTATATGATTGACAGGAGGAAGCTTAGGAAGAGAATGGAGGGAGAGAGAAAGAGGCATATAGTCCTTAGGTTCAGGGAAGAAGGAATTAGAGAGGAATATAAGTAAAGAGTACCTGAAATGTTGAACGCTGAATGGAAGGATGTGACTAGAAATGCAAACAATGAGGAGGTTTTAGAGTTCAAAACTGTATTGTTGCATGTAAATATGAGTAAGTATGAGTAGTGGTGATCAAATATAAATATAAATATATATATATATATATATATATATATATATATATATATATATATATATATATATATACATATATAAATATATATATATATATATATATATATATATATATATATATATATATACATACATATATATATATATATATATATATATATATATATATATATATATATATATATATATATATATGTATATATATATATATATATATATATATATATATATATATATATATGTATATATATATATATATATATATATATATATTATATATATATATATATATATATATATATATACACACAAATATGTATGTATGTATGTATATGTATATATATATATATATATATATATATATATATATATATATATATATATATATATATACATACACACAAAATAACATGCTATTTCATGCAAGTAATGACAACACTTACATCCTGCTCCTCTGAAGTCTTGAAAGATGGTGTGTTTGTAGTTATGGTTTCTCTATTTATTGGCATCTTTTCATACCACTTTTTTTTGCCCTCAATTGGAGACTGTGGGTCCTGAAAGAGATATACCATTCTCTGTTACACTAATTAGATCTCCTAAATTTACCAATATTACAGATTTTCAAACACACACACACACACACACACACACACCACACACACACACACACACACACACACACACACACACAAGAAAAAGCATGAGTCGAAATTAGAAAGAATACAGAGAATAGCAACTAAGATGGTGCCAGATTTGGAAATTCTAACAAATAAGGATAGATTAAAAGAAATGCAACTGCACTTAAGGAGAGAGAAAAAAAATATATATATATAAATAGATGAAAAACATAAAGGAAAGAATTAAAAGAAAATCTAATCTTGAGAAGAAAAAGAGATTGAATATCTGTGGGGACACAAGAAAAAATTGAATAAAGGAGTTTGTGAAAGCGATACAAAAACAGTACAGCTTGGAATGTACTGAAAGAAGAGGTGATAATGGCAAAGCATTTATAACAACTAATAGAAAGACTGGACAAATATAGATACGGAGACAGATCCTCACGAGTGTAGCTCAGGCCCTGTCTTGTATAGTACAACTAGGTAAACACAACTGGGTAAATACAACTAGTAAAACACACATGTACGAAAACACACATCACACCATGATGATGAACTTACCAGGCCAATTGGCAGAGCTGGTTTGCGGTACAAGTTGAGCATGAATTCCTTGAACTGCCTGTTGGGAGAAAAACTGGTATAATACAAAACTGACTTTCAAGTAATCACAACAAAAATAACTTACTTGAAATTTTTATATTTCTACATGAGAATACTGCCAAAAGGGAAATGCTTGCCTAACTGTCACTCATAAAAATGCAACCATGGACTACACATTATTTTATTGGAAAAATGCGTGTTACTATCAACCCCAAAAAGTGGAGACAGTTAAAAACTTTGAAAGGAATACAACCTATATTCGTTAATATTTGTATTGATCCTCCTACGTTATGGGAAAGTAAAAACATAAGGAGGTTACATATTAATACGATGGAGTCAAGATATTGATTACATCCTGTATTGTTAAGATGGATAGAACCACGAGTATTGTGCAGCGAGGCCATTGGAGGGTTGAGGCATTCAGCTAGAAAGTTCAAAAGAACCACAAAAGTCACGATTAAAGATTAAATGAGTTGCAACTTTGCAGTGAACCGTGAGAAACTGAAAATGATTAATCCAGGAAGTAGATCTCATGCGTCAAACATCTTTTGATTCCACCAAGTTTACATAAAGGTATTATTAGAGTGGAGCTTCCAAAAAAAAACCATACGAGGGATCTCCATAAACAAATGAACAAAGACCTTCTAAAAAGTCACCAACTGGGAGAGGGTGGAATAAACAGAAAAGGCACAAAACTAACTTCATGGAATCTCATTTGGCAAGAGATGACCTTTGGAAAATATAGTTAAGATATCTAGTTCAAGACAAATAATTCAATAGATTATACGCATATATTACTTATATAACTAAAATATCACAGTAACATAAACATACAAAGCTTTCTTATATGTGTACTACTGTAGTTTCATAATTTGTATCTCAACTTTCAAAATTATATAGAAATAATTGTTTATCCATAGTCCCTATAACCAAAACAATAACCTATTACTAGCTATAAGTCCATATATAACAACACTGAATTAAGTCTTGGCATCCCTGGTCTCTTTCAACAACAGAAAGACTTTTCAGAGTAAACAATGTAGCACCAAAATATAATTAGTAGTATTCATATTTAATATGTAACACATTAATATATCAGTATAAAACAGTAACAGCCACTTACTCTCGTCCGTAAGTGAAGATGCCGACAACAAATAGCG
Organism: Metacarcinus magister; assembly: GCA_029783475.1. Classification (NCBI taxonomy): domain Eukaryota; kingdom Metazoa; phylum Arthropoda; class Malacostraca; order Decapoda; family Cancridae; genus Metacarcinus; species Metacarcinus magister. The sequence goes on from JAPQNM010000013.1 coordinate 7,515,595, forward strand.
TCGTGATGATGCACATGAATGCAATGGTCAGGATAATCCAAAAAGCCAACCCTGGTGACAAAATAAAGGACATTAAGTACACTGCTCAAATATCCAAAATATGTACAAAATATTGATGTCCATGTTTACACCTGTTAGGTAATTATTACAAAACTTTAAAATAGATAAGTTGTCAGTGTTCCTCAGGCATGCAATGATTTAATGCTATAAATGTGGTCCTGTTATAATTTCATATTTTCAGCGTATGAGAAGACACTTTCAGTGTTGTTGTTTTTTTCAAATTACCTTACATTTTCTCAATCACACACATAAAAAAATGTCTAGTGTTCATCCCAATGATATGCAAGTGTTAATGTAAATTTTATATATAAAGAAAAAATAGAAGAAAGAAAAACGATATTTCTCTATCTTATTTGAATTATGGTATAACATTGTCTCGACATCGATATCCATTCGATTCACGCGCGGTAATGGTAACAACATGGCCCCTGTGCTGAAGTTGGCCAAACCCTTCTATTTTACACCCAATGCTCGCAGAGTGAGCAGCGAGCGCTGCCCCGCCCCAGCCGGAGGACGGCGACACTGCCGGATAGCCTTTGTGTCATGCTGATTACGAGATCCAAGAAAACTGTTACAATGGTTCACTAGGAACACAAATTCAAATAGAGCCAGCGGAAAAGGACGCCAAATGCCTTCACATAAAGGAGGGCCGCTCACCCTAACACTGGGAATGTTACAAACTAGACATAAAACTGTAAGCACCTGTCATTCCAAGGCATAAGGGTGTCGCAACACAGACGTCCGCGGGTTTCCTTAACATGTACTGCCATTTTTTTTTTTTCGTCCATTATCAGTAATCATGTCATCGTTTTGATGTCTTTGACATCACATCACTCATTATTGTATAATTTTTCCGTAAATAGAACATATATATTGAATATATTTGCTAAAATCCTTACAGTATATCACTGAATTTTTTTCAGTCATGTTAGATAATAACTTTTTGTAGACTTGGGACATGCAAACTATTCCACACAAACGGAGGGATAAATGAACTCGATCACAGTGTGCACACAAACTAAAACAACAATAACAATAACATGTATTAATAACTGAGATGCAAGTGATCTGTGAGCACTTTCAAGGTCATGGTCACTTCTTAGGGCAGAAATAAAGCAACATTGAAACTCATCTAACAGTCTCAAAACCTTTCTCAGAAGAAACACAAATTTAGACTACCTTTAATTACACATTTCAGAAGTCATAAACAATGGACAATGGTGCGAAGCAAGTCATCCAAGGTATGCGCATGTGAGCATCTCGGGACCAGCGTCAGGCGGCAACACTCGGAGCCAACTTGGGCAGCGCAATCACGCCATTGAGGATCTTGGAGCGTCATAGTTCCCGGAAGAAGGCGAAAGAGGGAGGGGGGATCAAAGTGATGGCGCAAAATTCGGAATGACAGGATGAAATTTGTTTCTTTGTCGTGAAATTCGATCAAACTGTTTAAATGTATTCTGGGTTCTTCAAGCTCAATCAACGCTGCTGATTCACTAAGTTATAATGACACAAAACAAACACATGGAGAGGAAGAAATATAAAGAGACTAATACGTAATGAATAGTGCAAAAAACATGATGCTCAAAAAAGAAGCAAATAATGCAGTTGCTTGCAGTCCACAATCTGAACTTCCAAATCACACTCTAAAATGTTCCCAGTTGAAGGAAGGTGTGAGGGATACAATAGACTACCAAACACTATTCCTCAATTACAGGACAAGGGACGGTATTATCTGACGGAAGCAGGTGGCCATTGAATGTTTCCCGCCTCCACTATGATGACACTGGAATGTAACTGTGATGGTAAGCTGGGAAACTTTCTCCGAAGTTATTATGGTTGGTAATGTAGGTTCGTGTCAACTTCGAAAAGCTTCGCGTAATCATGATTGCGTGATAGAGCGATTTGCTGTCATGGGTTATGTACACTGTACATGCACGGTTTCCTGTAGTGCACGCTGTTATGTAAGAGTACGTGTATGTATGTACTACATATATATTTTTTTCTTTATTTTTTCCATACTGCGTTCATACACATCACATCGGGATGCATTTTCATTGTAGATCTAAATATGTAAGATTGTACATACTACTTCAACTAATAGTAAAACCTGTCACCATTATAACTTGCAGCTTGTGGTCAGAAGACACATAATGTAGATCACAAGAACATAAGTACGTACTATAAGCGGTGGTGAATATTAATACAGATAAACGAACCAATTCAAATGGGAAAAAATTTACAAGTAAAAAGACAAAATCAATAAATATAAACTATAGTGGAGTTGTGGTTTCGTGTTTGGAAGGGGCGGGTCTCGTTCAAGCGGCCCTTCGCTCCTGTGCGTGACGCTGTATGTTTGTGATCCATGTGCGTGTTGAAGTATGTGCGTGAGTAACATGCATCTTTGTGGGTATGCTTCCGGCCTCACGGAACATGACCTCATTGGAGTCTAATCACTGTAACGGCAACCAATTTGCATACGCAAACGCTCTCTCTCTCTCTCTCTCTCTCTCTCTCTCTCTCTCTCTCTCTCTCTCTCTCTCTCTCTCTCTCTCTCTCTCTCTCCACACGCACACACATACACACACACTATATACATATATATATATATATATATATATATATATATATATATATATATATATATATATATATATATATATCCATACCCAACGTACAGCAACATCGACTTTGGTCAATTATTTTAAGAACCCTGGGACAATTTTTTTTCTCCTCTGGCCCGCGACTGACAGATGTTCTAACAAGTACCAGGAACTTGTTATCAGGACCAGGCATTACAGCCTCACGAACACAGGAACTCCTCAATTGTCATCTTAACAACAACACAACGACCACGACCGTCCGCTTCGTCATAACTTTTCATTCAAGAGCTCAGAGGGACGTTTGGCGCACCAACTCATCACGAATTCGTGGATTCCAAAGTTAAAGGTAGTAACTAGTACTTTTCAGTAATCACATTATATTGTTATTTCAGTGGTGCAAGTATGAAAATATTGCTTCATAACCACTCCCTCCTAAACACGAACTAGAGGTCACTTGCTCTGAAAGGCCGAACATGGTAGGAAAACTCTTTTCAGTTTCGCCTTCCACGAAGTCCGGCAGCGCCACACCCATCCAGCCATTACGGCCAATCATATCCCAGTGTTTCGGAGAACAGTCATCTATGGTCGTCATTTCTATTGTATTTGAATTACAAATCATCTTCAGACACATTTTTCAATGGGTGCACACTTAAAAGCACGGTAATCACTCACCTAACGTACAAAACTGGTTGAAGATCAATGCAGATATAAACAAATACGCTTGATAAAATTCTAGAGCAAATATGTAAAGTATTTAAGATACACATTACTTGAAATCTGAAAAGATATACAAAATATAAATGTTACGGCATCAAATGAGAATCTTAAGAAATGTGAGGAGGGAGGCAGCTACTGAGCCTCTCAACTGCCATAGATCAATACGCTTTAGAGGCCTTTGGTGACCACCTATAAATCATGAAACATATCCGAGCAGACGCAACTTTTCACTCACCTCTGTATGAAGTCTACTTCCGATTGTGTTGTTGTGGCTTATTGCCTGTGAAGACAAGGTGATCATTGTCATGATATTTGTTTTGTCGGCT
>JAPQNM010000013.1:7529297-7531797 GCA_029783475.1 Metacarcinus magister
TTACATTAAAAAAGTATCAGCACACTAAGATGTTTACGCATACGATTCAAATATGTTGCATTACACCTTTGCAGTTTTTAAGTCATTCCTTCACCTATGTCATGATGTGTTGAAAAAAAATATCAATCTATGCTTTTATATTCTTATTGTTTTTTCTTCTTATTTTGCAATCAACAAATATTCAAAGTACATTGCAAAAATATGTACATACCGAATTTGAATATTAAACACGATTCATAATACTGTACAGTAAGTGCATAACATACCCATTACAAGTCTTCTTGGTTCCATGCTGTATTTTTCCAACAAATATACCTCAGTTGACACCGAAGAATACGTATCTAGTTTTCTACCAAACTCTATATATATCTATGTTTTTTTTTTCGATTTTTTAAAAAAGAAAACTGGATCCCTTTTAGCACCAACGGAATGTTGAATAAAATCATATCAGTTTAGTTTTACTAATTTTGTCTCATTTTAACACAATATGCATGTCTGTCACAGACACCGAAACAAATGACGTCTAGAACAGATCACAAGCCATTCGGAGTTGACATCCTAAAAACACTTCGTGATTTTCGATTTGGTTCTAATTAATGATCATGCGTTTGAACCATCTCTGAAACATTACTCTTACATCTCCCATTCCTGGGACTCACAGACACGTAAATCTAAGAAAGTATTGATATATTTTTTGTGTGTCTTTCTTGGATTAAAACTGCAGATGATGTTATATTTTTGATAAATGTGTATGTATATATGCTGTAAGCATGTATGTATGTATGTATATATGTATATATGCATGTGTGTGTGTGTGTGTGTGTGTGTGTGTGTGTGTGTGTGTGTGTGTGTGTGTGTGTGTGTGTGTGTGTGTGTGTGTGTTACAACTAATCTTTTCTCATATAATTATGCTGGTGTCATAACAAAAATAACTCAAAAAAGAAACAAGTGAAAACGAAATAAATCATGTCCTAAGTATGGGCCTAATACATACATACTACATACATACATTCATATTTTTGTGACACGCATACATCTCATTGCATTCCAAAATCATTACGTTGTTACAGACGTATGTATTTTTAGGTTTTTTTTCTCAACACTTCCTATATCTTCGAAATACTTCAAACCACTAATCACCTGAGTTAACTTATTTCACATGTAGGAATGAATACACACACACACACACACACACACACACACACACACACACACACACACACACACACACACACACACACACACACACACACACACATGAAAAAAAGTAGAACAAATTGATTTAATGACAAAATCAATTGAAAAATATAACAATATAAATTATATAATACATACTGGCCTTTCAGTCATACTCACACATCTTACCGAAAACGAGGACACACTTCGTACTGACACTCTTACATCATGGTGCTTCAGTTGATTGAGTGATACCAGCTGGTCCTATTTATTAAGTTTTTAATTACGTATGAAGTAATGGAGTGACGGCGGCCAAGTACCGCTGGGTGCATCCTGTTTATGATTCTCTTACATAAACACACTTTTTTACCCACAACCATAACAAATGTGTACTATTTCCAAAAGGAAGTTTGATACACCAGTAAAGTAGGCGATGAGTTATTAATTTTGATGCACTTAATTAAAGTTCAAATGATCTACTGAATATGATCATACGAAATTTTCTTCAGTTTCTGAAAACAGTTTCTTGAATATCCTGAATATTACTTTTTTATATATATCATACTGAAAATGTTTCAGATTTCAGATGCAAGAATTACTCAATCAACATTAGGGAATGTTTCCGAAATATAAGTGAGAGAAAGTTATCGGATGAGATAGCAATGTGTCCAAGCGATCCATTGAAATGGGCCCAAAGTTATGCAAGTTATCGCAATGTAATGCCACACATACTTTGTCTCATGAATCTTCTGGTGTTTTCTTTTTAAGAATCTGTATCATATTTTTCCTGCATCAATACCAAGCAGAATCGAATATCCACAACGATTTTTGTTCGCTTTCTACATTCCACCGAGTGTATTAATGGCCATTTTTTTTACGATGTTTTCCTTATCAACAACCTTTTTTTCTAATAAAACAATAAAAGATTCTTCAATTTCAACAACACCAACAACTTCGACGGTGGTGCTGACGACGACAGAGTGATGTGATGAGAAAGTGATTGTAGTGAAGAGGAAATGTTTATCTGTTCCTATTAAGAATGAAGGTAATGATGCAAAATGGGAGACACAACTAGGTAAAGAAATCACGAAAATAAATATTCACTCCTGACACTGTAAACATCAGTTACTCCATGACGTGTTTTTTTTCTACCCTGCACTAACATATTATCCAAACACAATCACTCCACCTTGTCTCAGTTCTTCAAACATTCTCGCAGCAATTCCAAAGTGCCTACTTCCAATTCCTTTCACTTTCAGATCCATAGTCATTGATTCTTATTTGTCAGCCATCTCTCCTTGCCTATTTCGATTTTCTACATTAG
>JAPQNM010000013.1:7534297-7566797 GCA_029783475.1 Metacarcinus magister
ATCCCCGGAGATACTTGGAACTCTCCCCCTTACACTATTAATCTGAATATTTAATTCGAGACAAAAACAAACAAAAACATTGTTTGTGTTTTGGTTGTGATAATTTACTGTATAAAAAAAATTCCCCATAATTGGGTTTTGTCATTGTAAGGCAAGTTTCACTTCATCTTGGTTTCAGAGTCAGCTAGGATGCACTGGCTTCACATACCTTCAAACACATCAGTAATGGCATAATGGTATACACACTGGCAATTAAATAGTCAATGCATACGAAAACTTACCTTAACGTTTTGAAAATATTTTTCATTACATTTAAGCGATAAAAACATATATGATAAGACAGATACATAAAATAAAAAAATAATATATTAGTGGGCCTATTGTCAATGGTGGATTTTACTTACAATTGTCATACAAATATAGAACAAATATTTCATAGCTCGTAATTATATATAATTATTCATAACAGTTGCTGTTAATAATCACGTGTCACGATAAAGAAAAATGTATACGACAATTATGTTGCATAGGAAAATAAATGTGGTTGCAAGAAAGTTAATAACGATTGAAGTGTTGTATGTAGTTGGTGCTAATGCATGAAATAAGATGGAATAATGTTTTGAAGAATAAAATTAGAATGTAATATGCGATTGTCTTAGATTACTGTATTCATCACTATTATGGTGACTTTATTACTTCTACTTCCGTTTTGCCTTAACTTTACTGGTATCATCTATGAACAAAGGGCGCATGTGATCCACACAAATGTTCATAAGAATAGACAGTGTGTTGTGCAATACTCCAAAAGTGTGATGATCTGTAAAGCTATAGCAAATTTTACTCTTGACATCCAATTAAAATTTACTGGATATGAATGTTTATTTATGAACCTTTTCCTTCGAATCTTTATGAACAGCTGTAGCTGAGGCATTAAATGTTGGCGCTTGTCAACTGTGGTCCAGGAAAGAGAAGTTTTAATAATAATTTACATTTTATTATTGCTATTATTATTATTCTCATTATTACTATTTCTATTATTATTATTATCATCATCATCATGTATTATCATTATTATATCATAGTGCCCTGTGGTGGAGGCTGCAAGAATACCCTGCGGATCGTAAAAGATGACAAAAAGGGACGGAACGAGAGGTCTGGGAAACCGTTCCTCTGTATTCTCTCTCCTAAGAAGACAGGGTGCAAAAGGGGAGCTGAGAGTAAGGTCTCTCTGAACCCTGAATGTCTTGTCTTGGTTACCCCTATTTAATCAGAATATAAACCAGGTATATAGATCGATAGATTATATTAGTAGTTGTAGTAGTAGTACCCTGTTTAATTTCTTACATATTTTTACATATAGCATTTTGGAAGAAAGCTAAGATAAACCTGTGGAACCAGCTCGAAATGGTCAAATGTTCTAGTAATGGTGGTAGTGATCTCAATAATTTTATCAAACTGAATTTCAGCTCAAAAAGTCCTAATTATTCCTAATTCTTTATTCAGATTTCTCACCAAGGTGAGGACTGATCCTGAGTTAATGGCGTCCTGTGGCAGGCTATTCAAGTTATTCATTACTCGCACAAAATTTTTTTTTTATCTCCTTAATCTTTCCTTTAATATTTTCTTGTATCCTTTAGTTGTGTGATCTCGCATCACAAATATGTCTTCGTAAATTTATTGGTCTTACACCCCACATATAACGTATAGGTTGCAATCATATCTCCCTGTGCTCTTTGCAACGCAAGTATTGGAAGTTGTAGTTTCCTTGGCCTGACTTCATTGCTCAAGTTCTTTAAGTTTAGTAGTAATTTACATTCTTTTTTCATTTAATTTTTTTAATATCCTGAGCCTGTGGCACTGGTAAGCTTAATGGAGGCGTTAGATGGTCGACCTTCGCCCATTTGTAGCCCAGGTTAGATTTTTTAAGTGACACCTCATTTCTTGTTGAGAAGCTCATGCTGCCCACAGAAGCTCCTCGTTGCATGTAACTTTGCAGTCACATCAAGGATAGCGTTATGGCAGCATGTGGGGGATCTTTGGCCACTTAGCTGTTTTTCTAAAGAAAAGTGGCCAGCTCGTGCCGGGGCTCCAACTCGGGACTCTTGAGTTGGTATGCCCACCACGCTAGCCACTAGGCCACTGTACATTGTCCAGTGCTTCTATATTTTTCATCAGGTAGGGGCACCATACTTTGTTGGCATATTCAATATGAGGTCTAAATGCCATTGTTTGAAAATCTTTTTGTACAAATGTAGCTCTTATAAAGCCAGCTAATTTATTTCATTATTAATTTTCTTTGCTAAATGTTCTGAGAATCTTAACTTATCATCAGCCACTACTTCAGTGCCCTTCTCTAAGTGTACTTCCAGGATCTTATCATATACACTGTATTTTCTTCTATTTATTTACATTAGTTTGTTGTTCCCATTCAAATTTACTTGCATTTCTTTATTTTGAAGTTTTTCATTATCTTCATAGTTCCTAATTTGTCTGAAAATGGTTTTGTCTGCTTACAAATATAGTGCACTACCATTCTTGATGACATCTGGTAAGTCATTTTTGAAAATAACAAATAGTAGTTTTCCAAGCACAGATCCCTAGGAAACACCACTAATTATCACCTGCCACTGAGACATTTGTTCCATTTACAATTACACATTGTTTCCCTTGCTTAAAAAGGCCTCTATCCACTTTACATAAGTATCCCCAATTCTTTTTTTGCTAAGTCTTCTGTGCGGCACTTTATCGAAGGCCTTCATGAAGTCACAATATAGCACTCCACAGCATCTCCTTTCTATAGTGATGATTATTATTATTACACCCCTGTAGTCAGATCTACAATAATTCTACCACTGTAATCCCTGCAGGTCATAAAAGGCGACAAAAGAGACAGAACGAAGTAAGCCCCTCTGTACTCTCCTACGAAAAGACAAGGTATAGAGTAATATTTCCATGAACCCTGGCTTGCCTTGTCTTGGCTTCCCTTTAGAGGGATAACAGCCTGGTATAGATAGATAAATTATCATTATTATCGTAATTCCTACAGCTCGTAATATGTGACCAAAAGGCACGGAGCATGGGGGCCTGGGAAGCCCTCCTCTGTAATTTTTCCTACGAAAAGATAACGTACAGAGGGGGAGGGGAGAGTAAAGTCTCCCTGAAACCTAAATACTTTGTCTTGGCTATCCCCTTTTAATAGGGATATAAGCCAGATATATAGATACTAGATAGATAGATTATTATTAACCATGTGGTAGGCAGCAGCAAGAAAAAAATTCCGCCATTCCCTTAACAGCAGACAGAAGAAATTCAGCATTGCAATTGAGTGACAGATAGATTAAGAGGAGCTACCAAATTTTGACAGGTTTGTTGACACAGAAACCTGGTTTTGCACAGCAACAGATGAATAACCTACCAAACGCTAAACAGTCATGGAAATGTGCATAATGATGTTACACAACTTGACACTTATGCATTTCACTATTACATAAAATAAAAAAATATGTACCCACATTTATCAAAAGCAGTGACCATTGAATTTGTCATTCTTGCTTGGTTAAACTTTACAGACATTTTTCAATTCTATCTATATATCTGGCTGGTATAAAGGAGGAGCTCCCCCTTTTACGACACGCAGGAAATACAGCAACAATATTCTTCCAACCTGGTTGCTGATGTGCGACAATACCAGGTAACCCCTACACTAACTAAATTATTAGCTCTTTAATAGCAGTTTAATATCTTTAATATAACTCACTAATCTTTTTTTTTCAAGATTTTTCTTTTTAAAACTAAAAAGGCATGATATTTCCACTATGTCATTTACTTTTATTCATGGATCAAATTATGTAGCAGTATAATATTTTTTCATTGGTCTAAAATCAAATATATTTTGAAATAAATTTTCAATATGCCTTAAATATTTATAATAGAGATTAAATTAAGTAAAAACATGCATAAGATTAAGATAATTTTAAACAGGTTTATAAGATGGTAAATCACTATTAGTGCTAAGATCAATATACTATGAATTATTATCAATATCTGCTAGTCTTACGAGTTTCAAATGCTTTTTTTTCTTCACGTACATATTGCTCTATTTGACGCCTTACAATATGCACTTTTTTCCTTCTTAAATGATATAAAGAATTGCCATTTGTCTTGATAAATGAAAGAGGATGATTAGCTTCAGGGATTGACTTGGAAAATGAAGGAGGAGGATTACTCTCTGATTGACAAGTTAAATCAGCATCTCATACATTTCTATGTCTGTACTTCCCCATCACAAATAGTTTCAATAATAAAATAATACCAATGTGGTGTGCAATAACGAGTATTTATCTAATTGTCAATAATGAAGTCAAAGTCTTCACACTGAGTTGTTTACTATTATACTGGTGATGTGGTGATAAGTCACTCAAATTTAACTTTTACATAAACTTTTATGGAATTAAATGTATCTTTATACAATGATACATGTACACATTCATTTAAGATGTGTTCTTAAAGTCCAAGCTAGTGGCATGACTATGAAGCAGTCTCAATGAACTGAAGTGAGTTGTTTACAATGTAGATCAGTTATGAAGCCTGTCTGACCATCCAGCGACTATAGCCACCACTGGTAGGATTCGCCTCCCAGCACACTCGCAGATATACGTTCATGTATAAAGATCATGTTCAGCTATTTTGCACAAACATGTGCCGCTGAAATTCCAGACTCCCAGCATCATTTCCCCTTGTCTTTTATGATGTGACAAAAAATCTAGTCCAGAAAAAGGCTGTCCAGAAGATATGGGAGGGATTACTGTATTCATTCTTTATAAAAATATAATTATGTGTCCATTTGTTTTTCTCTACATTGATGCAGTGATATCAAAGTCTAAAGAACTATCTCTGCTGACACCATGTGCGTATTAATGCAAAACACTCAACATAGGGCACAGTGATTGACTGGATGAACATTTTTTTCTGATTCAAGTCTCAAGTTTTCTCCTGTCCATTAGCTATCTACTCTGATCATTGTAACATTTAGACGTGAATCATGACACAAAGATATTGGTAATAGATCATAAATACTTTGCACGACACATTCCTACTTAACATGGAAAAAAACCTCGGTGAAAAAATTGTATAGTATTGTTGCTCATATAATGCTTTCCCTCAGTGAGACAGACAAACCAGTTTGATTAATTATCATCAATTGTAATGGCATGATAGCAGTATAGAATTAAATGTCTTAACTTTTCATAGTCAAACTGTCACCATGTTTCCAGAGATGAGACACCACTGACAAATATTTCTTTGTATTGTCTACTAAAAGCAGATTAATGAGTAATAATGGCATTAGAGACTATATTGCTAATATTGCATTTTCAAACAAACACATACACAGCCCATCGTGTTTTGCCTCTGCAGTTGAATAATCGCACATGATGATGTCATCATTGTCATTATTATGTTCTATTATTTTCAATAAACAAAAAGCTTTGGCAATTTTTTCTTCTTCAAGTGACTTATCCAGGGTTTTCCATGAATAATTAAAGCATATTAATTAATTAATAATAAAGTTATGGACAAATTAAAACTGCTCTTGACTGAATTTGGAAATCAAAATTTTGTGCCTAGAATTTTTGACAGCGTAAAAAAAATTTCCTAATTAAAGCATTATCAACATACACAACGGATAGATTTTCATGTTATGAATTACATTGTGTGTTTTTAGTTACAAATTACACAATAGTCCCATTTCGATAGGACAAGCGGATTTTAAAGTTGTGAAACCAGTTGAAGATGTCACTTTCTGAACGAAACTCACTGAAGGTATGACAAAACGTGCTATTGTCGACTGAACAATGTCTGCTACCCAAGGGGAAATGTAAATGTCAATAACCTAACCCTTTAATGAACCTCTATGAAACTGGAATAGAGTTATCATAGCACTAAACGATTTCAAGATATCAGCACCCTACCTAATAGCTTTATGTATAACACTAAATATTCAAAATATTTGGGAGAAGTGAAATCTAATTGGAAGCACATTATTCCACACCCATCAGGTGTTGGTTACAAGCCAAGAATGTTGTGAGTATCACGGTAATTTTGGCATAATATTGTTGCTTTCAAGCGAAACTTATACAACATCACTCAAAACCATTCTGTTGCCCACATTAAGTGAGAACATTATCAAATGATTTTCCGAGTATGAAAACTGCTACCATATATTTTGTTACTAATACAATTAATGATTCATAGTTTCTTTAATAGTAAGTTTTTTCTGGTAAGTGTATGGAGTCAATCTTACGAGTAGCAAGTAAAAAAGTTACTGGAAAGTTTTTAATCAAGGAGACTGCAACGAAAAAGATCTTAATCATGACAGAAGTGTACACTCAAAAAATGTGTTAACATTATGATGTGGAAATGTTGTTATAAAAGTACAACACTAAAGGTATGCATTAGTAATCACTATAAGAATAAAAAAGACAATTTGCTGATAGTTAAATCCACCAATGACAATGTTATAAAAAAAAATCTAAAAGAAAATATCACCAACAAAAAGTTCCCTGACTCTGAGCTAACTGTGTCAGCTTCAGTTTAAACATAAAATTATATTAACTTAAACAGAATGAATGTAACTTGTTCAAAGCCTGCAGACCTATTCACTGTAATTGGTGTGAAGACAGAACCTCTACACCCAGGAGAATATTTCATAGATTTCTACATAGATCATGTAAGACATAGTAAATATGGTAAACATGCAGAAACATAATAGCAAATAAACACAAAAAATAAATTAATAATATACCAGAATAAATGAGGCTCCAAGTGTGTCACAGTGAAAGAATCTGTAACCTTTACCTTGTTCAGTAAAGTGCTTTACCTATGGAGTAGTAAATTCATACCCAGATTACCCACTGTTCCATCCAGTCACTTAGAGACAACACTCAGCTGCTTACACGGCCCCCAGACAACCACCTACCAACCAATTCCTCCCTTCCCAATGAGGACAGAGTCCACCTGACTAGGCTATAGTGTGGACACCATCTGGCTCTTCTGAACTATCAGAAGAGACTAGATGGGTCCATTGCAGATGCCTGTCCAGGATGTAATACAGCATCCAACACAATCAAACATATTACAGAAGACTGCACTGCAAATAACTAAACATGCCAACAGCACAACATACACTCTATGAAAGCCCTGTGGAAAAACCCAGTCCAGGCCATAGCTTATCTTAGGAGCTCGTGGCTGTTCAGCCAAGCAGCCTGAGGAGCAACAACAACAACAGCCTATGGAGTACTAATGAAATATACCGGCTTCTTTATATTTAGATTTCCTTTTAGTAATCAGTACAATATCTCTAAATTTAATCAACTATTACAAATGAGATTTTAAATATTTCGTAAATATTGTAACTAATAATTTTTTCCTCTAACGCACTGCATATTAATACTACAAAAACTTAAATAAAACTTGTACCTCTAATACCAACTAATGACAATGATGGTTCTAATCCCTAGATAGTAAAATTACACATTTGAGTAACTATACTTTAAGAGCTTACTAACAGCAAACTAAAATATTCAATATAAAGCTGAAGTGCTACAGTAAGCTTTATATGATAGTGTATAAAGTTGCATGTCCTCTAATATTTAGTTGATATTCATCTTTGTCAGTAAGTGGAATGTGGCTCCTTTAGTCCTTAGTACTTCTATAAATGATTATATTTCATACTTGATTATGATGATTTGATAAACTTCCACTCATTTTCATCTGAATTCTAGAAATTTACAAAAATTCCTTTAATATCTTGTGACTGGGAGAAGGAAGCAGCAGCTTGACTTTCCCTCTTTGATGAAATCTTTTCAACATTACCATTACATGAACTTGCTAACCCATGAGTAAAGACGCTCTATCTTGAGCCAGTTGTCTTACTGGTCTCACTTCTATATCTATATTCTTGAGATATGCCTTCCGAGACCTGTTTAGATTCTTCATCCCTTTGCATGATTCATTGTATATGATTCTTTATAGATTCTATACTATGACTAATCTCCCTTCTTTTACTAATTCCCATATCATTTTGAGGCAAATCATTTGGTACATTTAGAACTTTTGAGTCAGTTGTAGTTTTGTGTCTACCTTGCATGAAATCTAAAAGGGCAAACTGTCCCCTTTGGGATATTCGGGAAAAAATTTCAGGAATCCTTTGAATATCTCTTCGTGAGCGATGTGTTTTCATGTCGTCTGCTTCACTGGCATTTATGACCATGCTATTAGTTTGAACTGTACTCACTGTACTGATATGTATACTATCAGGTCTTGCTGGTTCAGAAAATAGATTACTATTATCATCAGAGCTATTTAAAGAATTTTTTGGTTCTACCAAATCTGGAATATTTGACTTCTTAGTAACATTCACTGTATAGAAACTTCTATCCTCTTTATCCGTTGATGCATTATTATTTCCAGAATCAACTGGTTGAGGATTAGGAGATACATATCTGGGTGATAAAGTAAAGGCTGGTGATTGGTTTTGCACAGAATCAACAAAAACTGAGGTTCCTCGATCATCATTAGTTTGTGAACTATTACCACTGCCTGGAACTGTCATGAAGTTTGAAGTCTCATTTATGAATGCCTGTCTTTGCACAACCTCTTCATTTGTAACACTATGATTTAATGATGTATCATGAGTAGGATTCTGATTGGTGAAGTAAGTCTCATTATCTTTAGGGCTTGCTGAATAATTTTGCTTATTCTGATCTGTAAAATCCTGATGATGAGGCTCTTGATTATTCATAATGTTCTCAAAAGTTGATGGAAGATTACTACCTTCCATCTTGTGAACAGTGTTCTCAGATGTAAACTCAGTTTCTACTTCAATATGATTTTGCAATGGAAAATAAATATTTTGGAGTAGTTGGATAAAATTTCCTTGTCCCCTGATTTTCAATTCAAAGTTTTCATCAGAAAAATTTAATGAAACATGAACACCTTTTGTTTTCATGAGCTCAAAGAGAGGACATGATATCTTACAACTATTTCCATCAGTTACTGTCCTGTATTTACTCATGCTAGATTCATTTTGATTTGAGTTGGTGGAAGATTCTCTATCAGTACTCTGATCTGCATTTGAATTAATCAATACATGATCTCTTCTGCGGAAATCATTATCTTGTGACTCAGAATCAACCAAACTCACAATATCTGAAGTGGCTGAATCTGCTGTGTTTGCCAATTTTAAGTGTAAATTATTTTCTCCCTCTGAAGGTAATCTTGTTTCCTGATTGTCCTGATGCAATAAGTTTACAGGAAATGACACAATATTATTTTGTCTAGTAAATGGTACCCATTTCCAATTTCCTTGTAATTGTCCATGAGAAAAGTCAGTGGAACTGTGATGCAGTTCATTTTGACTATTCACTCCATTATTGAACAGAGACCGCGATCTTCCATTCCCCATGCCAGATGCAAATTGTTGGTTGCTGAAATCATTCAATTGTGTTTGTTCACTATTTTGGGGTACCAAAGGATGTTGGTAGTTTCCATTACTCCTACTAACTGAAAGGAAGCTCAGCAGACTACCTGTTCCTGGTTTATGTACACTAGCATGAATCAAACTTTCTACTCCATTATTCATAGCATCCACCCTGAGATTGCGATAACTGACAGATGTAGAAGCTTCAGGAACCTCCATGAGATTGAGATTTGTATTGTACTGATTACTTACAGAAAATGGTACTAATATGACATAGCTACCTTTGCCAGGACAAGTGATCTTCATATCCTTTGGAGGTCCAAACAAACGATGACCTTCTTCATCTGTGCTGACAGCTTGTAAACTAACTGGTATTTCTCCCTGCTTCACTGGGCAGGATATATTGAGATCCTTTAAAGAGACTGCAGTATGATCTGAAATGCATGAAAAATTTCACATTGAAAAATTTGTAATACCACTATAAATCCACATCATCATAGTTTCATTTTAAAAATACAAAATGTTGAGACCTACATCACTCTAGAATAAAAACTTACAATTCATTATACCTCACTCACCACCATGTCTTTGGTTCTGCCTTTGCTACTACACATGCAAGACTTCAGTAATGGTAAACAGATAAGGTATTTAAAATTTTAGAATATATATCTAGAGGGGCATTCAGTAGAGTGCCCCCTTTGACATTAATGTTAAAAGAATTACTGTAGTTGATATTTTGGGTACGAGGTCATGTTATTGAAGTTTTGTAAAGTTGTGGTGCATTTTGACAGTCATGAATTTTTGAGAATCCTGTAGGTTGGCAGCGAGCTTCGTGTGGGTCGTGCCAAAGGTGGCATCCAAAATAACATTATATGAGAACACTAATGACGACGGTTAATTTTTTTTCCAAAACTACTCCTCTGACCTTGACCTTTCAAGATTTAATGGAGTAGAGATTTGGGATAGGGGGTCATGTTGATAATTTGATTGCCAAACATATTCTTGGGCAGTTTTTTTTAAAGAAAAGACTTCATGAAAACTACTTTGCAAGAAGAAAGGATAATAGGGGGTACGGACTCCACTGCAGCCCCTACTTCTACACACATGGTGAATACTTTTACAAAACTTCATTATAATGTTGCCAGATGCATGAAATTAATGTTCTCAAAAAGTCATGTCTAACTTCTCCAATCAGTTGTTCCTCCTAAATTACTAGCATTTCTTTTTACATAATATTTATCCTATCATATAACAATTATTTTCCTTATGCTGCATTATCAACACTTTCATATATCACTTCTTGACCTTAGCCAACATATCTCTTCTCCCTCAAAATAATATTGCTTCACGTTTATATCTATTAATTTCTAAATATGAAATATAATAAATAAAAAATAAAACAATAAAAGTAAACACAAACTCACTGATGGGGATGGCATATGTACTGGAAGTGCCATTGACTGTGTAGTGCAGTTTATATGAACAATTAGGGCCATTACAATCTTCATGGTCCCACTTCAGCCACGGGGAGTCATACTCAAAGGAATCTATTTTTCCAGGAACTGCAAGATGAAAAAACACAAATTCAAGTATATTGTAGATGTACAGGTGATACTTTTGTTCAAATGCATTCTGCTTATTAATTCTGTATATTATGTTTGGAAAATGTTCAACACATTATGAATAAATAAGATTTTATGTGATAAGAACATTAATCATTACCGATTATAAAATTGTACAATACAATATCTATATTTCATGTAGACCATGACATTTCAAGATGGTAAATAATAAAATAGTTTTCTTTAGCAAGAGCCTACAGGATACTGACAAACCATCATTTGCAAAAAATAAATATGACTTATTGACATATTTAAACAATCAACAATACAAGGTTGAATATGCAACACTAACCTCCAATCTTTGTCTTCACATCAATTTCTGCAGCATACAACCCACAGGCAACTTCTTCAAAGACCCGTGTACAAGGAAAAACTTCAAAATGATACTCAGTGAAGGGATCTAGTTGTGTGAAGTTAAACTGAAATAGAAAAAAATTCAGAAATGAGTACTCATATCACTATGTAAACTATGGTTCTGTATAAATGTGTGAGGAGTCTGTAGGAATCAAAGTGAGAAGAGTATGAGTAAGTAAAGTCTATCTATCTATCTAAATACCAGACCATCACCCCTCAAAAGAGCGTAGCCAAGAAAATGTGCACACACACACACACATTCACACACCCTTGCACTCCTCTCACTTAGCTACAAGAATTCTACCACCACAATCTCTGTGGTTCATAAAAGGTGACAAAAGGGACAAAGCGAGAGGTCTGGGAGGCCCCTAGCTGTATACTCTGCTACGAAAAGACAAGGTGCAGTTGGGGAGACGAGAGAAGAGTAATGTCTCTAAGAATCCTGGTGTGCCTTGTCTTGGATACCTCCCTTTATGGGGATAACACCCTGGTATATAGATAGATAGATTTACGTACATGAACAACAAATTTACTGGAAAAAGTTTAGCAAAAAGTTGGTGTGATCTTCATCAATGTATCAATTATTAATGGCTGGTTGATAAACAAATATAGTAAAATTTGCCAAATGGTCTTTTCTAACTTGTTACAATTAAGCATAATATACTCTTAGTGTGCTTTTTAGTCATGGTACACATGTGTTAAAACAATGACTATAGGTATGGTAACATGAGAATGACTGACGAACTTCATGGTATATTGAAAGCCAGGTTGATTATTAGATAGTGAGAAGAATTACTACGTCCCACTCCACTTGTTTTGGAGAAGCCCAGATGTATGAAACGAAATTCATAGACACTGCTTTTCTATTGTTCTGATATGAGGTTATGAAACGTAGAATCAAGAGAGAAGCCTTGCTACAGATTGGGGCAATGGAAATGACCTGAGGAGTGATTGTAGGTTTTAAAAGAAATGGAAGAATATGGTAAGACTGAAGTTCAAGTATGGATAAGGAGCATATCCTGTTTTAGTATGGGATAGGAGGGTAGAGCAGTGCGTAAGGGAACAGATACGGGGACATAATGTACTTGAATAAAAAATGTATCTTGAAAGCATTTTTGCCATTACCCATTACTCTCTCCCACTCACCTAAATAGCTAATTGGAAGCCATTGTAAAATCATTATGAAGAAAAGCAAATTACTTACCTCAAGGATATTGTCTTGCATGTGTGAAGAACGAGGCGAGTTTTTCACTTTATACTTAATGTCATAAGAGATTATGTCTCCATTCTGTTCAGATTCCAATGGAGGTCCCCAGGCCAGAGAAATCCACGTTTGGCCTTTGCTGACCACATAGATATTTTGAGGAGGACCACTTGGTTCTAGAAACAAAACATAGTCATAATTGGCTGAAGTATGAAGCAGAGATTTAGAATATTTGCAATAAGTAAATGATACTTAACTTTGTATTTCAAAAAGTATTTCTCTTAAAAGTTATTTTCAGTGACTAAAGACAAAACTAAACCAAACAAAACTTGAGGAAAACTTACTACTATGTTTAGTCTTCACACGAATGGAGGGAGTCCACTTTCCAAGACCAAGGTCAGATATGGTGGCAATGTTAAAGATGTAGTATCTGTTTGGGTGAAGGTTCCTCACTGTATGCTGAACTGTACTCTCTCCATCCACTCTTATATACATCTCTGAAAAATACAGATCTTGAATAAAAACTAAATCCATTTACAATCCACATAAATTATACAAAATACACCTAAAGCCTTCGATTAAATGGACTCTTATAGTGTGGATTTTAGATTCAATGATTATGCAGCTATTATTATTTAATGTTAATAAACAGTTTGAAACTTTTTCATAAATTATTTTCTTACTTTTATACATCTGTTATTTGTAATAACATACATATAAAAAATATAATAAACAATCATATACATATGATGAAACAAACAAATAAAGAAAGAAATATTCAACGTTGCAGTGCGCACATCTCATATGGCACTATAATGGGTAGTTGGGGTTTATCCAACTGATGGCATCACTGCTGCTCAATTCAGATCAAATAGTTTACAAAAAAAATGACCCTACACTGTTTCTACTTACAGGTAAGGATTGGTTTCTTGATAGAACAATGGCTCCTGTAACCAAAGTCATGCATGTACGTGCTAAGCATCTTTGCAAATATTAATCCAAAGACCCTGGAGTTACTCTCCAATTATAATTGTAGTACATATATTTTTCTCAAGCTCCGTCTTTAGAATGTTTTTGACTTAAGGAGAGATCTTTCTGAGATGTCGGTTGGTGCAGTGGAGCTTTTAGCCTCGTGGTACTTAACAACCCATCATCAAACAGTAATGACTAACACCAATTGATATCACAATTTTCTTAGTTTTGTGGCATGCATTCTTCTAAACAGTATCTAGGGAATTACATATGGTGATCATTGCTTCCTTGATGGCATATTTCCGCAACCAACTGCAACGTTGGTGGCCAGTAATTTTGGGAAGATTCATTCACCTTCAAAGATTGTACATCACCAATAATTCTGGTTGAGTGACATTGGTCACCCAAACAAGACTTTGGAGAGAAGTTCCATACGCTAAACTAAACTAAACCATGTCATGAAGTAACTTAAAACAATAAAAACAACTGTCTTTAGTAAATGGTTTCTGAATTATAGGTACTAACCAGATCCTGAACATTTCTTTGCATGTTCTTCTATAATGCAGTAGGAAATATTGAAGGCGTTTGGCTGTGCTGCTTCAGCTTTACAATCAAGTTCCCATTCCAGCTTCACCTCTGTTGAATACCTGAAAAACAACATGCATACATCAATAGCCAGCTGAAGTAAACACCTAGCTAAATTTTCATGTAGGAGCTAACCCTACCAAAATTAACATCAGATCCCCTATTAAAATTATGAAAATTTTAATCCTGCTGCTCTTCATTCCAGAACCAGACTATTTGATGACAAGTTTTTACTCTTCATTGGTATAACCATTATCTCTAGTAAATCCAATGACTAAAAATTATATTGCAAAGTAATACTGTCAATTTGATATGCTTAATAACAAATAAAAACTTAGCTACAAGATTCAAACTTACACATCTGTAAAATTAAACTTTTCCAAGGCAGGTTGTTGTACACCATGTTTAGCAATGCAACCACTCCACTCAATTCCACTGGATGAGTTGTGGGAGTTGACGGAAATGCCAAACATATAACGGGATGAAGTATCATAGCCAGTGAGATTTTTAACATGCAGATTTGGATCATCAATTATCTCCCAGCTAATCTTGTTCTGTGGAATGGAATATAACTTTTAGTTGTGTATTATTAGGAAATAAAATTGTTATTAAACAAATATATATATCAGAATATTTCACATACTGCAAAAATGAATGATTTCTGTACAACTGCACACTCTACTAATGATATAAAAACTGAAACATTATTAATTTCCTGTTCAAGCCTATGTAAATTTCAAACTGCCTTAATAATTATAATCATATCAATTGTCCAGCACTTACCTGGCAGCGATTCTCATATTCCGTTTGCTTGCACCAGTAGAGGGTCACTGTTTCTATTTTGTGGTTCATATGGTTCCACTCAGGAGGCCGCCATCTTACCATATACGTTGTGGTGTCAATCCCAAGAAAAGCAATAACCTTGAAGTAGTCCGGAATACTTATTAAGGCTGCTTTCTTAGGCACTATCACCTCAGACTTCACACTTGGCTCTTCAGGGAGACTTTCATGATTCTTAGGCCTAATCTCAAACCTGGAAAAAATACATAAAAAAAACAATTACTTCATATAGCAAATCCATAAAAAGGTAAATATCCTACTTAAATATTGTATGCATGTATATGCGCATGTGCACACACACACACACACACACACACACACACACACACACACACACACACACACACATACACACACACACACACACACACACACACACACACACACACACACACACACACACACACACACACACACACACACACACACACACACACACACACACACACACACACACACACAATGAAGCTTTATACCAAAGGATTTTCAAAACAGGAGATTAGAAATTAATTCAATGTTAGCAATGAAGTGAAAGCTTGGAAAGAAGAAAAAGAAAAAGATAAAATCAGCTTCAAGGAAATTTTTGAACAAGAAATGGAAAGCAAGGTGAGAATGGTAAAAGAAGTAATTAAAGTATTAAAAACTCATGAAACCATTGTCAGAGACGCAGCAGAGAAGAAAAGAATGTAATAATACATGGATTAAAAGAAAAAGTTATACCTATGAGAATAAAGAAAAAAATAAGAGACAAAAAGCATAAAAGAAATACTAAAACAATTAAATGATGAGGATGAGGATACTAAATTTGAGGAGGAAGTAGAGGAAGTAAGTTAGGTCCATACATTGAAAGATGTCTTAGACCAATCAAACTGAGACTAAAGACTCAGACTGCAACAGAAGAGATTTTAACAAGGACTTACCAACTCAGGGACATAGAAGAATATAAAGATGTGTTCATTAAAAAAAAGTATGAATGGAGACAAATATTTTAAGAATTAAAGGAAGAGGCAAAACAGAAAAATGAAACAAGAACTACAGAGGAATAAACAAGTTTTTTGGGAGAGTAAGGGACAACATGATAATGAAATGGTACATAAACAACAGATATTAGCAAGAAAAGAAAAGAAAAGAATGGAGCAGTTACAGAAGGGAGTGATTAAATAAAAGAAATGTATACTAACATAGATAGAATAATAGCAAGAAAACAAGAGTTAGCAGTATATCTAAAAAGAGAAGAAACCAGAAATTGTATGCTTAGTAGAAACAAAACTATGTGAAGACATCCAGACTAACATTGAGAATGATAATTATAATATATGGAGGAAGGATAGAGAAGACAAAAAAAAGGTGGTGTGATGCTAATAATAAATAAAATAATAAAATAAAATGCAGAGTATGGAAAAGGGAAAGCAGAATTGATAAGTGCACAGATTATGACAAAATATGGAGAAAGCCAAAAATTAGTAGTTGCATACATACACCCCAAAACGAAAAATTAGACTAAAGAAGAACATGAAGAAATAATAGAAGATATCCTAGAGCTTAGAAAAGATTATCAAAAGTAGTCAAAGAGTAACACTGGTGGGAGATTTTAATTGTAGTGTAGTAAAGTGGGAGACGTTTGAAAGCGGAGGTGAAAATATGTGGAGAAATACATTATTGAGACAAACGATGAATAATATAATGATTCAATGGGTAACTGAAAATACAAGATATAGAGGAGAAGATAAACTATCAAGATTGGACCTATTATTTACCAAAGGAATAAATCTGGAAAAAGATATTAATTATGAGTGCCCCTTTGGAAGGAGTGACCATGTGGTCCTGGAAATTTAGATTAAGGGAAATATGGAAAACAAACAGGAGGAATCATACAGAAAGAAAAGAAGAAATGATACTGAGACTGAGACAATGGATTGACCCACCATGTATTTGTGACTTTACATACATGGAAGCATATTACAATATTCACCTGTATGTTACGTTATTTTCCAGTTTTGAGAACTTTGCATAACCATTGCCAGTAGTCGACGAGGAGAGCACAAGGCTGAAAATAAAACAAATATTAAATATGTGTTCTAAGAGTTAGGCCTAAGAAAACACTAATAATGCATATATAACACTAATATTAAGTAACTTCAAGTAAATAAAGGTTGGCCACCAATATACAAGAAATTTTGTTAATGGTATTATCTTTTATCTAGAACAATTCGAGCTTAAGTTTTCTTCCCCACATTGGATCCCAACTACCACTTCTGAAGCAAGTACAAGAACCAATAGATTTTTCACATAAACAATCGTCATACACTACTTTATTGGAAGATAATATGAATGCTTTTAAGTTACCATTGCACATTCAATCTCTATTAATGGGGCAAAACCAGTTCTCTAGTATTGCCCAAGAATGTTCTCTATTCACAGAATTTAATTTAATATGTATTATATAATATAACACATATTACACAAAGAAAACTAGTTTGCCAAAATATAGGTAATTTTCAGATATACATATTCCACAAAGATTATTAATTCACCAAAATAATGTACAAATATTAATTGACAAAAAACTCAATGATCCTTAACATACCTCTCATTGCTATCATCAAACATCCTCACTTCATAAGTGAAGTCTGGTCCATTCTCCTGCCAAGGATCAATTGTCTGCCAACTGACAAACACATCGCGGTGAAGCTTGGTTTCTTCCACTTCAAACATCCCCAGAGTGGTTAGGGGAGCTACCGTTGGTCCTAAAAGTATAACGAGAATATAAATATGCTTTTGAAAAAAAATTAAGTGTTCCATAATAAAAAAAAAACATTTACAATAGTTAATAAGTAATATATAATATGTAACATTTCTGTTTGTGTTAGCTGCTGTTGAATGGTTCTTATGATTGTTAAATGTATGTTTCATGAACAGTATGGTGCCAAGTAACTGGGCGAGAGTGTATGTATGGTTCTTTTACATAAGGTTTAGGGTGATAAGTATGAATGTTAGTGATACAATTATGCAATCTTTTATTCCTTTTCTGGAATTCGGAATCTTACTGATTTTAGAATCATTGATTTTTAGTATTTTGTGGGGTAAGGAAATAAATAAAAATAATAAAATTACTATCTTACTTTTTTATATCAATATAAAATGGTACCAAAAACATGACGACATCACTGACAGCAATATGATTGCTGGGTGTCAATGTCAGTAGTGTTGGCTTGATGTTGATTACATTCCAATTCGATAACAAATTCAGTAACACAAGAAAATCTAGTAAAGGTTCAAAGAAGCATGTCACCAACAAGCTGGTACTATGAACATTAACACCCCAGCAGTCGTGTCAGTATTGGCAATGACGCCGTCGATCATGAATCTACTAACTTTTTAATCTTTAAGTAAAATCAAGTAAAGTTGAATTCAAACCTTAACTGGCTCAAACTAAACCAAATACTTGAAAATATAATTGCATGCATTAAAGCACAAAACAATTAGTTTGAAGATCCTGGAGATAATGGTAGATCAATGTCATCAATGTCTATCCTGGTGGCTGATTCAGAGGTGAGGTTGAACCAGCTGGTAGAAAAGTTTGAAAGGGTGTGCAAGAAGAGAAAATTGAGAGTGAATGACAGTAGGAGCAAAGTAATTAAGTATATGAGAAAAGCAAGAGGATGAATGTAGTGCTGAATGGTGAAATGTTTGAGAATAATTAATGTTTTAAGTATTTAGGTCACATATTGATGTGGATGGAGGAATAGATGTAGAAGTGATGTCTAGAATGAACGAATTAGGAAAGGTATGGGGAGGAATGAGAATGTTTCAATGTATACAATGTATATAGCTTAAAAGGCAAAGAGAAGGTTGTATGAGGTAGTGGTGATGACTGCATTGTATGGAGATAAAAGTAAAACATGGAGTATGGGAGTGGCAGAGTGCAAGATTAATATTGCAATTTTTCATCAATTGACTTATTTTTTCATCAATTGATATGTCTTTCATCATACCATCATGTTTTTTCATATGTACAAAATAAAATTTACACCACATTCCATTCCAACTGTAAAAAATATGAACTGCAAATAATAAATGGAAAAATGATGAATGTAATATGAACAGGATATTACTTACGAGTGGCTTTTGTTCTATTAGTCACAAGAGCTGGCTCGGACCACATTTCCTCTCGGATGGGGCCAGTCCCAGTGTGAAGCCGTAGACTGAACTCGTATTCAACATAAGGCTGAAGGTCACTTATAGTTCTATTGAAGAGTTTTCTTTCAAATCGAACTGGAGTTTCTTCCCACAGATCAAACTAGTATGGAAGATAATAAAAAACCGATAAGCTAGATAATATCAAATCAAAAGCAATGATATGACCTTCAGTAAAAACTAAACAAGTATGGTTATTATAGTACACATACATATCACAAAAATTTGTATAAGAATTACAGTGTTGAAAATTAAACGTACCATGATCCAGGGGTTATTTTGAAACATATTTCTGAATGGTTTCATTCTATACTTGACTTCTTGAGTGACATTCCCTACTGTAAACACATCTATTGGATATGGATAATTCCAAAACAGTATTACTTTCCGGGGACCAAGGACCTCAGCCCTAAAATTGCTTGCCATCTTGGGTATTACTGCAAAAGAGAAATATAAATCTAGATTAGTAAATCATACATCTTCTATGGAACACTACTTTGTTGTAGTGAAGAGGGTTGAGTATTCCAAGGATCAGTGGAGCTAGATTAGACAGATGAAACCATACAAGGCATGTCTACTATGAGGATTTCAGACAAAAGTATTCCCTTGCCAAGACACCCTAACAAAGGTAGTGATGAAGCAACTAGCCATAACACTGGTCAGACCTGTTCCAGATCAGGGAATGCTAAAAATCTCTGGCTTAGATCTTGGCACATAAAATGTTCAAACACTAGGTATTGAAGATGATCTTGAAGTGTTGGTAAGTATCAAATAGGATATCACTCATTTAAGTGAGGTTAAAAGAACTTGAGAAGAATTCTTAAAATTAAAGATTGGTCATTCTTTTTATATAGAAGACAAAAAGATGAGAAGGATCATGGAGTAGGCTCTAGTGAGCAAAAAAAAAAACTAATGAAATATTGAAAATGTCTATAGATTACGATAGCAGTTGGCTTAATAAGCAAAATAATTAAGATAAAAAATTTAATCATACAGGTTTATGCATCATTAGCCTACAATGAAAAGAACTTAAAGAGGTTTCATGAATATAAAGAACCTATTAAAAAGCACAAAACCTAATACTTCTTTTTTTATTTATAAGCGACTAATGCAAAGATTGGGAAAAAAAGTGTAGGGATGATAGCATTAGGAAACTTTGGAAATGAAACAAAATGATAGAGGTGACATGCTCGTAGGATTTGGAGAGAGGAATGATTCAACAGTTAAGGCAAGTAAGGAGTGGACATGGAAAACTCCAAACGTTGAAGCAATGAATGAAATGGACTCCATTCTTCCATATAGATTGAACACAGTAAAGAATGTAGCAGTACTGAATAAACACACACACACACACACCACACACACACACACACACACACACACACACACACACACTATGATGACTTCGAGGAAATAGTCCAGGCCAAAACTATGTGAATTTAAAACCAAACTTCATACGAGATATGGAGAAAAGATCCTATGAGCATATCACACTTACACACACTAAAAGTGCTAAATGTTTACTTACCACTGGCAAAAAGATCTACATCATGCCTAAATTTAACAGGGTCTTTGGTAAGGTTGTTTTTTGCTGATATCGTCATACTCCAATTTCGTAGTCCACTATGGAAGTCAACTCCATCCCAGAAACACCAGTTTTTTCTTATTCCTGTATACGGCGGACAATCCCTGCAATTTGTATAAATACAACAGAATTTAGTTATGTGAAAACTGCCATATAAATACAAGGGTTACTCAACATAATAAATATTGGATAATAGAATATTTGCATTCAGTTACATTTCAACATGTAATGAATGATGATGAAAATTTTGAAAAATCTTATGATTACACATGCCATCTGCTATTAATGGAAATGCATGCAGTGAACATGACTATGCAAACAAAAAATATTATGTAATGAAGTTTAGGTTCAGGGGAGGCGGTGGTACAGTGGTCTAGCGCTTGGGTGAGCGAGCCTAGGGTCCCAGGTTCGAATCCCCGATATTCGCTGACCACTTTTCATTCTTTGATATCACCGCCGAGTGGCCAAAGACTACCCAAATTGCTGCCATACTGTCCTCAGACAGGACTTACAACGTTATATGCATCTGAGGCTGTAGCAGCAATTAGCCTCGCACGTTCTCAACATATTCAAGAGAGAACGTAAACATTTGAGGCATCACTATAAAAATCTGATAACCTACGTCAAATAACAGGCGAGGCAAGTCCATCTGTGCCCCCATAAGCCTACTGGCGCCAATGGTTAATGATATATATATATATATATATATATACATATATATATATATATATATATATATATATATATATATATATATATATATATATATATATATATATATATGTATATATATATATAAAAAAAGTTACATTGCAGTCAACTCAACAGTATCTCGATTTTTTAGATTTCAGATTTACTTGACAAAATACAACATCCCCAAATTGTTCGCCTGTTGGTAGGATCACATTATGACAAGAAACAATCCCCCTACTGGATAACTTAAGAAAATTTTTTGTTTTTTAAAACATGAGAAATTACAATTTTTCAATAACGATTTGAGTGAATTTTTTTCTTCTAAATATGAGATAGCATGTGCCATCTGGATTGAATAAGGATGAGAAAGATGATAAGGAAGATTTGTTAGAGGTACTTATGGGTGGATGCCATATGTCAAGACAGGAGTTGTAGTTGGTAAGACTGACATATATATCATTTTGATGAAGGAATGTTCATGAGTTGTACAATGAATCTGCTAAAAAAAACTGCACAAGTAGAAAAATATTAATGATAAGAGTTTCATGACGGAATGCTACAAAAACTTGTGCATCCTCTCTATCTCTGACAGCACAAGAAGAAGCAAAGTTGAATGAACCACAGCTATCTAGTTTTAGAATTAAGATAAAGTGTGGAATGTACACCTCAATGTAAGTGACAATTACCTCCATAATGCACTGAGTGTACGTAGACAAATGGAAACAAATTATTCCCTGTAATCTGTTTACTACAGCCTCACATCCTGCCATCACAATGCACATTTACATAGAAGCACATTTACTATGGTTGATTCAAAGACTGTAGAGGAGCAATAAGATATAAATAAATAAAATAAATAAAATAAATAAAATAAATAAAATAAATAAAATAAATAAATAAATATAACCATGATCAGAGGAGTCTAATAATGAAAAAAAAATAAATAAACTGATGGGACAGATGTTAAGAAATTATTTATTTTCTGAGGGGATGGATGTTAAGAAAATATTTACAACTCTAAGCACGTCTCCAAAGTGGTCTTAAATACAGAGTAAAATGTTCAATGTCATTGTGGATATCGAAGATGAAGAATTTTCCACCAGCTTGGCCAGTGAAAGAAATAAAACCTAAACCTTTTGGCAAATTCTGAAATCTCCTTAGAATGTGATATAATGTCAGATTTGGAAGATCTAACATACGAAGAAAGATAAAAAGAAGTACAACTGACAACGCTTGATGAGAGAAGGGAAAGAGAAGACATAATTACAATATGTAAATTGATGAACAACCTGGAGGAAACAGGTAATATTGATTTTACACTTCTTCTCAAATTATGTCCTCATTCTGTATGGTGTTCTAAATTCAATGAAATCACATTCTTCCTTTTAGAAGACAATCACCTTACTTTTTTTCTTGTTTACTGTTAACTTTTCTCTGACAAACAATATCAAACTTTTCCACAAATTAGTAAAGATCCCTTTCGTTTTCAACAATCAGCTGTGCCATCTGCAAACAAGTTTTCAGTTTTCATTTAGCATTGTCTATCCACAGTTCTACAACAACATTAGGGCAGACAATACACATCCTTGCTGTGCTATTCCACCTATTCTAAATCTTTTGCCCACATACCCATTCACTTTAAAACACATGCCTTTCCATGTTTTTAAATGCTTTCACTCCATTCAATAATCTTCCTCCCACTGCATCAATACATTCTCAACACATTCCACATTGCTTCCTAGTCAATTATATAAAATCCCTTTTCCAGAACCATAAATGCAGTATATATCTTCCTCTCTTTTGCTATGACTTTTTTCAACTATCATCTAGTCCACATATCTCTTCCACTTTTGAAGTCTACCCTGATCTTCACCAATTTCATCATTAGTAATATTATGTGATCTTTCAATTTCAATTCTGCTAAACACCTTCCTCAATAGTTCCCTTTGTATAATGGGATTATAGCCGTTTTCCTCCAATCTACAGGTACCTCCTCATCCCTCCAAGCCTACCTACATAGAAAGAGAACATGTAAAATATAAATAGAATATACAAACTTAAACTTAAAATAATTAACTACGCAAGCGCAGTTCAAAGCAATGCTGGCAATCAGCTATGAGCAAAGCAATTTTTATCAGTAATACAAACAAAGAAAGGCTACAAAACTTATATCAATTATGTTCTATTCTACAATGACTCTCATGCAACTACACAAGAATAAACAATATCATTCAACTAAATAGCACTGCATGCATTCGTCTAATTTCTCTATAAAGCCATGACAGCACTCAAATAGTTCTCAATAGGAATATCTCATTGCTAGTGAAAGGACAGAACTCTACACAAGATACAAGGAATTACTTTTGGAGCTCATAATATAAGTAAGTTCAGTGTTCTAACAGCCAGGGTGAGTAAGCAACAGATGTTATACACACACACACACACACACACACACACACACACACACACACACACACACACACACACACACACACACACACACACACACACACACACAACACACACACACACACACACACACACACACACACACACACACACACACATACACACACACGCACGCACGCACGCACGCACACACACACACATACATACACACAAATACATATCTGTACAAACACACACACACACACACACACACACACACACACACACACACACACACACACACACACACACACACACACACACACACACACACACACACACACACAAACAGTACACTAAAATAAACACTCAAAATTGAATAAGAGTTGAACAATATATACAGTACAGTCCCGAATAACACAATTAGTTCCAGCTGTTAATCACTAATGTGCTGAGCCTCAGTAGCCACCACACGGAAACCTTGGAATCATTATCCATTGTACATTAATCACCATAAAATTAAGGTTAATAACCGCACTAAGTGTATTGCCCTATTTGACTGCTAATATGATTAATTTTTTTTATCAAAAACTCACAGGAAAAATATTTGATATTAATTTACTTCTTCACTATTAATGCTCTAGAGAATTGAGTGTTATATTTTCACATTACCTGAAAAATTATGAGGTTTTCCTAATTACATTTCCGTCACAAATTCCTAATTTTTCAGATATTCAATGTTTTCTATGAGCACGTATCTGAGGTACACACGTAATTCTGCCCTAGTCTCTACCCCAGGAAGAAGCAAGAGAGTGTCACAAAGACAAATTTTATAGATGATCACGGGTTGTGGCGATCCCGAAGACAAAAAAGTGCTGTTTCTATTAATTCACTTCTCGAAAGAGGACATCGAGGTAAAGCCTGGACCTTCTGTTCGAGAATAAGGTAAGTTTTGTTTGATTTGAACAAGGTTCTGTTATTTGTCAATATAGGTTAATTCAAGGTTATGCTATGTTAATTAAGATGATATCAAATGTTTTCTATGACCAAAAATGGGGTGTTGGGCGAGATGTAAACGCCATTTTCTTTCGTAGCCACACGCTAGTTTTAACCTAGTTTCTACCACAGGAAGAAACATGCATTCGTAAATAGGGAATTGTTAGGTCATGTTGGTGATTCTAGCATCTTGTTTTTAGCATAAATCATTGTATTTCATCTTCCTTAACCAAGAACCTTGCATTCCCACAGGTCCCCAGGCTTGTTGGGGGTGATGAGGATATTTTACAATATATGCATTTGCGACAGAAATTAACGTCAAAATCATTCAAAATGGATCAAAATCTATACGAAAAGTGTGGTATTCAGACCCAGGTGCATTATGAACATGTAAAAATTTACCAAATATCCATTTGTCTTCCATGGTAAAATTATGTGATTGGCTCTTGAGTTAGCAACTAAAATCTGCCTCACATACCAAGTTACCTAAGTACCATATCAGTATTTACATGTTACAAGTAATTTCAGTACCTAAACACATTTATTTTCAGTAATGCTGTCACTATCCTGTACTAAAAATCATGTAGGTCGGTGGAAACAAAAGTCAAGGCAAGTGAGTCGGGCTAAGAAGGTGTAAGGATTCATTGCTAGGAGTGTTAATAGCTGAAGTGCTAAGGTTATTCTGAAGTTGTATTTGGCGTCAGTCAAACCTCACCTCGACTATGCAGTGTAGTTTTGGTCCCCGTATTATAGAATGGATATAGTATTGTTAGGGTCAGTGCAGAGAAAGATGACCAAAATTATACAAGGGATTTGTAGTTTTAGTTATGAGAGGAGACTGAAGCTTTTGAAATTACACTCACTGGAGAGGCGTAGAGTAAGAGGAGATCTGATGAAGTATTTCAGTGGGTAAAGAGTTTTAATAAGGAGGATGTAGGAAAGGTTCTTATGGTCAGTAGCTAGGATAGAAGAATAAGTAACGGATTCAAACTAGAAAAATGTAGATTTAGAAAAGAGATAGGCAGAAACTGGTTTACAAATATGGTGGTGGATGATTGGAACAGACTTAGTCAGCAGGTAGTTAACGAACAGACGATAGGGAGTTTTAAAAGAAGACTAGACGGTTTTAGAGATGGGAATGAAAGGTGGATGTAGGTAATAAGGGAGTAATAGGAACTACCTCGTGTAGGCGCCCCGGGCCTTTTGTAGCTTCCTTATGTTTTTATGATACACGGTCGTCACGCTGGTTTGTGTATATATATATATATATATATACTATAATATATATATATATATAATATATATATATATATATATATATATATATATATATACACATATATACACACATATATATATATATATATATATATATATATATATATATATATATATATATATATATACATATATATATATATATATATATATATATATATATATATATATATATATACACATATATATATTTCAAATAGTGGGAGCTTGGGCATCCACTAAATTGCCACTGTATTCGGGACCCTACTGCACTATACTAAATAATTGTGAAAACACAAGTTAAAAAAATAAAATAAATAAATAAATAAATAAGTCTTACCAGAGTACTTGCTCATTCACTCCACTCTCACTCAGAATGAAACATTCCTTCCCATTGCGCAAAAAAGCATACCTTTGCTCAGAGAAGTAGCCTTGAATAACATACGTGAGCGTATAGGAAACTGTAACTGGGTTTACTGGAACATCCCATGAACAGTTTAGACTCTCCCAGTTCTTGGACACACATGTGAAATTCTCAACATCTTGTGGTTTGTCTGGAATACAGAAAAAAGTTAATAACTTATTACAAATGTGAAATCACATAACATTTTACATAAAAGTAGTTATTTTACATTTAGGAAATATTATTTAAAGATATACATAATGAGTACCATAATAATGAAGTACTTTCACTAATATTTCTCTCCATCTATTTGTATTTGCAAACAAATGAGTTGAGATTAATCAACTCTAACTTTAAATTTTTGTTACAATGCCTCCTGCTTCGTTCATTCAATTCCTTTCCAATATCAAACTCTCCCTTTAAGAGACATTATCATGGTTCAGTACTAGTGAACATCACACTTCCCTGTTACATATACAAAACAACAGTAATCTAATCTAAAAAGGGAAACGAAAAATAAAAATAACTCATTTTGCTTCTTTCCTGAGTTATATGAATACAAAGCTCACTGACTAGGTATTTCCAACCCTTTGACCAACGTTCATGAATGTTGTACACAAATTACTATCTTTTACAAGATATTTAATGGTCACTTTCAACATAAAAATATAGGTAAGAATACAACAATCCTTTCCTATAGTGTCCTCCATCCATCTATAGAAGTGCAATCATGTGGCTTCATGCAGAAAACAATATTGCAGCAGATGAACATCGCTGCACATACTCAAACCTAAGACAATAGTCTGATGGAAAGATATGTGGGTGTGCAATATACTACTGATTTAAGTCTTGTAATACAAAATTAGTTTGGATTCACTATATGTTTACCAACTTCCATTTTAACTTAGTTTTTACTTATTCTAGTTTGAAAAGAAAGAACTTACTTCTGTTTAAGAGAATCTTAGGTAGAGCTATTTTTTTCTTAACTATTTATTTAATAATTAATTCACTGAATATTATTGATATCTATTAAAAGTTTCCATAATGAGCCAACCTCTAGTAATAAAAAAAAAAACTCAAGTTCATATTGTATATCTCTCCATAGCATAGATTAGTAAATTTGTTACAGATTCATTATGACAATAAATCAATAATTCTGGACAAAACATTACTTACATCCAACAAACACTGCACGTTCACATATGAAAGTATTATTCCCCATCAAACACTGGAAAATGTATTTTGCTGGTTCATTGTGTGTAACTTGCACCCTGATGGCAGAACTGTTCACTACCTGGAATAATAAAGATAATATTAGTTTTTTTGGCAAGTACATTTTCAATATGAAAGGTTCATAATCAATGTTATGAATGGCTGTAGGGATTCAAAACTTCCAAATTGTAAGACATTCGAATCAAAGTTAACGTCCCTGCCTACCATCTAGTAGACACACCCTGATTTTGGAAAGAAATTTCTAAGAAAAAAAGAAGAAAAAAAAAACAGACCACCAAAACAGTCATTTTGACACAAGAACACATTCCCTATTCATTATCTTCAATCAACACTGCTCATCAGCCATTATTTTCGTTAAAGTTCAATGAAAAACTTATTGCGTACAAAGAATTGTAAATGGTGTTGACGTAGCAGGCGATACAGGATGACATAAGAAAATACATTCATATACATATTTTTCTTTTTTAACACAACATGTTAACAATATTAGTTGATTTGAATGTGTTATGGTATTCAAAATACTTGCAACAGATAAGTACTGAGGCTACATCATGCAAGAGGCTGAATTGAATAGTTAGTCTTGGAATACGCATGGGAATTTTTCAGGGTATTTATTATGAAAAAATGTGCATCTTATAAACCAAAAAATTATGTAATAGTTTTGAGGGCTATCAAGCTTCATATGAAAAGTACTTCCTTAGCTAAAAATATAACAGGTGGTACATCAAGATCATATATGACGTTAACCTTCCAGCTTTTCACATATCTCTATTTCCCTCAGTCAATAAGGTAAAGGTTTGGTGCAGTATTAAGATATGAAGCACAAGGCCATTACTATCACCGTATTCCCTGCAGTTCATAAAAGGCGAAAAAAAAAAAGGGATGGAGTGAGGGGTCTGGGAATCCCCTCTCCTGTATTCTTTGCTATAGAAAGACAGAGCACATAAGGGGGAGGGGAGAGTAAAGTATTCCTAAACACTAAATGGCTACCCACTTTTGATTAGGATATAAGCCAGGTAAATAGATTGATAGATAGATTCTCAAATTCCACAGTTTACACTTACACACTGAGTAAGCATGCCATACACATTTAGTTTACTCACCGTATGTGGAATAATTGTTCCATTATTTTCTGTGGTCTCAAAGTACACATCATCCACATGCACTTCTGCTGGGTTGAAGATGCAATACGCTTCATAGGATGACCCAACTTCCAAAATTATGTCAGCGTTTGGATAAATGGCTGTAAATGATAATATATTTATCATAAGTATTACGTTAAAAAAACATATTGTCTTGTCTTGTGAGAGTTGCATACAACAGAATAAAAAAAAATATAAGAATTTACATATAATTCATCTTAAATTAATTATTTATATTGACTTATAATTTGACAAGTGAAATTCATATCACAATTTGCATGTAGAATCCTTTTTTATTACTACTAAACAAAGCAGTACATGTTGAGAACTGAACTTCACTAACATATCTGAATAAAAGTAATAAAATACACATCTGGTATTCAAAATAGTTTAATCTCCAAACATTTCAGCATGAAGTTACAAGGAAACTAAAATTAACTGAATTAACAAGTGACATATAAGTTAACCTGTAGGTTTCCAGTAAGCCTTTCGAGCAAGGTTTTAATCAGCAAAAAAAAAATGGAGAGAGAGAGAGAGAGAGAGAGAGAGAGAGAGAGAGAGAGAGAGAGAGAGAGAGAGAGAGAGAGAGAGAGAGAGAGAGAGAGAGAGAGAGAGAGAGAGAGACAGACAGACAGACAAACAGATAGACAGACAGACAGAAAGAAAGAAAAGTAGACATTTATAAACAGATAGATAGACATACTTATATAACTGAGATAGATATACAACAGAGAAAAGGACTGATTGACTTATTTGATTGATTAAGAGAACACAGAAACATAATTAGTGTAATTGTTAACAAGTGTAATTGCTTTCAAAGTATATGACACGAGTTAGCTACAAAATGGTGAAGTAATGATGCAGAACAATTAAAAAAGTATATGAAGAGACAATTAAGGGTTGTCTATAAAGTGAACATAATTGGAAAATCAGAAATCAACAAGTGCCCAAGAATGAGGTGGTCATCGATTAGAAAAAGACATGCTAAAGTTGTCTCCAGTCTACAATTGGAATGAGTTGAGATGCACCATGGGAGGGCTCAAGATTAAATAGTAAGGATATTATCATTGTGTGAATTAAAAGAGGATTGCCAAAATTTGCAGAATATGTGGACGTGAAGGCAAAATTAGGGCATTACAGGATGGGAGAAGACGTATGGGAAGCAAAATCAATTACTACTTCATTGCCAACAATGGCGTTTGGGAATCCAGAGGTCAAATACTCATTTCTGAATTCAAGTAACATAGGGATCAGGGTGAGAAGAAGACTATAGAAAGTTTAGAGCATTGAGTCAGAAAAAAGAATGAGGAAAGAAGAGATTTATTCTGGGGTGATAACCATTAAATCTTTTTAGAATGGCTTTGAAAAAATTATAAGATTTCTTACTTCCTTTTCCTGAACTTAAATAGTTGAAGCACTTGTAATTAGGAACAGAAGTGCCTTGGCAAAGTGCAGCAAGACCTAAAAGTGTCAGTGGCAAGGCCACTGCACTTTTCCAGGAATGTGTCATGATGGCAGCTGTGGTGATGATGGGGAAGTGACACTCCCCCCCTTACGCTTTCTCCATCTTCATGCTGGCCCCTGAAAGAAAGAAAAAAACATATTAAGGCATGAAACAAGGCTTTAGATAAAAGCATGATTTCAACTAATCAAGCAAAACAGATTTTGATTCTGCACCAAAGTATGCAACTTAGGAGTATACGATGTATTCAAATTCAGGCTAAACAATCATTTAGAATCAATGTCATATTCTCAAGAGGAATCCTTCGAGGATTTTTAACTGATAAGTTTCATAAAACTATCTTACATTAAGATTTTAGTTTGTTCAACATCTTAGTTTTATGAATGTTCAAACAATTCTATCAGGTATATGACATTCGGCTTTATGCTACAATTCCAATTCAATAACAGATGTAAATGTCAGCCAGTAAAACACATTTCAACCATACTGCCCTGATGGAGCCAAATTATGACATACAAGAACTGAACTGAAACTAGCATTACTATTGCAGTAATTCAGTCGACCCACACAGTCAACATATATCTAGCAAACCATAAGTATAAGCTGCCTGTGCATCAAAATATGACGTGTGCCTTTTGACACGATATCTGAACACACCTGCAAGCTGATTAATCTACATGCCCTATTCATGAAGTTTGAGGGCACTCTCATTGAAGTTTTAACATTAACTTTTATCATTAGCACTGCTTTTAAGTAATGATACAG
Source organism: Metacarcinus magister (assembly GCA_029783475.1). NCBI lineage: Eukaryota > Metazoa > Arthropoda > Malacostraca > Decapoda > Cancridae > Metacarcinus > Metacarcinus magister. Next base: position 7,565,474 of record JAPQNM010000013.1, read on the forward strand.
TGGTGTTTATTGTCTAACCTTCCAAAAGCATACTATTAACACTGTTGATCGATATAGTGACAATTTGTTTATTGTCTATTTATCTGTTTGTTTAATTAATTAAATTGAGTATTTTCATATGCTTGGATATAATTTTATCTCTTAATTAATAAATCAATAAGTTACCTGTTTATTTGCTTTGATATATATATATATATATATATATATATATATATATATATATATATATATATATATATATATATATATATATAGTTAATTTTTTTCCCCTTGCATTGTTCATGTCCCGCGGACTCTCGCAGGTTCTCAGTCCAGACCTAACCCAAACTTCTACAATAGCTCGACATCCCCCGCCAATGCAAGCTTGCCTTGGGGGTTTCCTATGACACATCCCAGTTTACACTCAGCAGGAACATCATGTGCCACGCATATTCATCTCCCGTTACGTCAACATAAATGACGGTGAGCTATTTGTCTAGGAAGTTAATAGAGTTGCTTTGTGTCCTGCATGCACGTCACGAAAGACAAATTGGCGCTGACTACCTGGTTGCTTGATAAAATGTTATATTATAATATTCATTAATTAAGTCATTTTTACCTAATCTCCAACATATTCCGCTATGCCTTCCAACCACAAACATTACTACTCAAAGTAATGTTATATTATTTTTGCAATACAATAACACGTTGAACTCGTAATCTCCCCTCACTAGCACTTCCATTATCGGGCCTGCTGATTTCTCACAAGTCAACAGCAGCTCATACACAATACAGCAATATCGGGGAAGGGATTGTTTGAAACTTCAGCGCTTTCTTTGATATCTTACCACCAAAATAAATAAATAAATAAATAAATAAATAAATAACTGCTGCCGGAAAATCCAAATAAATTTCCTACCATTTCTTCTAAACAAAGTTATAAAATAAATCCCTACACCGTCACATCAGACCAAATGTAAGCACTGCGACTTATTCAGGTTTATTCAAATCAGCAGTACAGCACCAAGCGCTTTAACGTTCCACCTGTTGGTTGCAGTCAGGGTTACCACAGCTCCCGCCTGACGTCAAACTAGCTATTAAACGTGTACAACTCTAGGGGAAAATACTTAACAAAATCAACACGTGCTCTATAGCCGTCAGTGAAAAATTCCACACCGTTTCGGCGAGCAAATCATATGTTCGGACTCATGGCTCAGGTTCCTTTGGGGTGGAGGCTGGCCAGTCACTACTGAAGTAAGTGGAAAAGAAGTGCCACAAATCTCCAGTTGGATATCAAAATATTTCCTAATAGTATTTCTTGGTATATCAATATTTTTTTTCTACG
>JAPQNM010000013.1:7571797-7574297 GCA_029783475.1 Metacarcinus magister
ACTGCCCTCAAGTGGCGGTCGGAAAGGGGAGGAGAAGGAGTAAGAGGGGAAGGTGGAGGAGGGGGAGAAGAGAAGGAGAAGGATGAGAAGGAAGACGAGAACAAAAATGAGGACGAGGACGAAGGCCAGACCAGGGAGGAGGAAGGGGAAGAGGAGGAGGAGGAGGAGGAGGAGGAGGAGGAGGAGGAGGAGGAGGAGGAGGAGGAGGAGGAGGAGGAGGAGGAGGAGGAGGAGGAGGAGGAGGAGAAGGAGGAGGAGGAGGAGGAGGAGGAGGAGGAGGAGGAGGAGGAGGAGGAGGAGGAGAAGGAGGAGAAGGAGGAGGAACACAAAGGAAGAACAAACAGCAGACTTACTGGCTCTTACGAGGCTGTTTGAGGAAGAAAAGGAAGAATAAAAAAGAGGAAGAGGAAGATAATGAGGAAGAGGAAGAGGAAGAAGAGGAAAGGGAAGAGGAAGAGAACGAGGACGAGAAGGACGAGGATAAGGGCCAAACCTAGGAGGAGGAGGAGGAGGAGGAGGAAAAAATCACGTTGGAAAGAGGGAAAGTTTGTAGGTTCATTAAGAAAACTCCCCCTTCCGCAGCAAATCAGCAGCCTCCATCAGCATGCACCTGAACCCACCACTCCAGCATGTCTAACTAGAGCGCGCCCGCCCGCCCACACACACACACACACACACACACACACACACACACACATATAAGCTTACCTACAATTCACCCCAAAATATATGCCTTAAAAATTTTCACCTTAAAAAATCGTTTGAAAGATCATTAAAATCATTTCACATCCGATTATGCTCAATAAAGTCACGGTATAGAATGTTTGATATAAATTCGGAATTATAGAGAAACTTCATATAAGATCACCACTACAACACGACTCGCCTGTAGCTGCCTGTCCACCACTCATTCAATAAGTTGCCTCATTAATACATATAAAAAGCAGCTTACTAAGTGCACATGATAATGCAATGTTACATTACGTACATATGAAACTCGCATATAATTACTGAAAAATCCGAATAATTTAGGCATCACGTCAATCTGAATTTTTAATGAAATTTGTTTCCGATCCGTAAATGAAAATTCAAGAACTTGCAAATATGGGATCTGATGAAGATAACATAGCTACAAAAAAATAATAAATAAATAAAATAAGAAACACATACAAATAAAAACACAAACATTCCAATTGGGTCTTGTGAGTAAACCTGAAAGACGAGTTCGATTTATTGAAAAAAAAGTAATAATAATAACAATTATAATAATAATAACGTGTATATACATAACATGACCTTGGATACCGGTCCAAGCCCTGAAAACCTGACCCAGAACACCACCACAACGCCTTTCCATCTCCATTCCAGCTTCCTGGGAAACTGAGAAGCTGTGAAAGGTCAGAGTTGCCTACATCCACAACGAACTTTAAAGAATTCCAACCTCGGCTTCTGCAGGTTGAGTTGCAACATGAAAAACGCACGATCATAACTACATCATACGACATATTAGACGTTATACAATGTGGAGAATTTCAATTATAAAAAAGTATTCAGCAATTGTGTGTCCCTCATGTAAATGTGTACACGATTCAACACAAACACTTTAATGTATGTAGAAACGCAGAGCAAAGATATCCAAACAGGGCATGAGATAAAAAAAAAAAAAAAAAAAAAAAAGTATGGTGTATCTTTTTTGCCACTAGACTGAATTGCCCAGAATTCAAGGAATATTGTGGGTAAACGCAGGACTCAATGTTCAAAAATATATAAGCAATATGCCTTTGGTGATAGATAGCATAAAAAACAATAAACTAATATATATCATTTGTATATCTCTCACGTTCTTTAACGGCTAATAGAAGGGTGCAGCTTGGCTTAGGAGGTAAACACACTAGCTGACTTAGAACGCTGACAAAAGCTGAGGAACGCTGACTTTCGGTTCGGACTGTATACAAGTGCGGTTAAAATGTGCAGTGAAGACGAATATGTAATACACCACATCCTTAATATCCGTAAAAAAGAGAGGAAAAAAAGGTTATACATGGTGATATGGCGGATTGAGGATGGGGAAGCAGATTAGTGGAAGAAAGAAGGGTATGAGGAAGAAGCAAAGAGAAGGCCGAAGGAATGCTGATTCATACCACCACGCATGGAGTAAAACTAGGCGACACACACACACACACACACACACACACACACACACACACACACACACACACACACACACACACACACACACACACACACACTTCTTCACTATCCTTCTCATCACTGTCGTCTTCGTTTTTCTCCTCCTCCTCCTCCTCCTCCTCCTCCATCGAACTACTTGTGGATGGGAGTGGAATGGGGAGGGTGCTGCATTGAGGGTAAACAAATGCAATACGGAGAGCACTTCAGTGTGACGCATGAGGTCTTGAAGAACACTTATTTTGTCCACTGAGACACTGACATATACATTCATAAGGTTAAAGGAGTGACAATACAAAACAATACAAGTTTC
>JAPQNM010000013.1:7584297-7592429 GCA_029783475.1 Metacarcinus magister
TGATGCGGGTGATGGCGAGGGGGGGGGGAAGGGGGTCTGGGGCGTGGGGTGGGGGTAGGCGTGACAGTGGAGGCAGTGGGTGACGGGTGTGGTGGGTAAGCGACAATAACAGTGCCAATGTGGGGCCAGTGACGTCACATGTTGAAGTTACTGAAGACAGGATTTACGTTTGAGGGTTAGCCAGACCACCTGCATGTATGTATGTATGTGTGTGTGTGTGTATGTGTGTGTGTAAGTGTGTGTGTGTGTGTGTGTGTGTGTGTGTGTGTGTGTGTGTAAGTGTGTGTGTGTGTGTGTGTGTGTGTGTGTGTGTGTGTGTGTGTGTGTGTGTGTGTGTGTGTGTGTGTGTGTGTGTGTGTAGTGACATCATCTTGGGCATCACAGGATTGAATCAGTCGAGTGTTGAATGAAGCTTTACTGTCTCTCGTTACTCGTCTTGTTCTTGAAACGTTCTCTCGTCCCCTCCCCCAACTTGACCCTGTGTTATGTTTATTGCATCCTTCCTTATCAAACGCCTTCTTGCAGCTTGTAGATAATAAAGAATACCAATATCTACGTGAGCTTTCTCGGATTCAATGCCTTTAGAAGACTTCCGTGTAAAGTACTACGCGTGTGACTCTTGCCTGATGACCAGATTTCTAAGACCATCGTCATGCTGGGTGCTAAGAATGCCATGCGTGCGGTGACAAACTTAGACGAACATTATTTTCAAAACTTGTAGAAAACACACGAAATCGTCTAATATACATCCCTTAGTTTAATATATTCTTCGTATTTAGATGACACTGATTTTTAACTGTTCCTCCTAAGAATAATGATGTAACCTTTTCTTCCTTTGACTTTGTGTTATGATGCAAGATGGCACAACAGCCCATATCAGGATATATTCTTAAAGTTTGGTATAAAAAGTAGGTGAAGAAAAAGAAGAGATTCGTTGATAGATCCCATTCTTACTTTCTGAAGATCACTCAAAAACGTGGAATACTGTAATAAACAGAACACACGCGGTGGGCAAAAAACCAGAGGGAGGCAAGTGATGGCATGAGGAAACAAAAAAACGAATAACCAAATCTAATAAAATAAGGCACATGATAATCTCCGCGTGAATCAGAGCAGCACGGCAACATTTTTCTGTATACAAGAGCTCAACCGGAGCAAACACAGAGTAAAAAAAAAGAACGGCTAACTTCCCCGCTGGCCGCCCAGGAAATTTATCTTTAAGTGATTCGTACCCTGAGTTAGCCTGGACACGAGAGTTCCTTGGAGATGAGCCTCACACCGCACACCCGGACGGTGAGGGAGGATGGTGTTCTGAGTTGGTGGGACGGGCGGTGGGCATGGAAAGAGACGCAGAGGAAGAACCAGATGGAACACAGGATAAAAAGACCGAGAAAGAAAGTGGAAAAGAAGGAAAACAGAAGGGAAAGCAGAAGGGAGGAAGAAAAGCACAGGTGAAGGTAACAGCATTACACCTGCAGACAGATGTGGTAGCGAAATGTTAGAGGTGAATGAACGCGTTTTCTTTCCAAGCGAATATCATTATTTTTGTGGGGAAACACGACTCAAGGACAGAATGAAAAAAAGGATTAAATAGGAGAATGAGTAATGGGATTAAAACCTATAAAATAATGTATGTGATTGGAGATGAGACAATAAATGACTATAAAATATTCGTATAGAAAGAAACAGATAGTGGAACTGATGACAACACGATATAAAAAAAAATATAAAAAAAACATGTTGGAAGTTACAACTTTTGAACACTTGAGTCAAGAAACCAAAAGATACGAGACAAAAAAAAATAAATAAATACAGACGAACAGAAATCGTGAGAAGAAAATTATCAGCAATCAAACGAAAAACGAGAACGTCAACAGACACAATTTTCGAGGGTGAACTCAAAAAATAATACAAAACAAAATAAATAAAAAAAATAAATACATAAATAAATAAAAACGATGTCAGTAAACCACAATGTGACATGACCTCTCCTCGACCATTGTCACGGACGGAGGGAGGGAGGGAGGGAGGGAGGGAGGGGGGGGGAGGGAAGGAGGGAAGGAGTCAAATGCCACGCAAAGTTGAGAAGCGACACCTGTTTAGAGGAACAATGACGTAAAGTACATTTGGCAACCCTTCTCCCGCCCTCCCCTTCCTGCACTCGCCACACCTCCAGTCTTCCTCCTCCACCCACGCTTCTTCTGCCTCCCAAGAAACACTCATCATGCAAGCTCATATAGACTGGCTCTGAGTAGTCTGTGGTACGTCACTGGCTCCGCATGGCAAGGGACAGGGGAAGGGGTGAGGGAAAGGGGTAAGGGGTAAGGGGTAAGGGGTAAGGGGTAAGGGGAAAGGGGAGGGAGAGCCACGGCAACACTATAAGGCTGCCAAGAGTCTGTGCCACACTTTCTCCCTTCACTTCTTGTCGCAATGAGGAAAGAAATATATAGAAAATTAATTAATATATGATCCTCATTTCCATTAATTTGGGCTACTTAATACTTATTAGAATCTGATACTTAATGTCTATCCTAATTTTGCTTAATTTTATTGATGTGGTTTTTTTTTCCTGTTTGTTCTAGGAAGGCTTCAGTAAATCAAGTCTGCAACACGGCTGAATCATGTCACGTTCCTCGTAATTCTAGTCCCTGGAATATTCATCAACACTTCTTCACTTTCTGTCAGAGAATCGCAGACGTGGAGCCGAGGCCAAGGTAACGGAGGAATGAGTTACAGTGTCAACGTCGATTGTGTGAGTAATAATAACAAGGATGAAGATGATGATGATAATAATGATGATGATAATAATAATAATAATAATAATAATAATAATAATAATAATAATAATAATAATAATAATAATAATAATAATAATAATAATAATAACAATAATAATAACAATAATAATGACAGACATGAATAGTCAATAGAATGCAGGTGTTGCAAGATGGCACCTTTTTCCCAGTTCATCCTCAATGACAGGGACAAATTTTCTTTCCCTCCATTTCATCTTGTTATATTTTTTCCCACCTCAGGCAATATGTTAATAATATTTTCATTTGGTAATGGCATATATTAATGTATAAACAGGCTAAGGTATTTTTTTTTTTAAGTCTTAAACGTGCCGTGATAAATATAAAATGTATTCACTCTTTCCAACAGGATGACAATGTGATGCAAAAAAATAGGAAGAGGAAGAGGAGGAGGAGGAGGAGGAACACATAGGACACATAGGAAGAACAAACAACAACAGGCCTGCTGGCCCTTACGAGGCTGTTTGTGAGTACACTATCTACTCTAGAGTGAAGGATACAGGATAGTAAGGGTGAAGGCTTCTCTCCCCAGCCATGGCTGGCAGGGAAAGGAAAGCCAACCAAGACTAGACTGTCACTACTGTCACTACCACTACTTCCTGGCAAGCGATGTCAGGCCACTAGCGATGTCTTTTGAATCGACATTTCGTAAGTTAGGTACATCAGGATGAACATACTCAAAGTTTACGTTAACGGATAGTATTTTAGTTGTGGATTGGCTTCTAAATATTTGTCAAGTCTATTTTTGAACGTAGTAATTGTTTTACTGTCGACGACATTGGCGGGCAGGGAGTTCCAAACGTTAACGATCCGATTGAAAAAGAAGTGCTTGGCTTCGTTTGATGTGAATCTTTTACCAGTAATCTTAAAAGAATGACGTCTTCTTGTTATATTTGATCGATCAAAAGTAATGTAATCTTCTGCATTGATATTATCGAATCCTTTGATTATCTTGAACATTTCAATTAAATCCCCTCGCATCCTTCGTTTTTCTAGGCTGAATAAGTTTAGTTCTTTAAGTCTTTCTTCATAAGGTTTATTTTTCAGCCTTGGAATCATTTTTGTTATTCTTCGCTGGACTCTTTCCAGTTTGTCAATATCCTTTCTGTAATATGGGGACCAAAACTGTACGCAATACTCAAGATGGGGTCGTACTAGTGAATTATGCAGTTTTAATATGACTTTTTCTGATTTATTTTCGAAAGTACGCCCAATGAAGCCGACCAATCTGTTAGCAGTTTTAACTACCTCTGAGCAACGTTGACTGGGTTTTAAATCGTTTGATATTGTGATTCCCAGATCTTTTTCTTTGTTTACTGTAGAAAGTGATTTACCATTCATTGAGTACTGAACGTGATCATTATTTCTTCCGATGTGTAGTACCTTGCATTTTTCAACGTTAAATTTCATTTGCCATTTATTGGCCCAAGACGTTAGTTGATCTAGGTCTGATTGTAAGACTTCTCTGTCAATTGTCGTAGTTACTTTGCTGAGAATTTTCGTATCGTCAGCGAATTTCGATATTTTGCAAGTGATCCCATCATCTATGTCATTGACATATATCAAGAATAAGACAGGACCAAGCACTGAGCCTTGTGGTACGCCACTTTTTACGTTTAACCATTGAGAGGAGACACCGTTTAAGACTACTCTCTGCTTACGTTCAGAGAGCCAGTCCAGAAGCCAATTGTAAATGCTACCAGAGATACCATGAGTCCTTAGTTGGAGGAGGAGGAGGAGGAGGAGGAGGAGGAGGAGGAGGAGGAGGAGGAGGAGGAGGAGGAGGAGGAGGAGGAGGAGGAGGAGGAGGAAGAGGAGGAGGAGGAGGAAGAAGAAAGAGAGAGGACAGCCCTTCCATCCTTCTCCCATTACTTCGATTGGTTCCTCTCAAGTTGGTATTGCTGGAGGTAGTAGTAGTAGTAGTAGTAGTAGTAGTAGTAGTAGTAGTAGTAGTAGTAGTAGTAGTAGTAGTAGCAGTAGCAGCAGCAGTAGTAGTGATGGTGGTGGTGTTTGCACTGAACCGGCCTACAATAAACCACTTTCCACACACACACACACACACACACACACACACACACACACACACACACACACACACACACACACCCTGTTCCCGGCACTTTTAAACTTGGCATGAAAACTCAACCAACTAAAAAAATTCATAATAAAAAAAATAGACCTTTGCATGGGATCATATTTAAGGAAGTTTAGTAATGAACTTCCAACATACGGTTTGGGTATCAGCAAGAGATAGGAAACATAAAGCAGGCAACACAGCCTTCGTTAAACCTTACTTACATCAGTCTTCATCCTGGAACAAACATCAACTTCACCATCCTCTTTTCCTTAGTTAGATAATTGATTTTATAATAAGTTTGGTTTCAGTTTCTCCCGTGGAACAGTTTGAGGTGGAGGTGAAGGAGGGTCTGAAGACGGACCTCGAGGCCTCCTTCACCACCTCGGTCTTCAGTGCTTCCTCAAGGTCGTTTACCCCGTTTCCCCTGCACTCTGTCTTCACCTCCAAAATCCTGCGATTCCTGTCTCATCACCCAACCCAACATAACTCCCATCACCCAACCGAACATGACACCCAATGAGTGACTCCCATCACCCAACCGAACATGACACCCAACGAGTGACTCCCATCACCCAACCGAACATGACACCCAACGAGTGACTCCCATCACCCAACCGAACATGACACCCAACGAGTGACTCCCATCACCCAACCGAACATGACACCCAATGAGTGACTCCCATCACCCAACCCAACGAGTGACTCCCATCACCCAACCGAACATGACACCCAACGAGTGACTCCCATCACCCAACCCAACGAGTGACTCCCATCACCCAACCCAACATGACACCCAACGAGTGACTCCCATCACCCAACCCAACGAGTGACTCCCATCACCCAACCCAACGAGTGACTCCCATCACCCAACCCAACATGACACCCAACGAGTGACTCCCATCACCCAACCCAACGAGTGACTCCCATCACCCAACCCAACGAGTGACTCCCATCACCCAACCCAACGAGTGACTCCCATCACCCAACCCAACATGACACCCAACGAGTGACTCCCATCACCCAACCCAACATGACACCCAACGAGTGACTCCCATCACCCAACCCAACATGACACCCAACGAGTGACTCCCATCACCCAACCCAACATGACACCCAACGAGTGACTCCCATCACCCAACCCAACATGACACCCATCACCCAACCCAACATGACACCCAACGAGTGACTCCCATCACCCAACCCAACATGACTCCCATCACCCAACCGAACATGACACCCAACGAGTGACTCCCATCACCCAACCCAACATGACACCCACCACCCAACCCAACATGACACCCAACGAGTGACTCCCATCACCCAACCCAACATGACTCCCATCACCCAACCGAACATGACACCCAACGAGTGACTCCCATCACCCAACCGAACATGACACCCAACGAGTGACTCCCATCACCCAACCGAACATGACACCCAACGAGTGACTCCCATCACCCAACCGAACATGACACCCAACGAGTGACTCCCATCACCCAACCGAACATGACACCCAATGAGTGACTCCCATCACCCAACCGAACATGACACCCAACGAGTGACTCCCATCACCCAACCGAACATGACACCCAATGAGTGACTCCCATCACCCAACCGAACATGACACCCAATGAGTGACTCCCATCACCCAACCGAACATGACACCCAATGAGTGACTCCCATCACCCAACCGAACATGACACCCAATGAGTGACTCCCATCACCCAACCGAACATGACACCCAATGAGTGACTCCCATCACCCAACCGAACATGACACCCAACGAGTGACTCCCATCACCCAACCGAACATGACACCCAACGAGTGACTCCCATCACCCAACCGAACATGACACCCAACGAGTGACTCCCATCACCCAACCGAACATGACACCCAACGAGTGACTCCCATCACCCAACCGAACATGACACCCAATGAGTGACTCCCATCACCCAACCCAACATGACACCCAACGAGTGACTCCCATCACCCAACCGAACATGACACCCAACGAGTGACTCCCATCACCCAACCGAACATGACACCCAATGAGTGACTCCCATCACCCAACCGAACATGACACCCAACGAGTGACTCCCATCACCCAACCGAACATGACACCCAATGAGTGACTCCCATCACCCAACCGAACATGACACCCAATGAGTGACTCCCATCACCCAACCGAACATGACACCCAACGAGTGACTCCCATCACCCAACCGAACATGACACCCAACGAGTGACTCCCATCACCCAACCGAACATGACACCCAACGAGTGACTCCCATCACCCAACCCAACGAGTGACTCCCATCACCCAACCGAACATGACACCCAACGAGTGACTCCCATCACCCAACCGAACATGACACCCAATGAGTGACTCCCATCACCCAACCGAACATGACACCCAACGAGTGACTCCCATCACCCAACCCAACATGACACCCAACGAGTGACTCCCATCACCCAACCCAACATGACACCCAACGAGTGACTCCCATCACCCAACCGAACATGACACCCAACGAGTGACTCCCATCACCCAACCCAACATGACAACACATCACTGCTGCTTCCCCCAGCACCAGTGATCACCCATCACAACCAGACAACATATCACTGCTGCTTCCCCCAGCACCAGTGATCACCCAACACAACCAGACAACATATCACTGCTGCTACCCCCAGCACCAGTGATCACCCATCACAACCAGACAACATATCACTGCTTCTTCCCTCAACACCAGTGAACACCAAACACAACCAGCGTCACACTACAACACCACAGCAAGCAAGGGGCGTAATGGTGGGTGACCTTCCATGGTGGTGGTGATCGTGGTGCGAGGTTATTTTCTCTACTTTCTTATACCTTTTATTACTCATTCCTTCACATCCTTCCACCGTTGTTTTAATCCCTCACAGTATGCACACTTCCTTGTGTTGTTACGGTGCCTCTCTCTCCTCCTTACTCTTCATCTTGTCACACTTTATATATTCCCGATAGTTTTCCACTAGTTAAATATTCGGTTTTTAAACACCGTAGTAATTTGCATGTTCCTCATTTTCTCTTCCTTCTCTCTCTCTCTCTCTCTCTCTCTCTCTCTCTCTCTCTCTCTCTCTCTCTCCTCTCTCTCTCTCTCTCTCTCTCTCTCTCTCTCTCTCTCTCTCTCTCTCTCTCTCTGAGGAGGAGGAGGAGGAGGTTGAAGGGTGTGGTGGGGATGCTGTTACACTATTTG
>JAPQNM010000013.1:7592529-7595029 GCA_029783475.1 Metacarcinus magister
CCCATCACCCAACCGAACATGAACACCCAATGAGTGACTCCCATCACCCAACCGAACATGACACCCAATGAGTGACTCCCATCACCCAACCGAACATGACACCCAACGAGTGACTCCCATCAACCAACCGAACTGACACCCCAATGAGTGACTCCCTCACCCAACCGAACATGACACCCAATGAGTGACTCCCATCACCCAACCCAACATGACACCCAACGAGTGACTCCCATCACCCAACCCGAACATGACACCCAACGAGTGACTCCCATCACCCAACCCAACATGACACCCATCACCCAACCGAACATGACACCCAACGAGTGACTCCCATCACCCAACCGAACATGACACCCACGAGTGACTCCCATCACCCAACCTAACATGACACCCAACGAGTGACTCCCATCACCCAACCCAACATGACACCCAACGAGTGACTCCCATCACCCAACCCAACATGACACCCAACGAGTGACTCCCATCACCCAACCCAACATGACACCCAATGAGTGACTCCCATCACCCAACCGAACATGACACCCAATGAGTGACTCCCATCACCCAACCGAACATGACACCCAATGAGTGACTCCCATCACCCAACCGAACATGACACCCAACGAGTGACTCCCATCACCCAACCGAACATGACACCCAACGAGTGACTCCCATCACCCAACCCAACGAGTGACTCCCATCACCCAACCGAACATGACACCCAATGAGTGACTCCCATCACCCAACCGAACATGACACCCAACGAGTGACTCCCATCACCCAACCCAACATGACACCCAACCGAACATGACACCCAACGAGTGACTCCCATCACCCAACCGAACATGACACCCAACGAGTGACTCCCATCACCCAACCGAACATGACACCCAACGAGTGACTCCCATCACCCAACCGAACATGACACCCAATGAGTGACTCCCATCACCCAACCCCACAACGAACATGACACCCAACGAGTGACTCCCATCACCCAACCGAACATGACACCCAATGAGTGACTCCCATCACCCAACCGAACATGACACCCAACGAGTGACTCCCATCACCCAACCGACATGACACCCAAGAGTGACTCCCATCACCCAACACCAACGAGTGACTCCCATCACCCAACCGAACATGACACCCAACGAGTGACTCCCATCACCCAACCCAACATGACACCCAACGAGTGACTCCCATCACCCAACCCGAACATGACACCCAACGAGTGACTCCCATCACCCAACCGAACATGACACCCAACGAGTGACTCCCATCACCCAACCGAACATGACACCCAACGAGTGACTCCCATCACCCAACCCAACGAGTGACTCCCATCACCCAACCGAACATGACACACAAGAGTGACTCCCATCACCCAACCGAACATGACACCCAACGAGTGACTCCCATCACCCAACCCAACATGACACCCAACGAGTGACTCCCATCACCCAACCGAACATGACACCAATGAGTGACTCCCATCACCCAACCGAACATGACACCCAACGAGTGACTCCCATCACCCAACCCAACATGACACCCAACCGAACATGACACCCAACGAGTGACTCCCATCACCCAACCGAACATGACACCCAATGAGTGACTCCCATCACCCAACGAACATGACACCCAATGAGTGACTCCCATCACCCAACCGAACATGACACCCAACGAGTGACTCCCATCACCCAACCGAACATGACACCCAACGAGTGACTCCCATCACCCAACCGAACATGACACCCAATGAGTGACTCCCATCACCCAACCGAACATGACACCCAACGAGTGACTCCCATCACCCAACCGAACATGACACCCAACGAGTGACTCCCATCACCCAACCGAACATGACACCCAACGAGTGACTCCCATCACCCAACCGAACATGACACCCAACGAGTGACTCCCATCACCCAACCGAACATGACACCCAATGAGTGACTCCCATCACCCAACCGAACATGACACCCAATGAGTGACTCCCATCACCCAACCGAACATGACACCCAACGAGTGACTCCCATCACCCAACCCAACGAGTGACTCCCATCACCCAACCGAACATGACACCCAACGAGTGACTCCCATCACCCAACCGAACATGACACCCAACGAGTGACTCCCATCACCCAACCGAACATGACACCCAACGAGTGACTCCCATCACCCAACCGAACATGACACCCAACGAGTGACTCCCATCACCCAACCGAACATGACACCCAACGAGTGACTCCCATCACCCAACCGAACATGACACCCAATGAGTGACTCCCATCACCCAACCCAACATGACACCCAACGAGTGACTCCCATCACCCAACCGAACATGACACCCAACGAGTGACTCCCATCACCCAACCCAACATGACACCCAACGAGTGACTCCCATCACCCAACCGAACATGACACCCAACGAGTGACTCCCATCACCCAACCCAACGAGTGACTCCCATCACCCAACCGAACATGACACCCA
>JAPQNM010000013.1:7610029-7630029 GCA_029783475.1 Metacarcinus magister
GCATAAGTCCAGGAAAACTCCCGCCAAATTGACTACTTCATGGTACACCTCGAGCTGAAATCAGATTCGTGACCCTTCCTCCTTCCCTCCCTCCCTCTGCAATGTTATATTTTTTCATTCGTATCAAGAAATATTTTTGCATTAAGCTCATGTAAACTTATATATATATATATATATATATATATATATATATATATATATATATATATATATATATATATATATATATATTTCTTTGGTTTTTTTTCCCTGTTTCCCCACAATAATCAGTCACGTTCAAAATAGCGTCTCAGATTTCAAGTTACGAGAAATAGTTGATGATCATTACGTAGCTCCGAAATATTATGATTTGACGATTGCACCTTCACTGCGCTGAAAAGATTTGTCTGACACAACTTGGGGAAAAAAACAGAATACTAAAAAAATGTATTATATGCTGGGGTATCCAACTTGCATAAGCGGAATATATATTGCAAACATTGCAAGAACTGTGTGTGTGTGTGTGTGTGTGTGTGTGTGTGTGTGTGTGTGTGTGTGTGTGTGTGTGTGTGTGTGTGTGTGTGTGTGTGTGTGTGTGTTTTACCAGAACTCGTGTCGATGGCGTCACATTCTCTCTCTCTCTCTCTCTCTCTCTCTCTCTCTCTCTCTCTCTCTCTCTCTCTCTCTCTCTCTCTCTCTCTCTCTCTCTCTCTCTCTCTCTCTCTCTCTCTCCACAAAATGGGTTTGTCTTCTTCAACGCTGTCACCTCTGCTCACCCAGCAGTACAATAGGTACAGGTGTGAGCCAAGGGTTTGTGACTTTGCAATCCCGGCAGGCAGGGTTGAGCTTTGGGATAGGTGACATTCAAGGATGTCACCTTTAGCTCTCAAAATATCCCATGAAATGCCATTAGTATAAATAAAATAAATAAATAAATAAATAAAAAGAGAAAAACTCACACAGCGTCAAACTCATTCATAACATTCCGGTGAAAACAATCAACACGGCGAACGACGCAAGAATATAAAAAAAAAAACTACAATAAAAGAATAAAATTGAATAAAAAAAATACAATAAAAGAATAGAATAGAATAAAAAAAATTCAAATCTTTCCCAAACGCATTCCGAGCCCCTAACACTTCCCTTTCTACCCTTGCTTTCCTTCTTTTATTTTCTCGAACGTCGCTTCATTGAGCTGGTCTTCGAAAACAATCCAGATAGGGACATGTTGGTGACAGGTGTGGTTATACATCGTTAGTGAAGGGGGAAAAGAAGGTAGAGGAAGAGGAAGAGGAAGAGGAAGAGGAGGAGGAGGAAGAAAGAGAGGGTAGCCAATGATAAGTTACGATTAAACTCCAATAAAAAATCGCGCAGACTTAATAACGAGGGTGGAAGCGTTGGTTTAAAAGCGTTGGAGGGGTTGCGAGCGTTATCTAGAAAACACCAACCCTCCCTCGCGTGGCTTAAAAAAGAACGCTGATTACAAGTGCACGTGATAAAGGGCACAGTGGCAGCAAGCAGCAGTTTACGAGCGGTGGTCAATCTATACAACAGATGACACATGACTGCTTAAGTGTAATATATAAAAACTGCAAGATACATAATGTTACAATCATTAGCTGAGGAGGGAAAGGAGAAATAGTGGGAAGGAAAGAGGGGGAGAAGGGGAGGAAATAGCATGGGCATTAGCCTACCATTCATTCCTAGTACATACAAGTGCATGAGAGCAACCCACGACAGTTTTCCTACTTATTAATGCCTTCCTTTTGAGTGTGTCCTGACGTCCAAATTGAGACGAATGAAGACACCAACACACACACACACACACACACACACACACACACACACACACACACACACACACACACACACACACACACACACACACACACATGTAACATCAACATAAAATGCAAACATCCATTAGCACCCTCGAGGGACGCATTACCCTGACACCAAGCACTCCCACCTGCAACGTAACAGTCCCCTTCACTTTTATACACCACGTCCCCCGCCACCAAGCCACGACACCACCCGTCAGTACACCTATTTTCCCCTCTTTACCCCCGTCAATCCATCTACTTCGTGGTCTCTACCAGTTCCCCTTCATAAAGTTCTCTACAAGTGACCTTCTCCCATACAAAGCAGCCAATCGCTAGCCACGACACCACGTCAACTACTGTTTTCTCAATGTTCAATTACCTGTGTAAATTTGAGGATAATTTGGCCACTTCAAGGATAATTGTGTTAACTCGCAGGCCCGCCCCACACCCCCATGCACCTCCCCTCACCCCCATCCCTCTACTACCACCTATATAGTCGCCAATCATGCATAAATAAAACATAGTAAACGTTTCTTCAATTACCTCAAAGTGGCTGCCCGTCCATTTCGTGCACATAATGATGCTACTTTACGCTGTGTGCCGTACATTTTCCAGACACGACCACTAATTCATTTCTGCAACCCGACAACTGAGGCGTTCTTTCTAAATTGTCTGAATGTTAAAAACGCGTTCACTGCCTGTGACCTTGAAAAAATAAAAAAAAATATATATATATATAAAACATATATCTAAGGATCTTGCAGGACTACCAGAAAACACCCCAGAAAAACAAGAAATATGTAACATTTTGAACCAAGAGAGAGAGAGAGAGAGAGAGAGAGAGAGAGAGAGAGAGAGAGAGAGAGAGAGAGAGAGAGAGAGAGAGAGAGAGAGAGAGAGAGAGATGACTGAGTACCTACCCTTGCATCCCCCTTTCCTCCCTCCACCATGAGCCCATGAGCCCATGAGCAAAGGCTAGCAATTTCCGTCTTACGTATTGAACAGGAAAACCCCAATGGAAAGTCATCAATGCCAACAGGGCAGCGTGGATGCTTGCTGCCGATCTGATTACAGGCAAAGGATACTGAGTCGCCGTCTGGTGGCCCTGTCGAAACTACTACTACTAGATAATAATAATAATAATAATAATAATAATAATAATAACAATAATAAGAATAATAATAATAATAATAATAACAATAATAATAATAATAATAAAAATAATAATAATATAAAGCAGGTATAAGCAACACCATATAATATAAAATGGAATAAAACCTTGCCATGAACACTCTTTGAAAACTTAAATCCTACAGACAACCATTGATGTCAAAGTTTCATACACACAAATTTGATCAGCCTTTTCTGCGGCTTGCAAACAAATTGAAAAAGAAAAAGAACTATAAACGCCACCGAGTTCGGATTTGTGACTGCCCACGCACTGTATTTGCTGGGAGAGAATACTAACTTTTTCTTTTTCCCCAGACTTTCGACCGCCACCAACTCCCCGGTACAGTAAGTCCTTCCCCTGCCACCGTCATACCCCCCCTGTTCACTTCACCGCGGAGGGAAAAATGTCATGTTCCCAATTTACATTTTTCTACCTGTTAACGCGCTCACCTGTCGACTCTTTCACGGTCATTCCACAACAGAACGCAACACTGTTACACCCCGCATACTATTAACACTTAAATGCTCCGCCCAACACAACGTTACTATCACTATAAAAAAATTAAAAATAAAGCTGTCCCACCCTGTACGAGTGTAGCCTGTGTCAAAATACTCCTGATGGGACTATTAACATATAAAGTGCTGTTTGGGACAGCTAAGCGAACCCGCAACTAAAAAACTTTTTATTTCTTATTCCTCCCTGAGCTTACACCCGAAGTCAAGTTTTGGAGTCAATGATTTTATTTTTTTATTTTTTTATTTTTTTCAATGCGGATGGACGGACAGGAAAACCACCGCCACACCTTGCGACGCAGCTCTTAATACTTTACATGAATCTCATTGGTTCATTCAGCTGACGTGCGTGTGAGATGCCTGTCACCTTCAGGCTGCTGGGGTTAGGTAGGAAATGTGACTGGTGTTCGTGTGGTAATGCCCCTTAAGAGGCCGTGATTGGGGGCACAGCCGTGGCAGCGTGACTGTGAGGCTCAGCGGAACGTGCACGCTTCACTCTTGGGGTGGTGATCTGTCCACCCTAAGTTTATATAGAATTTCGTAACAAAAAATATTACAGTCGTGCAAAGGTAATATAGTTGAGTATGACATATTACCGCGGCGTGACGCATCGTTTCACTCATCGTTCCATCATCTCGACATAGCGACCTGGCTATCTTATGCACGAGGACTTGAAGGACCAAGATTAATGACAGTCGACTTAATGGCCTTCCCCTCCATCGACTGCGCTGTTGCCACGTCAGGCACAGTCTCACTATTCCTCACGTTAGCGGACCCAACACCCTTTATTGTTGCGCCATTGTCTGGGAAAATTAAGTCCATTGATTATCTTGACTCATGGAACTTTGGGCCACATGCTGCACTGCAAACTGATTTAGTAGAGCCGTTAATACTGGTCTCAATGATAGTAACGTTGTTTTCCATCACATTATTTACGTTCCCAAGAATCATCGTCATGGAAGATTCAGAGTCAGCAGCCCTCCAGTTTGGGGCGACTGAAGGTGATTTTTTCCTTGCAATGCCAAATTATGACGAAGAGTTTGCCTGATGTTAGGCGTGGTTGGATCAAGAAGGATTAGTCTAATTACTTAGAAATTCAAGGAGCCAACATTTATACATATTATTATTATAACGGGCACCTAGATAATTAATCATTGAGATGAATTCAGGACTTCATGCAAGCTGGCGGGGTCGCTCGCATTTAACACACACCGGGTGTGCAGCGAGAGGCGGAGAAGGCCATCTTCCGCTGTCGTTATCCTGGGTTAACAGTTTCCCAGTCAACATTACGCTGGTGGGGCCTTTCCGCCTCAGGCCACCGCATCCCGCCTGGCCTTGACGCTTGGCTATTTCCATACCACCGCACCCGCCCACGCAGCTACCCACGCTCGACGGTCCGTAGCACTGGCTGACATCCACTCTGTCGCTAGTCATTACTGCAGCCTCGATTACAAAATGGAAAATAAAACCTGCAATGTTACGTGATTCCTAGGGCCACAGAGCGACTGACCATTCATTGTGTAGCAACTTTTGGCTACATGTATAAAAAAAACCAAATAAAATATAAAAAATAAATAAAACTCATGTTCGTGCCATGACGTGGAATGTGAACAAAGAAAGATTTAGTTTCAACCCGAACCATGTTGAAATTCGAGTCTATTATTTCATAATATTCATCGCTGTGCACCACCGACGAGACTCAGTAATGTCTCGTTTAAGTTATATAATCCACCTGAAGTTACAAACATTTGAGGAAACATAAATACTAGCTTGGGGTACCTAATTAACTTAATTACCTGCAGGTGACCAACGGCAAACGACGGAAGCCTTTCCCAGGTAAGTTACACATGCACGGTGGCGAGGCAGGGTGACTTCCGGGCCCCTGCAGACTGACGGGGGAGGGGGGGGGAGTGATGTGCTCTGCCGCCGAGACTTTCTAGTGCTCAGGTTTCCTTCCTCCTCCAATACGATATACTTCCCCACACATTGACAATTCAGACTTTATTTGATGCATTTATAGTATCATTTAACAACATTTTAACTATTCCTTTTCCTTCCCTCCCCTTCCTACGCCCGTCTCCTAGCCCCAGCAGGGACTTGAAGTTATCCAGCGACTCCCCCTCTGAGGAAATAATCCCATGTAGCGACAGACAAAAAAATCAGCCATGACGAGAAAAACTCCTCCACTGATACAAGTATGTGACGCCAAGCTGTGTCGCAAGTGTCGGGGCCGAGAGGAAACTGGAGGGAGAAGTGGTAATGGTGGTTAGGAGTGTGGGGCTGGGGGATGCGGGTGAACGGGTGTTTTGGAGCCGAGCCAGCATACAGCTCCTCCACCTTGTCTACCTCCACCCTCTTCCACTCCTCTTCAACCACCTACCCTCAGTCCCCTTCCCCTCATCTCTCGTACTCTCTTCTCTCCCTCTTCAGTTTCTTCCTCTCACCTTTCTTCTGCCACCTCCTCCATTAGTGACTCTCCTTCCCCATCCATTTTAGCCTCTTCATCTTCCCTACCTCTACCTTTTTTTCAGGTTTGTTCCTCATTTCCCACCCTCATCCTCCTTAAGTCTTCACCTCTCGTCCTTTCCTTCCATCCCACGGGCCCTTCGCTACTTCCTCTCCCTTCACGTCCCACAAAAGTTTATTCAGTTTTCTTTATTTACTTTAGTCCATCAAAACTTTCATATTTTCACTCACGATTTCTGTTTTGCTTTCAACTTTACCTCAAAACTTATCTTTTGTTACCGTCAGCAAGGTGACTTCTTGGTCTGTCTCAGCCAATAAACCAATACAGCAGCACTATAGCCATGAATATTTCCATCATTTTCCACCCTTTTCTATATATTTTTTTCATTAAATTGTTTCAGTGTATACTATTCTCCAACGCACACTATTCCTCCTCCTCCTCCTCCTCCTCCTCACATTTCCCCAAGCTAATCATTCCTTTTCTCCCTCCTTAGACAATCTTTCTCTTTCTCCCTTTGTTTACACCACCTCTCCCCCCAACTTTGGCATATACCCGCCTCACCCTTCCACCCCCTGTCACCAGCTGGAGAATAGTGGGTGAAACTTGAGAAACAGTAACTCACCAGTATTGATCCCTGCCGCCCTAACCACGCTATTACCACAACAGTTAAACACCCAGACGACCTTCACCTGCACGCCGATGGTATCCACTCCTCTTGCAAGCAGACCCACACGCCACGCACGTCACTCCCTCTCCCCCGTCAGCCATCACGCCACCCACCCACCCACCCATCCTCACACGCGTCTCTTATATGCCGTTTTACCCTTTATATGTATACTATCCCCATGTTAATAGTAAATACGGTAACACATGTAGTATTCCCCTCCACAGTTATATGCGCTGACAACGACAATGATGAAGGATCTAAATTAATACGGCAAGCTACAGGATTATAAAGATAAAAGAAAGTCTACCGATCATTCTTGACAGGTGACAATTAAGTTGGTACAGTAGCAGCTTGTGTGACTATTGCAGAGAATGTGCAGCTCATGTGTGACAAACTGTACACCGTAACGTAATGAGGAGTTATATAAGCTACACATTAACTTACACTGCAAAAACCAAAACGATGACATGAGTTAGGTTAGGTTTTATCCTCCACCAATACTCGGAAAAAGACACACAAAAACACCTTCCTGTAGACGTATCCACATTCATACCCACGGTGCTATATAGTTAACCTCATTCAAACTACAACTAGTCAAAAAGATGCAGCTTACCCTGATGAAAGTTGATGGTGGACAGAAAAAAAAAGTAACGTGACGCTGAAATCGCTGTGTTCATCTAGCTATATTAATTAATTCCCAAAATTCAGACTTATGGTCACTCTACACCCTGGGCTTCACAATCATTCACTTATACACGTGAAAACATTGATATTATAACATTTTCCTGTACACTGATACATAGTACATAGACACGCATTGGATTGAACCGACCTTGTTACTCGAGACTGTGCTCCGTAGCGATGTTTTCTTGTTTGACTTGGCTTTAAAAACAAAAAGAAACAAAAAATTCACGTTGTGATATTTAGATTGATAAATGCCAGCCAGTATAACAATGAGGGCGAGACAGATACTACCCTCCCAACAGGTTCCATGGAGAGAAAATATAACGTTTATTATTGTCAATGACCCATGACGATGATGATAAATATATTTCACACACTTGCAATATAACATTTAAATTACAACATCACTAATTCAAACCCAGATAAAGACGAATAAACACCGACATACATACAAGACATTAAAGAACAAGTGATAAGGTTGTCATGAATCACTATTATACATATCCAGTATCCTTCACACCGTTTCCTGCCTCGCCTCACGTCATCAACTCAAGCTACTGGCGAGGTTTTCACGGCCGAAGAGAATGTCACCTCAACTCTATCCATTTCATTGCCGCTGGAGGGAGTAATCGACGCGCCAATGGTCTCTTATATAACACTCCCTACAGCCGTCCCGCCAAGGCTCAGTCACGCCGCTGGCTTCAAGGAATTCCACTCAGCTAAGGACGAGCTATTCTGGGTGATTTATATGTATATTTATAATTTTTTTTGAGGTGACTGTTTGTGTGTGTGCGTGTGTCTTTGCATCTCGTTAAGTTCCCCCTCATCTCTCTCTCTCTCTCTCTCTCTCTCTCTCTCTCTCTCTCTCTCTCTCTCTCTCTCTCTCTCTCTCTCTCTCTCTCTCTCTCTCTCTCTCTCTCTCTTACACACATCCACTTCCTAATCAGCCTTTCCATCGCACGACACTCCTTGGCTCCTACTGCGCCACCTTCACACACACGCACACACACACACACACACACACACACACACACACACACACACACACACACACACACACACACACACAGCAACACGCGTATGCATCAACGAGTCATGTTTGCCCGTGAGCGTCCATGCACGACATTTGCTGGTGAGTGAACCTTGGGTGCGTGTGTGTGTGTGTGTGTGTGTGTGTGTGTGTGTGTGTGTGTGTGTGTGTGTGTGTGTGTGCGTGTGTGCGTGTGTGTGTGTGTGTGTGTGTGTGCCAGTGTATGGGAGAAAAAGTACATTACAGAGATGGGAATACGTGTGAGTGTTTGTGTGGGAGGTTAAAACATACAAAAACATACATACACGCAGCTGTGAATCTATGAATATACAAACACACTCGTGTGGATTTACCCTTTGAGTGCGTAAATCTGCGAGACCTGCGTGAAGGACAAACACAACAACAACAACAACAACAACAACAACAACAACAATAGCATACGACGAGGAGACAACAGCAACAATAACAGAAACAATACGAAACAGCAGCAATAAGAAAATACAAATATGGTGGGAAAAGAAATGATGTTTTAAAAGAAGAAATAAAAGTTATGAATTATGTACCTGTGTGTTACGTCGCATGGTCACACACACACACACACACACACACACACACACACACACACACACACACACACACACACACACACACACACACTTCAATGCATCACTTATTAACACACATTTCTCTGAACTGACTGGAATGCGTGGTGTTGATGGCGACGAAATAATAGCATGCGAGGGTGTTGACTAGCCATATCTGAGGGGAGGACGGCGCCAACCCCACGTCTCCTCGCCAAGCTGACGGCCGCCTGGCGTGAAGGAAAAGGAAGCAAAGGAAACGAAGTCGATCTCTGCACGACGGGAAGGGGTGAAGGGGTAGGGGAGCAGCCTCAGGAAGAAAGGGGGGGAGGGCGATGTGAAAAGCGTCCTCGAAAGTGGAAATAGCAGTTGCCACGGATAAGAAAGTGATGTCGAGTGAAGGGAATTGAGAACTGGATGAAAGTTTGCAAGGAAGAACAAAATTCAGAGATGGAAAAAAGACACTTGCACGATAACTTGACAATATAAAAGTTGACGCAGATGTTTGAGTGTGTGTTTGTGATTGTGTTTGTGATAGTGTGTGTTTGTGTGTTTGTATTTGTTTGTTTGTGTGTGTGTGTGTGTGTGTGTGTGTGTGTGTGTGTGTGTGTGTGTGTGTGTGTGTGTGTGTGTGTGTGTGTGTGTGTGTGTGTGTGTGTGTGTGTGTGAAGCAAGCACACATATATACACAATTCAAAACTTTTTCTTTCTAGCACCATTAGAACAACCAAATAAGACATTTTGTTATGTGCATAAGGTTGACGAAGGTTGACATTTGGCATCGACCCAAGTATTGGTCCCGTGAACAACATACACCATTCACGGTTTCAAAATTCACCGTTTGGAGCCAGTAGTGTTTTCTACACCCTTGCAACGCCGCGTACCATATTGCTAGTAATATATATATATATATATATATATATATATATATATATATATATATATAAACAAATATAGAAATAAACAAATACAGAAAAGATCTGTCCACACACACACTACAAAAGGATTACACTACAGTCTCACTGCTGCACTAAATGAACATAAAAAAATCACAGCTTTTGCAAAACCTCTAACCCTACGATGAAGCATTATTTTATTTTTTTATACAATTTTGTCTAACCCATATTTCACCGGAATAGGTGATAGAAAGCAAACCAATATGTGAACAAATAAACAAACAAATGGTAGAAGCAAACCCAACTCCGTTCATTCCCTTCCCTGACACCCCCTGGCCCCACGCCGCCCTCCCTCACCCACGCCCTTAACACCACGGTCTCTACAGTCACCATAACTCACAATATTTACACAACTGCCGTCCATCAGACAAAGCCAGCGTGAGTATGTGCATCCCGCAGCGGAAGGTCACACAGAGCTGCCACCAGTCATGGGGGAACACACACACACACACACACACACACACACACACACACACGACAGCTTTCATAACAGACTCTAACATCACCACCATTATCTCCCTCCAACACCTCACCACCAGACTCCAACACCAATACACCACCACTGCCACCACCATTCCATCCACTCCCTCTCCTACCACAGCCATCACCATTACATCACCAACCACTCTAACATTACTACTACTACCGCTATTATGTAACCCTCCACCACCAACACCACCACCACGCCTGTATCCAGTATCACCATATCACCACATCACCACCATCCACCCAATCCACAATACCACAACTATTACGTATAAACTCATTAACGAAAGCCAATTATCTTTCTGTTATAAAACCGCTATTTATACCCTCACGTCGCCGTCCCTCATCATCGCCAAAACACACCCTCCCTCCCTCCCTCACCCTCCTTTCCAACCCATCCACTCAGTACTCCCCACAACTTATAAATGTCTCACAACACTGGGAAACTCACACACTATTACCACAACCAGCTGGCACATTGTACATCATCAACAACACCTCAACTTTCGTCACCATCAACACCACTATCACCATAACACCAGCATAGGCCTAAGTAAGCATTCCACGACTGAATCAGCTTAGAATACAGGAGTAGCAGCATTGTCATCAAAACCAAGAACAACGAACTATAAAAAATATGATAATGGGACTGAAATACAACGAACAACCGGAGAGAGACAAGCTCATCTAAAGGTTAACAGGATAAAGAAAAATGACATGCCTACCATAATCAGCGCCTGAAATAGAAACAACATCAAAAACACATGGACGACAGCCTCAAATACCACTAGCAATCGACACGCTGGTGGCAAGGACGAAGAGCAAAACATTCTGACAGATGAACGGACGGACGGACGGGCTGACGGACAAACGGACAGACAGACAAACGGAGGGAGGGCAGGACAAAGTGGCGGAAACAAGGTGCTCAACGAAGACAGAAAAATAATGGGAGAAACTAATACATGAAAGAGAGAGAGAGAGAGAGAGAGAGAGAGAGAGAGAGAGAGAGAGAGAGAGAGAGAGAGAGAGAGAGAGAGAGAGAAAAGATGGAGAGAAGATGGAGGATAGCCACAGACACAAGACATAAGGGAAAATCACGAATAGATAGTACGATTTAGAAAGACAGACATATTCACAGACAGACATGCAAGGATATCTTCAAATAGTCCTTGCCCCCCCATCCCCCCCCCCACACACACACACAGACAGACACACACACACAGACACATAGACACACACATGGACAAGCACCTGCACCAAGATAGTGATCGGCCGCAGGTTACCCACGAGACGGGGTTAAGCTGCTCCACTGACAGGAAGGTCGTGTGGTCAGGAGGGCATTCACAGCTGTACATGACACGCGGGGCTGGTATGTGTGTGTGTGTGTGTGTGTGTGTGTGTGTGTGTGTGTGTGTGTGTGTGTGTGTGTGTGTGTGTGTGTGTGTGTGTGTGTGTTTTAAAGGACGTAACAGCTCGAGCGTGACGTGACTGTGTGTTTAGAACTTGCAGAAGAGTATATTTATTGACAAAGTGTTTTTCAGTGTGTGTGTGTGTGTGTGTGTGTGGTGTGTGTGTGTGTGTATACGAGCAGTGTGTGTTTTTTTTAAATGAAAATTCAACTTGTTACCTATATTTTTTCAAACGAACACTAGGTAAGCCATAAATCTAACAACGTACACACACACACACACACACACACACACACACACACACACACACACACACACACACACACACGTGAACACCAAGGTCTAAGCTTTTTGAATCTAATTAAACCTCTTAGTCCACATCCTACTCACACCTTCACTACTGCCACCACCACCACCACCACCACCACCACCGCCACCACCCTCACCACCACCACCATCACCGCAGCCATGACTACCATCACCACCACCAACAACACAATTATCTTCCAAGGTCAACACTTCTCCATCACCACTACCACCACCATCACTCATCACTACACCATCTATTACAATTTACATCCTAACCACAGTATCACAAATACCAATGATCTCATTTTCAACTTTCATGTATGCTACAGTACCTTAATAACTAGTAACTGTACTACCACTACTAACAATTCAGTTTACACTACTACCACTACTAACAATTCAGTTTACACTACTACCACTACTAACAATTCAGTTTACACTACTACCACTACTAACAATTCAGTTTACACTACTACCACTACTACTACTACAACTGCTTCAAGGTGTAAAATGTATCGACACCACATTTACTACACAAACTACTACCACCGCTAAATCGATACCAACATCAAACTTTCGTTACCATCACCACTACTAACACCAACAGGACCCCTACCACCATCTCATATCGCCCATATACTACTACTACAACTAATAATAATAAAAATAATAATAATAATAATAACAACAAAAACAATAACAACACTACCCACATCACCACTACCACAACCACCACTACTACCACTGAGTGTGTCTCCACCATCACAAATCAATACACGCCTCACATGGTTCTTTCACAGCGCACCTAACTCATTGGTACAGCCAACCACCATCCTCGCTGCCAAGTCGTCTAGAATCCTCAACACACCTGCACCCTTATCCTCGCGCTCCCCAGGTGGTGACGGGGAGTCCGGAAAACCAAGGTAAAGCTGTTTATGGTGGTCCCTGCACTTTGGGTGTCCAGATAAGCGAGGTGTCCCGTAGTGGTCACGTGCATGTCGACCGTCTACTTGTCATTTTCCTCACCTTATATATGTGTGTGTGTGTGTGTGTGTGTGTGTGTGTGTGTGTGTGTGTGTGTGTGTGTGTGTGTGTGTGTGTGTGTGTGTGTGTGTGCTTGGTTAGTTTGCGGCTTTAGTTTTCGCGTGTTCTCAGTTTCGCGACGGAAGATCATTCGAATCAGTAATATATATTACTTAACATTAAATTTCGCTTCTCTTCTATTCCCACACACACACACACACACACACACACACACACACACACACACACACACACACACACCCACGCACGCACGCACGCACACACACACACACACACACACACACACACACACACACACACACACACACACACACACATGGCCTTCTACCTTAACAGAACACACAGACCCCATTTCCATTATCATAAATATAGTAATTTATGGCTATGAATTGACTGAAAGCATGAACAGGTCCCCTTAATCTTGAGGTGGTGCGCCGCAGACAGCACCAGTCCCAGCTAGGCCAAGGTGGGGGTTGGGGGACGTGTCGATACAACACTCTGGGTCACTAGAGAATCAAGGCTGCACGGACAGGACACTGAAGAAAAAGTCCCGTTGCTACATTCATATCAATATGCGACAAGTATGACACCAAACCACAACTACTCTGTATCCAAGTAACACAGTCAGCTATATGGTATTATCTCTACTATTAACATTATTACTTTCATTACTAGCATCACTTCTACCACAAATTTCCCAACGCTTGACTACAACTGCAAGACAGAGGCAGAACAAGTAAGCTGATCTTCAAAAGAATCAATATCATAATAATCTATCTATATATCTATATACCAAGCATATATCCCTATTAAAAGGGAGTAGCCAATACAAGGCATTTAAGGTTCAAGGACACATTCTCATCTTCTGTACCCAGTCTTTTCATGGGAGAGAATACAGAGGAGGGGATTCCCAGACCCCTCGCTCCGTCCCTTGTTGTAGCCTTTTACGATCCGCAATGAATATCAATAATATCAATGATAATAATAATGATGATAATGATAAAAATAAAAAAATTAGCTAATAATAATAATATGAATAATATGAATAATATAAACAATAACCTAAAATTTTAATAATAATAACTATAATAATAACAATAACAATAAAGGTAGCTACGTTTCTTTCTATACGATTTCTCTTAGCTCAAACCCAGGACAACCAGATAACAAAATTTCCCTCAGGTTGGGATGACTGTGGTACAAAGGGCCAGCATAGTCTACCACGTTGACTCTCCGTACATAACATAACTCCTTTATGCATTCACTTCCCCTTCACCAGTTTTCTTAATTAATCGTTCATTCTTCATCCACACTGCAAAGAGTTTCCCTCTGTTATTTGCATCCCTTATATGATATTATATATATAAAAAAAAAAAAAATGGCAAGAATGGATATTTAGCTACATTTGAAAGATGTTAACATCTGTATCAAATAGTAATTAACAAAGAGAGAGAGAGAGAGAGAGAGAGAGAGAGAGAGAGAGAGAGAGAGAGAGAGAGAGAGAGAGAGAGAGAGAGAGAGAGAGAGAGAGAGGTTGGGGGGAGAAGCGAAAGAGTGTGGGAGGGGAAAATATTTGTTGGAAGAAACATGTAACCAAACAAGTAACCAGAATTCAACGGAAAATAAATTTCGCATCAATTTTTTTTTCTCTTCTACTTTCAAATGAGAGGGGGGAAAAAAATCCCACGGCATTTGGTATGGTAGCGAGCGGCCCTTGAGCCCTTCGTTGGCCTTACCATTGGTGGAGTGGCGAACATGGCTGTATCGTTAATTCTACAAACCCTTACCCCCTGGAGCCGCGTGGCGTGTATGCGTCCGTGTGTGTGTGTGTGTGTGTGTGTGTGTGTGTGTGTGTGTGTGTGTGTGTGTGTGTGTGTGTGTCTCCCTTTCGAGGCTTCACGACAGCTCTTGGTGGTTCCCGGAACGGCCTGTGCTGGCTGGCTTCTTGTCTCCACCTCTATCCCGGGTTTCCCCTTGAGCCCCTAAGCCCACTATGCCAGGGTTTCTCAAATACCGCTACAGACGGACTGCAGCTAAGGGGGATTTGCTTCTACGAAGAATTTTTTTTAACCCATTGCTCAAGATACTCAAATAAGGAATTTCGGTATTGATATTATGTTTTCTTCTCAAAATATAAAGAATACAATCATGCGTACGTCGGCAGTATCTATGAAATGGTTCTGTATTAAGGAGACGAAATCATTACAATCTATCATTACTTTCATGTGTCATCGAAACCTTAATGTTTTTGTTGCTACTTTACCATGCATCAGGCTATCAAGATTTGGCATCATTAAGATTCCACACCGGACACTTGGACTGTACTACATCGTATATAACTGTTAGGAATAATGAGTTTAACTTTATATTGTATGTCTTGAGAGAGCATCTCGTCTTGAATGTAACATACAAATAAGTAACAAATTTTATGGATCCAATTTTTTTTTATATGTAAGACTGAAAATATAGTTCTTTTTTTTTTCATATCTGATTTAGAAATAGGTACAGATCATGGTGCCCATCTATATTACAAAACTCGAGCCTTCCAGACCTGCCATGAAAGTTTGCCTCAAACCTTAAAGTTGTTCCCTCCTATACATTATTTTTCCCCATTCGTGAGTATTCTTTTGATCACTCAAATCATATTACAACAGAAAGATTGAAATGCCAATGAAAAGCAGAGGATACTAATCTTCAAGGAATGGCATTTCACCATTATGTTATCTTAGGCTACCCCAGTGCCTGGCACAAACCGACAACTGAAAATATAACGCATGGTGATTTTGCACCACTAATGAAAATATGCAGAGTACTACAATAAACTGTCTAGGGCAAAACTGCCTTACGAATATCGGAGGAAGTCATGATAGGCCATATTTAATCACGTCCTTATATAAAAACTGCAAATTAAAATATACGTATTATAATCGTTTATATAGTAAGTCCCTACGTGCTGGTTGTGCCCATGAACAAGTCTGAGCGGAGTGACGCACACAAACACATTTTTCAGAGTATCATCTATCTCTACGTTTACAAAATGTGTTCAAAAGCTTATCATTAACTCACTCTTAAACTACAGAGGCAGCTAGACGAAGGCATTCAGGCACCGAGGATCAGGCAGTCACCACACAGTACAGAGAAACTCGGGGGTCCATAATACGATGTCAAGTGGCAATTTGATATACTAAACTTTTCTAGCGAATGTGAATGGACCCCGCAGCATCATTGTAATCATGCAGCAATAAACTGAGAGAGAGAGAGAGAGAGAGAGAGAGAGAGAGAGAGAGAGAGAGAGAGAGAGAGAGAGAGAGAGAGAGAGAGAGAGAGAGAGAGAGAGAGAGAGAGAGAGAGTATTAAACGTGGAAAAAAAGGACGGTATTCCAGGCGCCTCTGAAACTTGTCAGACTTCTTTCTTTCCCTCTCATGGTGCATCACAACGACGGGGGCCTCGCGAAGGTCATCTCCCCCTACTCACCACACTCTCCTCTCCTCATCCTACCCCACCACCCTCACACTCCCCCCCTACCCTCACCCTCATCCCATGACACACACATTTATTACGTTGTGCCACTAAAACATGAAGTCTTTTAAAAAAACACTCAAGGCATTATATACTCGAGCCTCACATTCATAAACTCTTCTAGTTATTGCTGGATATCTTCTTTTTTCTGCTTTTGACTAACTACATCCCAAGTGCTCCAGCTCACTCCTGCTGCTACATACTTATTACACACACTTGCGCGTCATCCTACTTCCTACTGTCTGAATAGCGTACTTCTGTACCACTCTGCTTCTTACGTAGCTACTTTCTGTTCGCTGCCGAACCTACCTGTTTCATGGCTGCACCTCTGACGTCCAAGAGCCAGCCAGCAAAGCCTGACACTGGCTCTGCCTCAGGCAACCACTCCTCCCATCCCCTCCTTCCACACTCCATCCCTCTCTCTTTCCTCCTCCGCTTCACCAGCCCCACACCACCATCCCTATCCCTCCCCCTCCCCCCCACGTTTCCAAAGCTGCTACTCCTTGACTACAGCGCCCTTACTCCACCCGTCCCTTTCTCTTACTCTCCAACACCTTCTATTCTCTCCTTACAATGTAACACTCCACCTCACGGCCTCGACTCATTCACATCTATCTTCTCACCATCAAACTCCCTCCCTCAACTTTGTCCTCCATGCTCCTCTTCTTCCCACGTTTTTTCCGTCATCATCGTCATACACAAGCATCACCTCCTGTCTCCTCTTCCCTCGTTTCTTCCTATCATATCTCGTTGTTTTGTCACCCACCTTTTTCATTTTTCCTCACCACCTCTCCAATCTCTCCTTCGATTTGCGCACCTCCAACATCTTCATCTATCACCCTTCCCTCACTTACTTCATGTCTGTTCTCATCCCCTCTTCCTCTTCCTCCCAATTTTTCCTCGTTTGTTATGCATATCCCATCTCTTCAGTTTCTACTTGATATAGTAAATCCTATATCCAACCCACCTCCTGTCACCCGTACCCATCCTTCGAACAGCTACACGGCCACCAGTAAGAATAGATTTCATAAATGGTCAAATCTATCGTACCTACTGTGTTGAAAAACATTTTGTAGAACAAAAAATGATGGTGTTATTAGCGAACACACCCACCTACCCACACACACACCCATAAGTACAAACATACACGCATACATACAAGGAAAGGAATGAGAGAGAGAGAGAGAGAGAGAGAGAGAGAGAGAGAGAGAGAGAGAGAGAGAGAGAGAGAGAGAGAGAGAGAGAGAGAGAGAGAGAGAGAGAGAGAGACTGGAGTTGGGGTGGTGATGGCAATACCTAGATCAAACCTCTTCCGGTCACACAGTGCAAAAGATTTCTGGAAAAGCCAAAGAGGTCACAAAAAGGGAATATATCAACATTTACTTTGGTGGTCCCGCTCGAGCAAAATGAGATACCGCAGAGAAAATCATGCCTAAGGATTCTAAGAACCACCACTAATAGGTGATAGTTTTGCTTTTGTTTTTCAGTGTGGATGATGATGATGATGATGATGATGATGATGATGATGATGATGATGATGATGATGATGATGTGATGACGGGAAATTCAACCATTAGCTCACCACAACAATCAGTAGTTCCTCCTAGAAATTCCCTCAACTCTACACATTTCCACAAATACATATTCACTTGCGGCAACATTCATCTGTACTCGGAGTATGCTTCAATAACACATGTTGGAAAAAATATCCGAATGTAATGATGGTAAAATTTTTCGATTCCTCACCCCACTATTACACTTCAGACGCCATTCATTATAGCACACGAAAATGTTGAATGCTTCCACTGCACAAAACCATTGCCCGTAATGGAATGTGTTCGACATCAACTCACTCTATTGTGTCACATCCTGACAGCTTCACCCACCATATTATTGTCCTGTCACAATCGAGGAGCGCAATATCTTAGCCGTCGAGCCTACCATCGGAGACAGTGGAACACATACACACATACACACACACACACACACACACACACACACACAGACGATAAAAAAAATATATATAAAAAAGATGGGATACCGACCTCTCCAGATCAACTTCTTGCGGCCGAGCGGGTGCGGAGAGCTGCCAGTTCTAGTAATAATAATGAAACACGCTTGCAAAGCTATCACCTGGAACCTACTCTGGGAACAACTATTACACTGGGTAGACTTAACTTGAATGTGGTAATTATGATTAAAGTATGACGGATATTCCTAACTCGATTACCTCAACATATTCCTCAGATACGCAAAGTGCCTACAGTAAACGAAAACTTATTTCTTAAGCTTATTCTGACAAGGTAGACCAACTATTACTAAGCTCAACTTATTACAAATTATCTGCGTATCGAATACCTTCGTTAAACCAATCAAAACTCACTACATTAATAAAAAAAAAAATGTAGCAAGTCTGTAACTATTCAGTGCGTGCAGCCTCGCGCCCAAACTTATGCTTCTTGGAGACTATTTCTAAAGTAGTCATTAAATGTTACGACGTGCCCTCGAATTCCCAAACACTTCATGCAATAATATAGAGTTTGGTCATCAGTGTTGGGCGAGAGTGGGTCGCGGCGCCGGAGTGACAGCGAGTAGAGGTGGTCAGGTGTGTGGCTGGTCTCGTCCTTCGTCCCACATCACATTGTTCACACGAGTTTCACCACAAGGTAAATATTTATTCGTGTAGTCTCTTCAACAACTATTGGAAATCGGACATCTATTCACAAGTTCCTGCGAAGGAATGCCACTTAAGTGGCGAAAGCACAGACATCAACTTCACAGCCTGTGGAGGTTGAACGAAAATAGTTCCTTCCAAGAAGTGGGGAGGCCGGCCGAGGTCCACTAACGCAATCCACCACCCAACCACATGCTGCCCATACAGAACCAATAATAATTGATATTTTCAAATACATATTTTGCGAACAAGACATTGAGGGCCATAAAACTCAATGCAATGCTGCCTTGCTCTCGCCTACACAAGTATTCTTGCCACCACTACGCACAACTTGCTTCACGGGGAGAAGCAAAGCAACCTTCTCGTTATGGTCAACACTGCACATTCACTTCAAAGTCCATTTTACTTTCTCAAATGAACACTAGTAGTCTAATATAACAGTGCAAAGTTTTCCATCACTGTTTGGCATCTCCATTTTCCAAACACTCACACTGAAACACGTCAAGTCGAGCGACACAGCTGACGTGTCCCCTTCCTTTTGGAGGGTATAGTATACTGACTCCCCAAGCCCCGCAGCGCGTCGGCCTTGCAGTTGCCGTACGGCACCACATTGTAGCCAGCTAAACTCATTTAGCTTTACTTTAATTCATACGAAATAGGTGCAACTGCAGAGAGCATTACAACAAAT
>JAPQNM010000013.1:7635029-7642529 GCA_029783475.1 Metacarcinus magister
ACTCCCTACACTCTCACCAACACTTAACACTCCTTACACTCCCAGCCAACACTTAACACTCCCCACACTCCCAGCCAACACTTAACACTCCTTACACTCCCAGCCAACACTTAACACTCCCCACACTCCCAGCCAACACTTAACACTCCTTACACTCCCAGCCAACACTTAACACTCCCCCCACTCCTAGTTAACACTTAAAACTTCCTCCTACTTCGAGCCAACACTTAGCACCGTACCCACAGCAAACACTTTACATTTCATAAAGTTTCATAACTATGCAAGAAGTTAACGAAAGTATCTCAATCCATACATGAGAGTAGACAAACACTTGGCATAATCATAACTATTTAAAGAATGCTCTTTGGGAGTTTTCCTGTTACAAATCGCATTTTATTAAGCATCCACGAGACAATCTGATGCAACACAAGTTAACGCAAAAAACTGTGTTAGATTATGTGACTTTTTAGTAAATTCTTAGACTGTAATAGCAGAGAGGCCGACCATGATTCTGAGGACGATGGGGGAACATGACAGAAGATCCTTTTTGAGCTCCGTGGATATTAGGAGACTTACTTCTTACATACTGGAGAGTCATAGTTGTCAAGAAAAACGTGAGAAGGTATGAAGTTGTTAGGCTTAGCAAACAAGCAGTGGGAGTCAGAGCAGAGCAGGGTAAATACAATTACACTCCCAGTGGTCATGGCCGACTTACCACAAAATTGTTATCTATTTATTAATTGCGGTTTACACTTTTGTTCCTATGGTGTTTCGTATGCAATCCTGTTTATTAAAAACTCTGATTATATTGAAATATTTGACGGAAAAAGAGGCTAACTTAATGGGCTTACATAATGCACATATGTAACGTGTAAGCACGATCACACACACACACACACACACACACACACACACACACACACACACACACACACACACACACACACACACACACACATATTGTACTCGAACGCACGCTAAACATTTTATGATTAGAAACTTTTCCAACGAAATCATACACACATTTATTTTTTTTTTACCAACAAGTACAATGTGGCATCAAAGAAAACACAGACCAGCAAAATCTAATAAAAAAATATAATATCAAACTGATAATTGGATCGCTATAACCTGATATATGAAGAAAGCAAAGTCACGCTGCACCATGTCAAATCAATATCAATAAGAACCTAACTCTACCTACAGCATATCATAAGTGTATTATTACGCACAACCTAAAATGGACAAAAATATAACGTACGCAACTTGACCTACGCTAACACTACCTTCACTCAGTCTACAGCGAAGCCAAACTGAGACGATTTCACTCATATCAGTTTGACTCATTATGAAGCGAAAAACAGGCAGGCAGCTCAAACATCATCTAATCTAATACAACCCTATCAATGCTTGACCCGAATTTTCCTGAACACTCACTCCTCAAAAGGTGATATCAGAAAGCACGTTGAAATCCCTTCCCAGATTGTTTTTGCTTAACTTCAAGTCTTTCCAATTTTGATTAAGTAACACAGGACCACTAACTATAAGGCTTGGGTTGTGTGGTGGGTGGAAACTTCCCTGCCGGCGGTGAAACTTAAGCTCACGGCAACGACCACGCCCAGGATAGTAACACACAAGTAGTGACGACGGTGTTGAGGTGAAGGTGATGAAGGTGGTGGCGTCAGCTGGTTCGGGTGTACGTGCACGGTTGTAATGCTCTCTCTCTCTCTCTCTCTCTCTCTCTCTCTCTCTCTCTCTCTCTCTCTCTCTCTCTCTCTCTCTCTCTCTGGTAACGTGACTCATTTACTTACTACAGTTACTTTTTTCACTGGGTCTCTTTTTTCGTATATTATCTCTGCTTTTAGCATAATTTCTTCCCTCACGCAACTGTTGTACATTCCTCCCTTTCTAATTACATCATACCCACTTTTTGTGCCGTCTTCACTATTGACTCCCACAAATCTTCTTTTTTTTCATCACTTAGAATAGAAAAGTTAAAAAAGAAGAAAATAATGTATGCAATTGTGTTGAGTGTGTGTGTGTGTGTGTGTGTGTGTGTGTGTGTGTGTGTGTGTGTGTGTGTGTGTGTGTGTGTGTGTGTGTGTGTGTGTGTGTGTGTGTGTGCGCCTGCGCGTTGGTAAACATCCGCTGTTTTTAGTTATGTCGCGATCATATCTCCTCTCTCTCTCTCTCTCGCTCTCTCTCTCTCTCTCTCTCTCTCTCTCTCTCTCTCTCTCTCTCTCTCTCTCTCTCATCAATAGTGGTATGTAGTGGTGGTGTTTGGACTCAGCTCTCCGCCTTTTCCCCTCCAGCACGTCAGCGCTCCACCACCACCTCGCCTTATCTGCTCTCATCAGCCACGCAAGGCACCTCCCTCTCTAATGCTACCTACCTGAACAGCGTCTCATCAGTTTCTCACTCCTAGTTTAGTTTTCTTTTTCGAAGCATTAATATTTATAAGTCATACCTCTTACTACTGCCCTCATTCCTTGTTCGTTTGTTATTTATCAGTCTCTACCAACTATGCTTAACATCTCTCTCTCTCTCTCTCTCTCTCTCTCTCTCTCTCTCTCTCTCTCTCTCTCTCTCTCTCTCTCTCTCTCTCTCTCTCTCTCTCTCTCTCTCTCTCTCTCTCTCTCTCTCTCTCTCTCTCTCTCTCTTCGTTTCTTCTCCAGGCTTGTTTTGTTACTTATCCTTTATTTCTGGTTTATATATTCTTTCACGATCTGTATTTTTTTCTATATTTAAGTTTAAGTTTCTTGCCTGTATGAAGCCATCTCAGTCCCTTTCCACCCGTCTTCCTTCTTTAGTTATTTTTCTACTAAATAAGGTCACCGGTGCCACGAGATTGTCATCCAGCCACTGACCTGACTCCTCAAACTGGCCTGGTCCAGCACGTGCGTTGATGGTGGTGGCCGCAATGGAGTGTATGCTGGTGAAAACATTTGAGTGTATACTGTGAGGAAATGTTATTATATATTTTGCTTGTCGGTTTCGTTTAACTACGGAATCAATCATCGTGGGATCCGCTCCTGATGAAATGATGATAGTTATACACATATTTGACTTTTCTCCAGGCTGACGCACTATTTATGTTTTACTATTTGTTTGTGTGTGTCTGTCACCTGTACACAAAATTCTTTTAGAGGTTTCATTGGTATTTTCCGTTCAATAACAACATTTAACCTTTCTCTTAATGATCTATCCGATCACCTACACATCCACCCACCACGTATGTGTTTGTGTGTGTGTGTGTGTGTGTGTGTGTGTGTGTGTGTGTGTGTGTGTGTGTGTGTGTGTGTGTGTGTGTGTGTGTGTGTGTGTGTGTGTGTGTGTGTGTGTGTGTGTGTGTGTGTGTGTGTGTGTGTGTGTGTGTGTGTGTGTGTGTGTGTGTGTGTGTGTTTATGTATATATATATATATATATATATATATATATATATATATATATATATATATATATATATATATATATATTAGTACTTGTTAAGGATTCCCTTACAAAATGGTTGTGATTTGCGGGAGAGACATTACGCAGGTTAAAGTCATGCTGTTATGATCCAGTCTGTAATTATCTTTTTCAAATAGGGATGAATGTACATACGCAACATTATGTTTTATTTTGGGTCTACGTGTCACATACGAGAGGCTAGAGCTCTATATCGGCACCCAAAGACGACATGGCAACCCTTTTGTCACCCAGAGAGGCTTACCGTCCACTCTGATGAGGATCTTGAGGGAAGAGACCTGACGTTGTACAAAAAAAAAATTAGAACAAAGGTAAGTTTGATATCAATTGTGTACCTCTCTCTATAAAAGTTTTATTACTCCCCCAACACATACACATAATCTATCATCTTATTCTAGTAAAGAAAATTAATGAGCAGCAATCTCCACACAGTCGGACAGTTACTGGCAACAAAAAGTTATGGGACCCAGAAAACACTACTGTCTGTGTTATTCAGTAGTAGTAGTAGTAGTAGTAGTAGTAGTAGTAGTAGTAGTAGTAGTAGTAGTAGTAGTAGTAGTAGTAGTAGTAGTAGTAGTAATAGTAGTAGTAGCAGTAGTAGTAGTAGTAGTAGTAGTAGTAGTAGTAGTAGTGGTAGTAGTAGTAGTAGTAGTCTTGGTTGTAACAGTAGTGTCGGTAGTAGTGACTCAGGAATATTAACACAGCATCCAAGAAGCATTGCAGTGATTGGACTGACATGCAGGTTAGCTTTCTTCCCTCCAAGACAGTCTTAGTCTACCTGCGTGGAACCAGAAGTACTGGCATAGTCAACACTGCTGATCTAGATATATAAAAACCGATGGTTATTAACCATATGAACCTACCGTTGCTTACATAATTGTTCGCTTTTGTGACTATTAGACAAAGAAGAATTAAATAATTAAATAATGTTGGTGACCACAATCACTGTGGAGAATGAAGCCAATGACCTGTATTATAACAGAACGTGCCTCATCACAACACAGCTTCTGAGTGGAGGTCTTCTGAATATAAGTATTATTATTACTGCAGCAGCAGCAGCAGCAGCAGCAGCAGCAGCAGCAGCAGCAGCAGCAGCAGCAGTAGTAGCAGCAGCAGCAGCAGCAGCAGCAGCAGCAGCAACAGCAACAACAACAGCAGCAGCAGCAACAGCAACAGCAGCACCAGCAGCACCAGCATCAATAGCAATAGCAGCAGCAGCAGCAGCAGCAGCAGCAGCAGCAGAAGCAGAAGCAGCAGCAGCAGCAGCAGCAGCAGCAGCAGAAGCAGCAGCAGCAGCAGCAGCAGCAGCAGCAGAAGCAGCAGCAGTAGCAGCAGCAGCAGCAGCACTACTACTACTACTACTACTATTACTACTACTATTAGGAGTACTACTAGTCTACTACTATTGTCTCGACAGCCAGCACTCTGCCAGTGAGCTGAACAGGCACTTCATACTAATGGAGAAATGGTGAGAAATGTTATTGCCTAGTATAGTTGCACCTGTCTTTATAAAATCACATACACGTGCTAGCATAGACTGAGCTATCACTGTTATATATATATATATATATATATATATATATATATATATATATATATATATATATATATATATATATATACATGAAGCTTTGTCTTAATAAAAAATTATAAGTAAAGTAACAAAAGGTACTTATATACTAGAAAGAGGCTAGAGAAGGCTGGTATACAAAAAGGCTGGAGAAGGCTGGGAAAGGAAAAGCAGCATCAGACCTGGTAATGGCTGGAGCCTACAATAACAGAGGAACCGGGAATGTGAGAAAAAAATGGATAATATATTCCATCATACTATATAGAAAAAAACAACCATTGGTCCAGGAGGAAGGGCAAGGGAGGAGGAGGAAGAGGAAGAGGAGGAGGGGGAGCTGCCTTGTGTAGGTCAACTAGCCTCTTGCAGCCTCCTTATTTTCTTTTGTTCTTATGTAAGAGGAAGAGGAATAAGAAGATGAATAATGATAATAATAATTATAACAATGATAATAATAATAATAATAATAATAATAATAATAATAATAATAATGATAATGATAATGATAATAATAATAATAATAATAATAATAATAATAATAATAATGATAATAAAAATAATAATAACAATAATAATAATAATAGATAATAATGAGAGAGAGAGAGAGAGAGAGAGAGAGAGAGAGAGAGAGAGAGAGAGAGAGAGAGAGAGAGAGAGAGAGAGAGAGAGAGAGAGAGAGAGAGAGAGAGAGAGAGAAAAAAAAATAGACTAATGGCAGTGACGACACACATGGAGGAGGACGAGGAGGAAGAAGGATAAAAGAATAGGAAAGAAGAGGATATCCACAGCGCTCCAACGAAGAGTTAGAAGGTCATGTTGTGGAACTTGACTGACGTAGATTGACAGTCCCCGTCGTTTCCTAGCCCATCTTTGCCTCGTCTCGGAAAGGGTGGTTGCAGCTGACAATCTACAATGCGTGCAAACCTCAGGAAAACCCCACCGACGTCACGCCTCAAGCAGCAGCCTTCTGGATACACAATGCAGGGGATAAGCTGAGGGCAGAATGAAACTGACGCCGCGGTTCAGGTGACGGTGTGGAGACGGGACTGTGGCAGGGAGATGGACACGTGGGCAGGGATAGGGGGATGGCTAGACAGGAGGACAAGTAGACTGGTTAGAAAGAAGGAAG
This sequence comes from Metacarcinus magister, assembly GCA_029783475.1. NCBI lineage: Eukaryota > Metazoa > Arthropoda > Malacostraca > Decapoda > Cancridae > Metacarcinus > Metacarcinus magister. The sequence goes on from JAPQNM010000013.1 coordinate 7,641,194, forward strand.
GATAAGAAGTAGGAAGTTGGAAGTGATGCATGAGAAAGGTGCAAATGAAAAATGTGGAGGTGGAGGGGGTATGGAAGAGTGGAAGAATAATTAAGTGAAGAGAGAAACGAGAGAAAATGATGAAGAAGAAGAAGAAGAAGAAGAAGAAGAAGAAGAAGAAGAAGAAGAAGAAGAAGAAGAAGAAGAAAAGAAATTAAGAAAGAGGAACTATGATCGCTCATTATACATTGAATGCAACTGTAATTGACTGTAAAATTATAATGATGATGATGATGACGAAGAAGATGATAATGATGTTGATTATGATGATGATTATGATAATGATAATGATAATGGTAATTATAATGATATTGATAACGACAATAATAACAATGATAACATAACAACAATAATAATGACAACAACAATAATAATAGTGATAAAAATTATAATAATGATGATGACATTAATAATAAAAACAATAATCGATTTATCTACATACCTGGCTTATATACCCCATAAGTGCAGGTACCCAAGACAAGATGTCTATAGAATTCGGAGAATATTTGTTCTCCCTTTCCCCTCTTGGCCTTGTCTCTTAGAATGAAGCAACAATACAGCGGGAGGACTATCTACTCCATCCACTCCATCCTTATTAGTCGCCTTTTACGACACGCAGAGAATGCAGTGTCAGCGTTCTTTAAACTGGCCACTAATGTGCAAACAAGCCGCGTCCCTCTACAACATGGAAAATATTAATGATAATAAAAATAATAATAATAATAATTAAGTAAATAGACATGCTGGGTGACCATGATCCCCAAAACCCAGCATACCCAAACTGCTCGCTTCAGTTTGGGTAATTGCTGCAAAACACATTGCCTTGTCGTCCGAAGACAATCTGAGCCATTGAGTGAAGGATACTGCCTGATGGGTCTTGTACCTCAGATTGAACAAACACAAACACACACACACACACACACACACACACACACACACACACACACACACACACACACACACACACACACACACACACACACACATACATACAACAGCTCGTTTAAAATAAGTTATCACCATTAATATAGTTTTCAAGTATACTGTCGTTACAAAACCTTTATAATGTCTACTAGGATTCAGATCAACATTATAGTTTCTAACGAATAAATAGATTGGTGGTGAAATATATATTGTATGTGTGAAGAGGCAAGCTGTCCTGTTTGCTACCCCTGCTCTCCCTTCCTCTCATCCCTCCTCTCCCCTCCTCTCCCCTGCTTCTCCCCTCCTCCACGCAGTTACCAAGTGGGTTGTTGGGGAGGGAGTCAGCTGCTTCACTCACTCACTCACTCGCTCA
>JAPQNM010000013.1:7652648-7662648 GCA_029783475.1 Metacarcinus magister
TACATCCTCTTTTCAACACCTTTCCACTCTCCCCGCATCTATGAATGCTTAACAAGCTCCCTAATGGAACAGCGCGCTTCACCTACACTCAATGAATATTCATCTTTCGCACTTCAGGAACATACGCACACAGGTGACAGGGTAAACAGGTAATAGGTAGGTAAGTGCGGCATATGCATTAATGGATTAACGGATACGAACTGTGTTGGAAAAAGTGTATGTGGAGAGAGTTGGTAATGGTGTGGAAAGGGATAGAACAAGGAACTGTATTAAGAAGTATTGATGTAGATAAACACTAAGTGCACACGCGAACATTGAGTTCCAAAACAAAAGATAAAAAACATGTAAATAAATTAGTATGCGTTCAAAACGCCAGATGAAATAAATATATGACTAATAATATTTATGGCCTTTCGTTACTGAAGTCGGTGATATCTAGTATTTCAATACTAATGAATGTTTTGTATCTCTACACTTAATGACGTCAGGATTTGGTAAAAAGTTACTTTGAGAGAAAACTCACTGTAATTGAAACATGAATTTTTTCGCTTTACTTATTTTTTTCAAAGTTGATAGTTAATATACTAGAAAATAACGAAGTTGTTAAATCCAATTTTGGTTTAAGGTAATTCCATTAAATCCGAACATATGACACGTTCGGATTTCCTATTTTTATCAAGCAAACATAAAAAATGGTTAATGGATGTCTGGAAGGCGAGCACTGAACTCTAACTTTGTAATGAAGGCATATATATAAACTTGAATATTTTGCTGTACAACATAGTCAGCTAGCTAATTAGCTATACACACACACACACACACACACACACACACACACACACACACACACACTACACATATACATACCTCATACACATACAGATATATATATATATATATATATATATATATATATATATATATATATATATATACATATATATATATATATATATATATATATATATATACTATATATATATATATATATATATATATATGTATATATATATATATATATATATATATATATATATATATAGATAGAGATAGAGTAGAGAGAGAGAGAGAGAGAGAGAGAGAGAGAGAGAGAGAGAGAGAGAGAGAGAGAGAGAGAGAGAGAGAGGAGAGAGAGAGAGAGAGAGAGAGAGAGAGAGAGAGAGTTAGAGAGAACCTTTTATCTTGTCCTTGCATAGGTGGCAGGATGAGTGTACATTTGCATGCACGTATCCTGCACATTTTCACCAAGAAAAATGAGCATGAATTTCAAGGCTATTTTTAGTGTCGTGTCTCAAGGTCAGCCGCGTCCATCCTCAACCCTCATGACAACAACATGGATCTTAGTGGTAGCACATCTCATCCACCTTTCCTTTAATAATTACCTCAAAAAATGGATACAAGAAGCACACCTTTTCATCCCTTTCCCCATCCTTTCTTACCCTTGAAATTCTTCCCCCTTCTTCCCCAGGAAACAGTAACTTCCATCCTCCCACTTCCTGGAGTCTGGTCTCTACTCTACCCCACCATCACCCCCTTTACTCTGCTCGGTCGTCCCAGCAGGTAATAAAGGCTTTCCAACCGAGCGTGGACGCCGGTGCAATGGAGCTCTCGTATCCATGGGGCGATGCGAGATGAAGATGTGAAGAGGAGGGTGAGAGAGCGGTAGAGAGAGAAAGAGAAAGCAAGAAAATGAGAGAGAGAGAGAGAGAGAGAGAGAGAGAGAGAGAGAGAGAGAGAGAGAGAGAGAGAGAGAGAGAGAGAGAGAGAGAGAGAGAGAGAGAGAGAGAGAGAGAGAGAGAGAGAGAGAGAGAGAAAGAGATGAAGCGAGGAGACGTAGGAACATATAGATGATGAGAGAATAACGGAATAACGCGGTCTATTAATGAGGTCGTTAAGTTTCCGCAAGATGGAGGTTGGGAGGAAAGAGGGAAGAAGGAGGGAGGGAGAATGGATGGAGGAAGAAAAAGAAAAAGGGACACGCAGAAGCAGCTATGCAATCAATACTGAGAAACAAAACATAATATTTATCACGTATGAAAATGAAAAAAAAAAACGCTGATAGCTTTTGTATGAAAGATTTTTGCGTCTTTCTGGGGTATTAATATTGTTATTGTAATTCATGTTATTCCATTTTTCTTTTATTGTGTAAATCTTAATTAACATAGCATCCCATAATGTAAAGGATTTGTTTGTACACCAAGTAGCCTCGCAGTGTCCTATTTACGTTGCTGTGACATTTAAATTCAAATTAAAATGGGTAAGGGAATGGTGGTACAAATATTGCTCTAACTTAATTGGTATTTTTTTCTTCCGGTTAAGGTGTGATGCATCCTGCTGTTTAAACAATAAGAAGCTTTAATTGTTGAGGATGTATTCAATTAAAGGAAAGAATGATCATTAATAAGATGCTTTAATTCATTGTTGAAAGTAAGTGTTTGTAAAGGAAAGAAGAATATTATTTTTTTCTTATTGTTTCTCCTCTTCTTCCTCCACCTTCTATGTTCACTCTCTTATTTTCTTTTTTTACTTTTTTTTTCTTCTTTTCCTTGTTCTTGTTCTTGTTCTTGTTCTTGTTCTTGTTGTTCTTCTTCTTCTTTTACTTCTTTTACTTCTTATTTTATTTTTACTTCTTCTTCTGCTTCCTCTTCTTATTCTTATTCTTTTTCTTCTTCTTCTTCTTTTCTTCCTCCTCCTCTTGCTTCCTCTAATCAGGTGAAAATAATGAACCTTTCCCCGGATGATGAGCTATTTGAAAATCTAAGACAAAAAAGATGATTGAATAACCTCGCCTACAGCTCTCTCTCTCTCTCTCTCTCTCTCTCTCTCTCTCTCTCTCTCTCTCTCCTCTCTCTCTCTCTCTCTCTCTCTCTCTCTCTCTCTCTCTCTCTCTCTCTCTCTCTCTCTCTCTCTCTCTCTCTCTCTCTCTCTCTCTCTCTCTCTCTCTTTAAGTAGTTCTGCCCTCAAAAAAAACTGTCTCTTTTATACTTCATATTTCCTACACCTAGTTCTTCCTTCAGTTTATTTCCCTCCATCCAGTTTCCCCTTCACGGTCATTTCTCTCATGACGTACAGGGCAAGGTCGAGACATGGACAAGGAATGAAAAGTAAGAACTAAAATACGTATTGACAGCTGAAAGCGAGAAAGTTGTTCCATAAACCCCAAATAACGCCCCTTGAGTTTGCCTCGAAATAGTTTTCTGACATCTGGTAGTTGCACAGGGATAGAAACTGTTTTGCCATTTTAATAAGAATTGGCTCAGCATATCGATCTACCACACTGAGGGGCCGACGTGATGAAGGCGTGGTGCTGCTGTACTAGTGACCGTTGGGCGTGAAGTGGCGGTGAGAATGACTGAGCACCACTGTACTGTAAACAAGCGTATGCTATTTCCACTTACTCACACATGAATAAATCAAGCTATAGATCGTTTGAACACGTTACTTTTTGTGAAAATTACCATCCTATTGAAAAAGAAAATCCTCAGTAGTAATCAATCCTCGAGTATTTTCTATTCCAATGAAAGACTCTGAACATGTTTAAACGTATTTTCTGTTAAGTTAGACCATGGAAGGAAAGATGCTCTGTGTAATAGCCTGTTTAGTGTACCTCTCAAAAAAAATATTAAAAAGAGTATACAGCGAAGAGGAGTACAGAGAGCATGAGGGGAGTGTGCAAAAGAGGAATAGGAAAACACGTGAGAGTGAGAAGAGAAGAGAATCCACAGGTGTGAGTATTCCTTAATTACCAGTGACTGAAGAAAGGCTGGCGATTAAAACCATAACGTGGCATGAAGCTGAAGGCCAGAAAGGAAGAAAGGAACAAAGAATGTGTACAAGGATACTTACACGCTGGAACGACATCACCAATGCAACCTGTCTCCCCCTCCCCCCCCCTGCTGCCCTCTCCCTCCCTCCCTCCCTCCACACCGACACACTTTGCCTTCCCCCCCATCCCCTTCCCTTCCTCCTGCCGGGAATAGTGTTTTATAGGAGTATCACACGCATGACCCTTCCCCTCCCCACCCTTCCCATACCACTCCTGTCGCCTATCTACTCCCATTATTCAGTTTTCTTGCGTTCTTAGCTTTATTACCTATTTCCTCTTGCTCTCTTTTACTCCCTTTTCTCTTACTACTGTTCTCCTTCCTTCCTCTGCTTCCCACTGTCGCCAGGGTCCCTAGGGTGAACTGAATAAACACTTCACAACGACGTGAAATATTGACCGCCAGTCTTCTAAGACCAACAGTTTTTTTTCCCACGTTCCTCTTCCCCACCTCGTGCTCTTCTAATAATATTTTACAAGTTTCTGGCGTCGTTATTGTTGCCGCAATGCTCTCTCTCTCTCTCTCTCTCTCTCTCTCTCTCTCTCATCTCTCTCTCTCTCCTCTCTCTCTCTCTCTCTCTCTCTCTCTCTCTCTCTCTCTCTCTCTCTCTCTCTCTCTCTCTCTCTCTCTCTCTCTCTCTCTCTCTCTCTCTCTCTCTCTCTCTCTCTCTCTCTCTCTCTCTCTCTCTCTCTCCTCTGAATTCTCCAGACTGTATTTATATTCTTATACTTTTCTTTGGGTGACGACATTTCCATGCTGCCATCACCTAAGTCAACAACAACAACAACATTAACTATTACTACTACTATTATTACTACTACTACTACTACTACTACTACTACTACTACTACTACTACTACTACTACTACTACTACTACTACTACTACTACTACTGTTGTTGTTGTTGTTGTTGCTGCTATTGCTGGCGGCACCGTTGATGGATCTCAGTTTTTAGCATACAACACCCACGCAAGTTTTATTACCACTGTTTTGTAAGGAGTGCGTCATGAACGTTCTCCTCCAGGTGCAGGTCAACGGCCCCACCCACGCTAGGGAGTGTAATTGAAAACGAGACTTTAAACAGATCCTCGCTCACGTACGTCACACAACTATGGCACATTGCTGTGTGACGCCTCAGTTGAGTTACTCTTCAGTGGGACTCTTCCACTGTTGCCTGTGACTCCATGGTTCCCCACTGACACGTTTACTTGAAAATACATAGTAGTGCTCCAGAGGCAGAACATCAGCGACGTCACGAGGGAGAGTGAGGATCAGTACCTCATACTGACTCTCAAACAACTTCCTGGTCTGAGTGACGCTTTCTCCCTGCATGGAAACAGTCTCAGGTGCCATCCCACCTTACAACGAACGAGGAGTCTTTACCAGCATTTCTTTATCAGTATTACTTATTTCAGTTTGTGTCTAGCAACAGATTACGGTGATATGATGAAAAAAACAATTTTCGTATCTATAACAATTGCAAATAGGAAATTAAGATTTTTTTTTTTTTTAGATGTTTTTGTTAAAATCTAAGAAAATTGTGTCACTATCAAGATTTGCTTTTAGTCCATAGTGAGGTAGATTTCAATGTGTAGATCATTGACTTTCCATTGTTTTCTGCATAAGTCCAGACACGTATAAAAGGTTTAAAGGAATGTACTAGCCATGCTTGAGCTTGATTTTTTTTTCTTCATTAGACAAGTATTTTCTGTACTATTAAAGAAAAAAAGAGAGAGAGAGAGAGAGAGAGAGAGAGAGAGAGAGAGAGAGAGAGAGAGAGAGAGAGAGAGAGAGAGAGAGAGAGAGAGAGAGAGAGAGAGAGAGAGAGAGAGAGAGAGAGAGAGAGAGAGAGAGAGAGAGAGAGTATATGATAATTTAGAATTTGAAAGTGTTGTACCATCCACCTGGAAAATATAAAAGGGAAGCGGCAAGAACTTTTTGTCTTGGGCAAAAGTCGGGATTGCTCTCTTAGAAACTGATGCTGGCCATGTGGGAGTCACCTGATCCTCTTAGCAGTCCCAGTTGAATGTGCACGGTGGGGGAGACATGGTTCTGCCTCGGTAACGAAACGACCGTCCACACGCTGCTGCAACTTCTTCAGGCATGGCCTTTGAGCCTCAATACAATTGTTCTTTTGTTATGGAGACGTTGTTTAATGTTCTTATTCTGTGTTTATTCCTTGAGTATTCTCAAACTCAATACAATAAAGTGCTAAAATTATTTCAAACATATCCATCACAAATTACTGTAGAAAAATTAACTGCTGTATACACTTTATATATATATATATATATATATATATATATATATATATATATATATTATATATATATATATATATATATATATATATATATATATATATATATATATATATATGTATATTTAGGGGAGGCGGTGGTCTAGTGGCTAGCGGTCGGGCATGCCAGCTCAGGGTCCCGCGTTCGAGCCTCGGCACGGGCTGGCCACTTTTCTTCGTTACTACCGCCGAGTGGCCTAAGATCACCCACATGTTGCCATAACACCATCCTCGCCGGGACTGCAACGTTATATGCGCGAGGAGCTTCCGCTGGCAGCATGAGCCTATCAATAAGAAGAAACAAGGCGTCACTTAAAAAATCTAACCCGCGCTACTAACGGGCGGAGGCCAACCATCTAAGGTCTCCCTGAAGCCTACCGGCGCCATGGGTAAAAGATAAAAAAAAACAAAAAAAAACAATATATATATATATATATATATATATATATATATACTTTATATACAGAATTTAATGTACAATATTTCTTTCTTCTCATAAATCAACATCAGATTTTCCATCTTGGGATGAAACTTTAAATGTTCCCTGGACCAGGATCTACTAAAACGAAGTTACGAAGTTCATGGGAACAAAATTTGGTGACGAGTGAATCTTCCTACGTAGGCCTACGTAGGCCACCGCTATTTCACATCACCTCCAAATGATGGTGTAAGTGTGTTTGTTGAGACCAGCGTCGGAGCCAATCATGTTGCTAGGTACACTGTTCCTTAATATATTTCAGCCAATCATTGATCAGAGGAGCATGCGTGCCTCATTTCCACACGGCACCAAAATACCTTTGAACAATAGTCAACGTTAGACTCGTCACCTTATTTTTTGTCTAGTATTATGTTTATAGTTTTACTAATTCTTTTGCTATGAAATGATTCATGAAATTTTTATTTTGTACAAACATACACCGGACGACTTAAGTATAGTAAGTAGACGAAAGGAAAAAGGAGTATCTTTGTGAAGACGAAACACCATCAACCAGTGACGTCATTAGGTCCGTTATTTCAAGGCTAACCCCGAGTATTTTTGCCTTAAAAAAGGAGGAATATACAGCAAGACAACAGACAGACTGTGTAACAGAGCAGAACTTATCTCCAAAGAATTTTACTCTGTACATAATGGTACAGCAGCTCAACAAGCAACTAATATGATGCCAGTAAGCCAGTACGATTGCGTAAACTTGCTAGGCCTGAATTAATTCATAAGAGCAGAGAGGTGAGTAGTTAACTTCCATTACATTTAGGGGCATATATATATATATATATATATATATATATATATATATATATATATATATATATATATATATATATATACATATATATATATAGCTGATAAGTTACGAGTTTACAGTCTAAGTTAAATGTGCTGACAGACAAACGCAAAGGATGTCACATTATAAGTGCGATGTTAGGATATGAGTCACACCAAGGTGATGTACGGTGTGCCTCGAGGGAAGCGAGTAGTTGCGTGGGTTGTGCTTCATTGAATAAATGATCATCTGATGTCATGAGCACAATAAAACACAGCGACGAAACCCACACAATCTTAGGTGTCCTTGAAGCGTGCATTGGTGGGTCACAACAACACCATTCACCTCAGTGAAGCCTGTGCAACACCCTCAGGACCCTCCTGGCAAAGGTCAGGATTGAAGCTTTGCATTTCCACACGAGGTCACGAAATGGTTGTAGTTTTTTTTTTTTAGACGCATCTAACATCTAACGTTATACTTTTAATGATTGGTTTTTTTTACAACTACACACACACACACACACACACACACACACACACACACACACACACACACACACACACACACACACACACACACACACACACACACACACACAAACACACACACACACACACACACACACACACACACACACACACACACACACACACACACAGACACACACACACACACACACACACACACACACACACACACACACACACACACACACACACACACACACACACACACACACGGAAAATATTCCAATAAAGTATTTCTGATGAGGTACAGCTTAGTAATAAACCAGTCAGGCGCAGTCTTCGCTTGCACCTTAATTAGTCGGTGAATGTCAGAAGCCGATACTTGCTATTGAGGAAGGAGGACAGGTGGACGCGACGGAGGCTTGACGATAGACAAACATCCTATTATTAAATCATTTATGTTATATCCTACTTTTAGTTATGTTCTGATCATAGTATCGAAACGGTATGACAATTACCGCTTATCATTCTTTATAAATCACTTCTTTCTTTGTTTGATCACTACAATATGTCGACACAAACAACAGATTCCCTATAATAATGATCTTGTCAACTGATGATTTGGTCTTTTTGCCACAAAGTGCGCAAACGATCCTTACATTCTCAAGCTTTAACGGCAAAAAACTCTTACTTTTCTTACGTTTACAAGAATTCCCTCATGGATAACTGTATGTTTCCTAGTCCTATAAAAATACATGATCCCATAACACGTATAATATCTTGGAAAGGATAAATCAGAACCTGAAAGTTAAAATTCTTCCTACAAAGTGATCTGACTTCTAAACTTAAGGGAAAGAAGCTTAAAGGAAAAACAAATATCATCAAAGTATTTTTCTTAATAGCTTGTGCAATAGACCTGTTTGACAGCCTTGTCGCCTTATACTTGATTAAATGTTTTAAATATATTTATAAATACTTATAACAGGTCTGCTAATACCTCTTGTGTACTATTTATGCTTAATTTTCTTACCTCACCATCAATTCCTTTCCTTCTTCCTCCTCCTCCTCCTACTCCTAATCCTCCTCTTCCTTTTTACATATCCTCACGTCGTCAACACATGCCATTGTATAATTAGTCATTCACTTCAGTTTTCGTTTTTTCACTTTCTTCCCTCTTTCCCCTCTGCCGCGCCTCCCCTCACAATAATACTGTCAAGGGAACACAATTGATTAACACTCCGGCGCAGCACTGTAGCTCAGAGGGTAAGGTGCAGTGATACAAAAAACGTTATTTTTATCACATCTCTCCATCCTCTCCTGCTCCTACTTTTTACTTCTTTTTCTTTTTCTTTTTCTTTTCTTCTTTTTCTTCTTCTTCTGCTTCTTTTTTTTTTATATCTTTTTCTCCTTTTCTTCTTCTTCTCTTTTTGCGATAACATCCAAACGACAGTGACCTCATTCATACTTGTGAAGTCAGCGAACCCCTAGCAAACATCAGCGACCATGACTCTGAATTAAAACGAATTAACAAATTAAAACGAGACTGCGCTCCTGATACATAATTATAGCTTGGCGAGTTTTACAACAATAAAAATGGAACTGGAACTTTGTAATTAAACTTAGGTGTTAGATGTTGAATGCATGGCTGAAATTTACAATAACTTCAGAGCTAAACTTAACCAATAGTAAAAAAAAAAGTATTCCACACAAATCACGAAAAATCAATAAACACAAATCACTAATTACGACTTATTGCTTGAAAAAATAAAAGTATCACTGATCAGAAAAGCTTACATGAGATATGAATCGTTGCAGCCAGATGTTAAAAGTCATGTTCATTAAAAAAAAAAAGCCACAACGAGATAAAACACGCAAATAGGACGTTAAAATCTTACATAAAGCAAAAATAATCCACACACACACACACACACACACACACACACACACACACACACACACAGAGAGAGAGAGAGCGAGAGAGAGAGAGAGAGAGAGAGAGAGAGAGAGAGAGAGAGAGAGAGAGAGAGAGAGAGAGAGAGAGAGAGAGAGAGAGAGATGAGAGAGAGGAGAGAGAGAGAGAGAGAGAGAGAGAGAGAGAGATGTTGTGTGTGTGTGTGTGTGTAGTGAGGTGCTGTGAGGTGGAACATG
>JAPQNM010000013.1:7667648-7672648 GCA_029783475.1 Metacarcinus magister
CACACACACACACACACACACACACCCCAAACATACGCGCACGTTATTTAATCTTGGTTTTCTTCTCAAAGCAAGTAAACTGAAATAAAAACATCAGACCATCAGAGGAGTAGTAAGACGATTACAACAACTGTAAAGACAAAGAGGAAAACTATCACCACCACCACCACCACCACCACCATTATCATCACCACACCGGGATTTGAAAACGAAAGCGACAGCAATATTGAAGACATAGAGAGGGACGAAGACAAGTTGAGGGAGGAAGAAGATGATGCAGAGGGGGAGAAACGAGATTGAAGAGGAGGGAAGGAGGAGGAGGAGGAGGAGGAGGAGGAGGAGGAGGAGGAGGAGGAGGAGGAGGAGGAGGAGGAGGAGGAGGAGGAGGAAGAAAAAGATGAGGAGTAGGAGGAAGAATAGGAAAATGATGAACATTGTAACTGGTCTCTTTCGACACACATAAGATCACTGCAGCCACATCTAACGACACCCAGCGGACGAGGGTGATGGTGGCAGGGAAAGGCAAACAGAGGGAAAGAGAAAGAGAAAGAGAGAAAGAGAGCGAAAGAGAGAGAGAGAGAGGGAGAGAAAATGGGGTTATGGAGATACTTCCCCCCAAAAAAAATAAAAGCAATTACTGTTAAAGATAGGTAGAGGAGGGAGGTTGTCTGTTGGGTATATAATTACGCTCTATAAGTTTCACTAATGGACTGTCTGTTGCCGGTGACGCGTGTATAATTAAGAGTAATAATAATAAAGCACGAGTGTTCTGTGTCGCCCAATTTCAGTATCAGAGTCGTTATCTCTATACTCGTAGGGGGAGCCACGTGCTTGTCTGCCATGATGTTTATTATTATTATTTTTTTGTTTCCCAGCCTGTGTGTTTTATGATGAGAATGCTATGTTTGTCCTTACACCTGCATGTCTTACTACTCTTTATCTTTTATTTATTGATACATTATTTCCCCCCGAAGGTTCAAGTTTGGTAATGAGTTAGTTAGTGGGGTGTTGAGGTGTTGCTCCTCGTTCATTCATCGCCTTGACGTCCTCGTGGTGTTGTGATTAACATTAGTATCTATTAAAGGTAGACAGGTAATAATCGTTCCTCATTAGTAGCATTTGCATTCTAATTATAAATGTTTGATGAATCTGACACACACACACACACACACACACACACACACACACACACACACACACACACACACACACACACACACACACACACACACACACACACTATATGGATGTGTTATGGTTTACTATGCATCCTCCTCCTTCACTAACCTAGCCAACACTCCTCCTCTTCCTTACCAATCTTGGCACCCATTACTCTCTCCATCCACAGAATACACCTTCCCCTCTTCACTTCACTCAATACCACTCCTCCTCCTCCTCCTCCTCCTCCTCCTCCTCCTCCTCCTCCTCCTCCTCCTCCTCCTCCTCCTCCTCCTCCTCCTCCTCCTCCTCCTCCTCCTCCTCCTCCTCCTCCTCTAAGACTGACTAAGCATCCGTCGCCCCACTGCCCACACTTTAGTACGAAATGTGAGTGTGTTCGTTCCGCGGTTCCCTATGTTTTAGATATCCATCAGCCCAGCGCTGTGTGCATGTACGTCTTTGTGTATATTTGCGTGTGTATTTGTGTGTTTACGTGAGTTTGCTTATGAATATGTGAGTTTATATATGTATGTTTGGCGGCCATTTTTTTATATATTTTGTGTATATATGTATTTGTATTTTCTTAGTTATTTGTTTAACCTGACTGCCTATATCAATTTGTTGCATATAGTATTTGAGGCAAAGTCATGTTATCCTATCCTACCTACCTAGTATTGATTAATGGCTCCCAACACCTCTATTACCAACCCATTCTAAGTAAAAGTCCCATGATTTAGGGAGCTGAATTTTATTACATCATTCAAGTATTTGGTTCTTCATAATTTACAATCATGCTCTCTTATCTCTGCATCAGCTGTCGTCACCTAATCCTCTCCATCATCTTGTTTCAGTCCATTCACCACTATTGTACATCATGTGTGAATCTCCAACTGGTTAATTTTATAGCCATTGAGTAAGTAATATGATATGTGTGTGTGTGTGTGTGTGTGTGTGTGTGTGTGTGTGTGTGTGTGTGTGTGTGTGTAATTCATCATGGTCTTGAGGATCACGCGCTGAGCTCGTTAACAACAAGTAAATTACTTAATATATTTAACTGTCTATGTATCTATCGGTCTATTGATATAGTTATACATTTACGTTTACCTTTCTCTCTCTCTCTCTCTCTCTCTCTCTATATATATATATATATATATATATATATATATATATATATATATATATATATATATATATGTATGTATGTATGTATATATATACATACATATATATATATATATATATATATATATATATATATATATATATATATATGTGTGTGTGTGTGTGTTTATTCATAACACACACACACACACACACACACACACACACATTAATATAGCACAAAGATATACGTGGACCAATATTCAATTTAGATAAGATTTCTTTACTGAAGTAATGGCTGCCGATATACATTCACCTGCGATTTTCTGGGAAGAATTTCCAAGTGTTGTGATTTATTTAGCGACATTAAATATTACGAGAACAGCGAATGACAAAGAGTCAAGCTTTCCGAGGACAGAATATTCTATTCACATGGGATGATAGGCCTGGCGGGGAGAGGAGGGAATAATTGCTGACGACACAGATTACACTCTCATTCTGATTGGCTAGCAGCACGTGATGCTGCTGAGTGATTGGCTGGCTGGTTTGTGTGGTTTGAGGATCCTCTAGAGACTATTTCATGAAAAAAAAAATATTGGTTCTTTTGTTTCCTCCCCTTTTTTAGTATTTTTTTTTCTCTCTCTCTCTCTCTCTCTCTCTCTCTCTCTCTCTCTCTCTCTCTCTCTCTCTCTCTCTCTCTCTCTCTCTCTCTCTCTCTCTCTCTCTCTCTCTCTCTCTCTCTCTCTCTCTCTCTCTCTCTCTCTCTCTCTCTCTCTCTCTCTCTCTCTCTCTCTCTCTCTCTGCTATTGAACATGTAAGTTAGGAAAAAATAATGAGTACATGGGAAGTGGAGAGTAAAATCTTTTGTTACAATCGAGCTGGTTGGAGGCTTATGTCAGTCGCTTCACCTAGGTTCCTCCTCCTTCATCAACCACCTCAGCAACCCTTTCCCTTGCACTCATTACTGCTATTACTAACCTTTTCACTACTATTTTCATCCCTGTCCGAAGTAGGCGACACTAGTTTACGAGGCACGTCAGAGAAGCCAACACAACCTTCTCTTTCATTAATTACCCATTGGTTTTGGCAGGACTCTCCCATCCTTCCCCTTTCCCGTTTTCTTCCCTACAAAGAATGACAAGTGGAATCCTTTGGGCGCATCCACTCATTTCACGGGTGCGCGACTCCATTGTGCGAGGACGATCATGCTTACCATCTCATTCTGCCACAAGTCAAAATCTTGTGGCTGCTTTTCACAAGCTTATACGATGGAGTTCTGATGAATCGTAAGGAAGTGAACGATATTTCGGATGGGTGGTGTCTCCTAGGAGGACCAACAGGCAGGTGGTGGGGGTTACGGGAGGAAAAAACGTTAAATACTTCGTAAGTCACGGCGGGTCAGGCCAAGGAAGGCACCGTGATCTCTCCTCTACGGGCTCCTCCACTTTCTTACTCTCCACTTATCTCCCTCTACACACAAAACTTTGGGAGAGGGAAGGTGAGAGGATGTTTCAATAGAAGAGCCTACAATAGGAAAGGGAAGGAGAGGAAGAGAGATAAAAAAAAATGTAGAAGAGGAATAAGCTAGGTCAGGTTTCAGACACAGGATACTTCTCTACTCCACAATGGAAACCACTACAAGAGATCAAAGCAAGGAAAAGGCAAAGAAATCGTTGACTAATTTGTAGCAACCAGAAACAAAGATCAAGGAAAGAGGAAAAAAAGGCGTAAGAAACACAAGGTAAAACCGAGTCGCCGTAATAGTGGGCGAGGAATTGAGTGAGGTGACCCTCTCCCCATGCCTCCACCGCGGCTTGAACAATGGAGGCTCTTTAGTCCTAAAGGCTCCAGGTGGTGTGAGGGGTGAGTGCCCCACGCCCCAGGGATCTTCACTCCCACGAGGACCCGACCCTAAGGAACTCCAACCAGCCTCACCACTCCAGCCTTAGCAGCATTAAGCCTCACTTTCAGGGAACATAAGTCAGAGAAATATAATTATATCATTATTTTACTGCGAACTGAAAGAAAGTTTCTTCATCTACTTACTTATTTTTCACCTGCTGTATGCACTGTTGCACGTGTTAACATTAAAAAGTGGAGCCATCTGCATTTGCGTTATAGACCAAAAAGATTGACACTGTCAGCCTCAGCATGAATGATTTAAAAAAAAATACATCAACTGAATTTCCATGACATACAAATGCAGCAACGAAACTCGTGTACTCTTGTGTACAGAAGAGAGCCAGAGCCAGAGAGAGAGAGAGAGAAAATATATATATATATATATATATATATATATATATATATGTATATATATATATATATATATATATATATATATATATATATACATATATATATATATATATATATATATATATATATATATATATGTATATATATATATATATATATATATATATATATATATATATATATATATATACATATATATATATATATATATATATATATATATATATATATATATATATATGTATATATATATATATATATATATATATATATATATATATATATATATACATATATATATATATATATATATATATATATATATATATATATATATATATATATGTACATACGTCTATAGATTGACTATGTTTTGTTTTGTTATGTATATGTATTTCTATAGACTGGTTGTTATTATTTTACTATTATTTTAACGTATAACATCACTGCAATGGTTATATTACAGTATTGTGTAGTACTTAGGT
>JAPQNM010000013.1:7680148-7682648 GCA_029783475.1 Metacarcinus magister
AATAATAGTAATAATGATAATAATAATAATAATAATAATAATAATAACAATAACAACAATAACAACAATAATAATAATGATGATAATAATGATAATAGTAATTATAATAATAATAATAATAATAATAATAATAATAATAATAATAATGCTAATGCTAATGCTAATGATAATAATAATAATAATAATAATAATAATAATAATAATAATAATAATAATGATGATGATGATGATGATGATGATGATGATGATGATGATGATGATAATAACAATAATAACAATAACAACAACAACAACAACAACAATAACAATAACAATGACAATAACAATGATAATGATAATGATAATGATAATGATAATGATAATAACAATAATATTAATGATAATAATAACAACAATAATGGTATTCATAATAATTTAGAGAAGTAATAACAAAAAAGATTTAACATTAACTTCTTATATAAGCAGTCACATGTGTGTTTGTCTGTCTGTCTGTCTGTGTGTGTGTGTGTGTGTGTGTGTGTGTGTGTGTGTGTGTGTGTGTGTGTGTGTGTGTGTGTGTGTGTGTGCGTGAGTGTGCGTGTGCGTGTGCGTGTGCGTGTGCGTGTGCGTGTGTGTATCCTAACTTTTGTCAAGAATCTCCACACCAAACTAAACGGGACAAACGCAACTACTGTAACCATTCAGCATAATTTTGAAATTTGAACAAACATAATTATAATGAACACAATCGTCACATCTAACATCCATCACCGCGCAGATGATAACTGTTGATGGAGAAAACATAGTAACCAAAATTATTGATAGAAAGAGAGAAAAAAAAAGAGAGAAGGAGAAAAGGAAAATTGGGGCGGGAAGAGGGAGATCTGAAAATATTGCTTCCTTTCATACTCTTGTAGAACCTTTGGCTGCACCCACCCATGAAACCCTAAAGCTGTGCACCACGTCATGTGTTTCATGATTAAATATATTACTTGTCTGTTTACTTCTTCTTATTGACGCACTGACAACATTATGTGGTGTGTTTTCTGTAGTGTAATGTGAAGGTGATATTTTCATCCCATCATTGATAATATCTTTCAAATATAAGCTACGTACAAGGTTCAATAGCATCCAATTATACTTATTTACAGTGGATGAATTTTATGATGATAGTCAGAAAAATGCATCAACATAGATGAAACACGCGCTTCTAAACCGATGGAATAATTGACTGTAATGTGTATAATTTTTCAAATTTATAAAATGAAACTGCAGGAATGCTTCATATCTAAATGCTGCGAATATTACAAATGAACTGAATGGTAAGGTGTGTATAGATAGTCTCCTGACATTCGCTGCAGTAAGCCAATTTTTCACGGTTGACTACGCCGTGCATCTCTAGCTTACTAATTCTGCGTATTGTCAGAGGTGCCGAGACCACTCACAAAGGTTACAAAGGTTGATAACTCACTTCTTCTCGCTTACATTTATTACAATAATGTATGTAACATCATCATCATAATAGCAGCCACAAGGAAGAGTATGCTGTAAACTGTCATGAGATTGCGTTACAGATGAATAAGCTCAGTCATTGGTGCTGTGTTGAGTCTGAGAGGACAAATAATACGTAAAGAGAAAACTGTCAGGTGCGTGTTCTCAGGGCAGAGTCAAGGACAGCTATATTGAACTTGACACATGGCGCTTGGTATGAGTCAAGCGTTTAACATAAATGATTTCCTTCAATGCAAGTAAGAAAGCTCCTACACTGAGAGAAAAACTCCTATAAAGGCGAACTAGATGTCGATATCGCTAGCACACAGCAAACTGCACATATTACTTCCAACACTGCAAACAGGGTACTGTAGACAAGATACTTCCAGGCCTGCAAACTATACATCGCAACACTGTAAAAGAAACCGCAAACGGTATTTAATTCAGAATGTGCATCTATGTTGCTGCATAACAACGCCTTAGAAGTGTACCCAAGGACACACGTCAAGTAGGTGTTGGATACCGTCGAGGCAGAACAATGATTACTCTTCTCCCAAGTCTTGTTAGTGTGTCAGTGTCTGAAAACTAACTTCGAAAATGTACACAACGCTTTTGTTTTCAGAATCTCGTAACGATGTGCCATTCACATACAGATACACCTTCCTCCCTCCCTAACTAGCTGACCCCTTAACACACGCCTCTCCTCTTCACTGCCAACACCAAAGGTATAATTAACCTTTGATCGAACCCTCCTCCTTTCAAACCATATAATGGATGGGAAAATAAACATAGACGATCAAACACGGCTGAAGATGATCATAATAACATTTCTAACAACATACTCATTGAATGTACAAACGCTACAAACTACACGTAGTACATAGCAGCCGAAATACCTTCCCTTATCGTCACCACCTCAAGTGTTGTAGCAAGATGCAGTCAAAACTTCAAAGGCAGATGACCTATTTGTATCCCACCTTCCCTCAACCCATTCATCATGTGACTAGGATCCGCGTCAATCCCTGGAAGT
>JAPQNM010000013.1:7685148-7690148 GCA_029783475.1 Metacarcinus magister
GTCTACCAAAGTTGGTCCCTGTGACTGGTGATGTGAGGGATTAGATTTTGGTAGAGGCTAAATGTAACTTTTGCAGGAAAAGTGTTTTTTGGGCAGGGGTGGGGGAGTTTTTGTTGAGCCTTTGTGGTTTGTAGCCTCCGAACGCTCTTGTGCATATATGTTTTTTTCATACTTCGTGCAAAAGTTAAATATTCCATCGAACACGAAAGTTTGGTTTGCAGTTTCTATTTGCATGAGATGTAGATCAGCCCAGGGCTACAGAACACAATTTCTAAATAAAAATCTCGTTAAATTATCAAATTCTAATGAGCAGCAACTTTGAAAGCAGCTGGAGAAAAGATCAAGAAGTGTAACATTGACGTGGACTGTGAGAATCTGAAGTTAGTAAAGACAAACAATCTGTATTTCCACCTGATTTGGAAGTGCTTCGTGAGCTGAGCCCAACCACACATGAGGAATATAATGCATACATTATTAAACAAAACTCCTGTATAGAAACAGCATCTGGGAAGGGAAAAGTGATCGATAGAAGCAATAAAGGACACATTACTTCACGAGAATTGATTTAACAAGAGTTCAGATATCATATTTTCAATTAATAGTATCAGTGAGGAACGTTCGTAACAATGTTCTATTTACATAAGTGAACAGTTGAACGTTATTGTTTCAAGCCGACGGGAAAAGAAACTGAATGTTTTAGGCATTGAAGAAAACCAAGGACTTCCATCCTCAATCATAACTGATAAAAAGGCTAAGTATGACGCCTTTTGCGGCATCGTTCGTATGATTCCAGTTAAGAGGATTAACTGTCAAATGATGTTGCAAAATGTAGAGTGGAGTCATCAGGGGAGATACAATTAATACAACACTGAACTGAATCAAGATCTTTGATGAATAATAGGAAGAACATTGGTGATATAACAGACTATTATGTGACTTCTTTATGGATTGGTTTAGAAGAACAGTTGCTACCTTGCACAGCAGCAACAGATCAACCACAAAGGAAACAAAATGAAGATCTAAAGACAAGGACAAAATCCAGGAGAGGGCAATTTAAAAACTAAAGAATAACATACTATATTAAACTGCATTGGAAGTCTTCGAATTTCTTGGACAACAACAAAGAGTTCACTGAATAACTTTGAAAATCTGCAGAGGATCGCCTCTTCCAAAATGAATATTGTTCATCAGGTATAATATTATATGTTAATAAGTGCTTCATAAATCTGTCTACAAAAGAAAATGTGTACACCTTTATAAACGCAGGAAGTAGTTATAGGTCACTAGTATAAAGGATTAAAGTGGTCACTTTTCTTTGGGAAAGGTTAAATGTAAGCAAACTTCGAACAATAAGAAAAGGTGGAAGTTGATAGACAAAGACAGAAAAGTTTGACCAGGCACGGGAGGATAGTTTGTAACCATCGCTCTATATGTTTAACTACTCGTATTCTTTATTATTTCTCTGTCCCTTTTACTGGTCAACGCTGGAACACTGTTAATCACATCAATAACAATGATAATGATAATGATAATGATAATGATGAAAATAATTATAACAAATCATTATGGTTGGAAGCCAAGAACGATATTTTTCAATTGTTGTGACATATGCTTAATGAAAGTCTTAGTAGGACCACACACTCTATTAAGCTGAAGAAGAAAAAGCATTACAACCCTACGTATAAATTCTAAAAATACAAACAATATTGAAAAGTTATGCATTGATCCAAAAAGAACAGAGGTTAAAGATTAAAAAAATTTTTTTTTTTTACCCTTTATCCGTAGCGCCGGTAGGCTCAATGGAAGCCTTTGATGGTCGGCCTCCGCCCGTTAGTAGCGCGGGTTAGATTTTTTAAGTGACGCCTCGTGTCATATTGAGAGGCTCATGTTGCCAGCGGAAGCTCTTCGCGTATATAACATTGCAGCCCCGTCGCGAATAGTGTTATGGCAGCATGTGGGTGATCTTAGGCCACTCGGCGGTATTGCCATAGAAAAGTGGCCAGCACGTGCCAGGGCTCGAACGCGGGACCCTGAGTTGGAATGCCCGGCCGCTAGCCACTAGGCCGCCGCAGTATATTTTAGACATGAAGTTCCCAATCCCAATTAAGTATTGGTGTTACAAGACAATAGTTTAGTTACAGATTCATGACTATTTATTTATTTATTTATTTTTAGATATAGAAACATTCTACAATTCTTAAATCAGAGGAAAAACGTAGCCTTGAGCAATATGATCAAATCCTTCTTAATATTGTGGAATGTTTTATGATTATTCTGATGAAAAACTATGTCTAGTCAGTGGTATTCCTGTTTTAAAAGACAAACCCTTGTGTTCAAGTATTCAAATTCTTAAGTTTCCTAAATGTGTATCAATTTACCTGACTTGGCAATCACGACACATAAAGCGATAAACAAAATTTAGGACCAGTGGTTTGGAAGTCTATCGATATATATATATATATATATATATATATATATATATATATATATATATATATATTATATATATATATATATATATATATATATATATATATATATATAATATATATATATATATATATATATATATATATATATATATATATATATATATATAATATATATATATATATATATATATATTATATATATATATATATATATATATATATATATATATATTATATATATATATATATATATATTATATATATATAATATATATATATATATAATATATATATATATATATATATATAGATATATATATATATATATATATATATATATATATATATATATATATATATATATATATATAATATATATATATATATATATATATATATATATATATAATATATATATATATATATATATATATATATATATATATATATATATTTATATATATATATATATATATATATATATATATATATATATATATATATATATATATATATATATATTATATATATATATATATATATATATATATATATATATATAATATATATATATATATATATATATATATATATATATATATATATATTATATATATATATATATATAATATATATATATATATATATATATATATATATATATTTATATATATATATATATATATATATATATATATATATATATAATATATATATATATATATATATATATATATATATATATTTATATATATATATATATATATATATATATATATATATATAATATATATATATATATATATATATATATATATATATATATATATATATATATAATGAGTAATATGAGAACATTCCAGAGAAAAGTATCACATAATTAGGGAGGTGAATTTCAATATTTTGCTTCGGGATAAGTTTTCCTTTGATATATGAATATAGAGTTGTTGCAGAGAATTTCAAACCATAGCGCTTCATTCCTTCAACGGAGAAAAACGTCACATACTGTACACAAGAGTTTTCATATTGACCTTAAACATATATATGCATCGTGTTACTATTTTTTATTTACATTTTCAATTCACTGTCACTAATGAGGATGAAGATCCCAGAGTTAATAGAGAGATCTGAGATGAACCAACTATTCCTTTACTAATTATAATATGAAATGACTGAATGAAAAGCAGCCAAACATGTATATTATAATTATGTTATATATATTTTTTCAGTAACCCACACGACTCCATGCGTTTTGAAATTGAATCCCATGCAAGGAATACGAATATGGTAAGACGAATAGCACATCACTACATGCATGAGTGATTGAGATGTATTTGTAATTCTATTGACGTCTGTGTCTGTGTCTATGCGATTCTCTTTGCTTGTCTTTGTTTAGTGTACTATGCATGTGTTCCTTTGTGAGTATTTCTCTCTCTCTCTCTCTCTCTCTCTCTCTCTCTCTCTCTCTCTCTCTCTCTCTCTCTCTCTCTCTCTCTCTCTCTCTCTCTCTCTCTCTCTCTCTCTCTCTCTCTCTCTCTCTCTCTCTCTCTCTCTCTCTCTCCTTTATTCCTTGTTCTTCTTTCTTAATATCTCTCTCACCCTCGCATCCCTTCCCACTCATCCTTCACTACTCTCCCCCTTCCCTCCCTCCCTCCCCTCCCTCCCTCTCCCTCCCTCCTTTGCCTCCCTCCTCCCTCCTTCCCTCCCTCCCTCCCCCTTGCTGTCCACTCTCCCGGGTACCTCTTCGTCCAGGTTCTATTGTGTCGTGTTTTCTCCTTTTTATATATATGTATCGACCGTCTTCTTGTCCCCAGGCTGGTCCCCAAGATGGCGCCTCTTTGTCCACTAAACATTGTCCGCCTGGCCTTGTCTCGAGCAAGCTGGGGTGTGAGTCTCTCTCTCTCTCTCTCTCTCTCTCTCTCTCTCTCTCTCTCTCTCTCTCTCTCTCTCTCTCTCTCTCTCTCTCTCGTCTCTCTCTTTCTCTCTCTCTCTCTCTCTCTCTCTCTCTCTCTCTCCTCTCTCTCTCTCTCTCTCTCTCTCTCTCTCTCTCTCTCTCTCTCTCTCTCTCTCTCTCTCTCTCTCTCTCTGTGTGTGTGTGTTTTGGATGAGTTTTGGTTACTCTCAGTCGATCATATTTGCACTGCTTACAACTTTTATTTCATATATTTACCATCCATGATTTATTTTCACCTCAGAATAGAATTTTATAATTTTATATCTGGATAATTTATCACCCGCCACCACCATCTCCACCACCACTACTACTACTACTACTACTACTACTACTACTACTACTACTACTACTACTACTACTACTACTACTACTACTACTACTACTACTACTACTACTACTACTACTACTACCTCTACTACTACTACTACTACTACTACTACTACTACTACTACTACTACTACTACTACTACTACTACTACTACTACTACTGGAGAGGGTAAATTTTTACATCTTCACCATAATGTACTTGGATCTAGATAACACACTTTTCGTAGAGATTTCGTAGAGATTTTGATCCATTTCGAATGATTTTGACATTGATTTCCATCATAAAT
>JAPQNM010000013.1:7695148-7702648 GCA_029783475.1 Metacarcinus magister
TCTAATAAAGCTAGGAGAAACTCTTTTAATCGCATTTCTTAACCTTGATTTGTGCGTTAGCTCTGCATCCTTGGCTGTTGGTCTGTCTCTTGTTTGTTAAAACTGAAAAACGTGACCTTAGCATATCTATTATCTATATATATTTTTCGTTATGAGAACAGCTAAGATGCTTATTTTTTGTATCGTCATGTGATTATGTAATTCTTATGTATTTCTTATGTAATTCTCTTCATTTATTGCATTCCTTTCTATTCGCCCCGAGGCTCAACTTCAAGGTTTTGATCCGCTTAACTTAATCGATTTATATTGCACACACACACACACACACACACACACACACACACACACACACACACACACACACACACACACACACACACACACACAACACACACACACACACACACACACACACACAGACACACACACACACACACACACACACACACACACACACACACACACACACACACACACACACACAACACACACACACACACACACAGGCTACCAATCACAAAGGATCAAAGCTTAGAATGAGTTTTTAATTGGTCAAAGGAAATAAAGTTTTGTCATGGAGCCTTCCTCGTGCACCATGTTTGAATATCTGCATTCCTGAAAGAGATAGATAGATAGATAGATAGATAGATAGATAGAGAGAGAGAGAGAGAGAGAGAGAGAGAGAGAGAGAGAGAGAGAGAGAGAGAGAGAGAGAGAGAGAGAGAGAGAGAGAGAGAGAGAGAGAGAGAGAGAGAGAAAGAGTCACTTCTTTCTTAAGCAGTGCATCAGTTCCATCCTTTGAAGTTTATAGGTCTTTTGAGGTATGCAGCGGGGACGGGGAGTTTCTCATCTTCCTCTTTCACCTCGTCTTGCACTTCATCCTTGACCCATTTTGTCTGATAGTCCCTTATACTCCTCCCTCAGACATTCCCTCATTGCAATATTCTACTGCATCTTCCACTCACAGCTTCCTGCCTTGGTTCTTACGTGTCCTTCAGTATATGATATATGTTTTTTCTTTTCGTTATTATCTCTCCCTTGCCACAATTCCACTTATAATCTCTTAACCTTCAACCTGATGAAATAAATAAAATGTTGTTTCCTACAATCTAATAGTTTTTTTTTCTTCGTAGTTTATTCATTTTTTAAAACTTATTATTTTCTCTCTTTCTCCCTAACCACTATTTCTGAACTCTTATACTTATTCTTTATTGTATCTTCATTCCATTCTTTCCTACATTCTTATAGTTCTTCGTGTACTTGCCGTCTTCAAACATTTTTTTTTATGAAGGAAATAGATGAAGCTGAAGCAGGAGGGAAAGACAGTGAGTGAGTGACCTGCAGGTGAGAGAAAACCATCAGAATCAGAAGCAGAATCAGAAGGTGGGAGATAGGGGAGTGAGCGAAAAGTCGTGAAGACAACTTAGGTATAAAGAAATATATATATGGTGAGTGAGACGGTACTGAATGAAGAGGAAACAGGTGAGGTGAGGCAAAGGAAGAGATGAAGCACGTGAGGCAGTAAGAAAAGAACACGTCAAGAGATAGAACAGGAAGGGCAAGCATATGAAGATAAAACAGAAGGAAGGAACGGTCTGACTTACCAGTATGAGGCAGGAAGCGGCCCAAGGGAGGGGGCAGGAGGGAGAGAAAGGTAGGGAGAGAGGAAAGGAGGACGGAGGGGAGTGGAGGGAAAGGAAAGCCTGAGGAGTAGGACAAGTGTGGGCGGCAGGTGTTTGGGCGTCGCCTCCACCGTCCTTCGCCAAGTTTTCCAATTAGCGACACACCTGGCCTCGTCACACCTCTCTTAGTCTTCTTCATAAAATTCAAAGTTTTCCAATTAGTCGCGTGGTGTTCCAGACGTGACGCAGAAAGGATTGAGGGGTTGGGGGGGGAGGGAGGGAGGAAGAGGGAGGGTTGTAAGAAGAATGGGGAGGAAGGCAAGGAGGAAGGAAAGAGAAGAAAAAGGGAAGAAGATAGGTTTGGAGGAAAAATGGGTAGGAAGGGAGGAAGGAAAGGAAAGAGAAAGGGAAGGAGGAGATAGTGTTCGAGGAATAGTTGAGGGAGGCAAGATTGAATAAAAGAAGGGATGAAAGGAGTATAGAAATATAAGATAGGCAAGTTTAAAGAAAAGGAGAGAGAGAGAGAGAGAGAGAGAGAGAGAGAGAGAGAGAGAGAGAGAGAGAGAGAGAGAGAGAGAGAGAGAGAGAGAGAGAGAGAGAGAGAGAGAGAGAGAGAGAGAGAGAGAGAGGAAATAAAAAATACGGAGTTTTTCTAGAAAACTATCTTTTTTACTGCAGTGTCAATAAAGTGAATACTCCTTCCCCTTTTCAATAATAAGAAAAATCCAATGTAACTGCATTACCAAAACTCGATACTCATCGACAAAACAAAATCATATGAAAATCTATTTTCAGTGAGATTGAAATGACACTACGTAATACTATATCATATTTGTTATTTTCCGACTCCTAATTAAGGGACAACACTGTGCAATACATACTGAAAAACTATCAAGTTGCTTAGTCCGTCCGAAATTTGATACATCTCTCCAAGTTTTTAAAGTTCTGCTATAATTATACGAATATGATATATATGCTTTAGTTGATCAAAACATCCAGTTTCCCTGGCGATCAGAATTAAAGTCCAGACAACTTGTATTGTACATAAGAACGACGCACTCAAATCTGACAATTAATCCAGATTTTAAGATGCAATGTTTGTTTTTATGATATACTCTATTATGTAATATCACAAAGGTAATCTGCATAATACTTTTTTTTAAGAAATTTGCGGACCGCGCCGCATACCAAATTCAGCTCATATCTATGCATACATTTTTCTTAGATGAAGGCGCATGTGCCGCCGATGTCAGCTTGAGTTATCTTATGACCTTCATGGTGACAAGTATTACTGCTGATGATGTAATAGAAAATACAGTTATGAATATAAGGGAGGACTGATTATTCCGGGAAAACAAGCGCTGTGTCTGCAATGGCGGACACAAAATGAGGTTTGCAATGTATATACATAGGCAATCCTGGATGCCTCAGCGACTCATCACATCAAACACTTACATTCATAACTTTTCACAAGGAACTCAAAGCTATCCTAAACAGGTACTTAAAATGATGATTTATATGATGCAAGTTTTAATGTTTTCATGTAAGTTTACAAAAAAAAAGTTAGTGAAAATCATTACCATTTTCGACAAATGTTTGATGGTTGTAAAGATACATTTTTTGAGTTATGGAAAAGTTAACAACGTTGCATAAAATACAAGATAAGTATTGTTTTTCTCAAATCTCATAAAAAGACTGATTAAATATTATGAACCTGAATCGCAAAAGATAAGATACTACCGGTAATTTACTTCTCAAAATGCTTTCTCTCATAGCTAAGAATTACAAATGATAAGTTTCTATTGTTTGATTGAATTATGTGAAGTAGCGTGGCAGAAATGTGTAAAGAGATAGCAAAGTAAAGAGATGACTGAGGACCATCAATCACCTAAGCAGACCATCACCAAATACGTGTAGTAGTATGTACTTTCTGGACAACAACAAAAAACTATCATCTAGGCGAGCAGTTAATGAATATAAATCTCTCTCAGATCCTCATCATCTCTAGTTCCTGTGGCAATAATGTTATTCAGGAGAGGTATACATGATGGACTTTCTGCATAGGAGTTACAATATGTCATCAACCAAAACTCTAGTTAACATTAACATTACATTTTGTTTATTATCAAAAGTGTTGGCGTTACTACTTTCATCGGCAGGCAGTCATCCCTTGCCAGGGTACAAACCAGCGGCGTAGAGGAAGCGCTGCGCCACAACAATGGCCACGGGAGGTTTTCTGGCGTCTCCCTCGGTGCCGGGCGAGGCGCGTCGCTCCATAATACACAATACACCTCCACCCCCCTCCCTCTCGCTCCTCTCACGTGTAACTCCCCAGGTAACGGCAGCCTCAGACCTCCTGCTATTCATTTCAGCGTCACAAAGGCTAAAAAAAATAACTACAATTTTGATACCACCTAAAGGAGTACTCGTAACAATAATAAGAGTGATAATAATAATATCAACAGTAGTAGTAGTAGCAGTAGTAGTAGTAGTAGCAGTAGTAGTAGTAGTAGTAGTAGCAGTAGTAGTAGTAGTAGTAGTAGTAGTAGTAGTAGTAGTAGTAGTAGTAGTAGTAGTAGTAGTAGTAGTAATAGTAGTAGTGGTAGTAGTAGTGGTAGCAGCAGCAGTAATAGTAAAAGTAGTAATGGTCGTAGTAGTAGTGGTAGTAGTACTACTAGTAGTAGTAATAGTAGTAGTAGTAGTAGTAGTAGTAGTAGTAGTAGTAGTAGTAGTAGTAGTAGTAGTAGTAGTAGTAGTAGTAGTAGTAGTAGGAATAGTAGTAGTAGTAGTAGTAGTAGTAGTAGTAGTAGTAGTAGTAGTAGTAGTAATAGTAGTAGTAACAGTAGTAGTAGCAGTAGCAGTAGTAGTAATAGTTGAAGTAGTAGTAGTAAGAGTTGTAATTGTAGTAGTAGAAGTAGTAGTAGTAGTTGTAGTAGTTGCAGAAGTTCTATTATTATTATTATTATTATTATTATTATTATTATTATTGTCATTATTATTATTATTATTATTATTATTATTATTGTTGTTATTATTTAATCATTATCATTATTATTATTATTATTATTATTATTATTGTTATTATCATTACAGTTATTGATATTATTCTTACTATTAGTAGTAGTAGTATCATTATCATTTTGATTCTTATTATCTTCTTTTTATTCTTTATTCTTTTTCTTTCTTCTTCTTCTTCTTCTTCTTCTTCTTCTTCTTCTTCTTCTTCTTCTTCTTCTTCTTCACATTATTATCATTATTATTATTATTATTATTATAAATATAATCATTATTATTATTAATATTATTATCATTATTTTTATTATCATTATTATTATTGTTATCATTATGGTTATTATTATCATTATTACTATCATTATTATGATTATTATTATCCTTATTATCATTATTAATATTATAATTATTATTATTATTACTATTATTATTATTACAGCTACTAGTATCATTATTCTTATGATTATGAACATTGTTATCATTATTATTATTATTATTATTATTATAATAATAGTTATTATTAATATTATTATCATTATTGTAATTACTATTATTGATTATATTATTGTTATTATTTATTATAATTATTTCATCCCTGTGGTGGCGCTGCAAGAATACTACCACCATATTCCCAACAGATCGTAAAAGGCAGCAAAAGGGATGGAGCAGGATGTCTGGGAAGCCTCGCCTCTCTATTCTCTTCTATGAAAAAACACGGCGCAGATGGGAGGGGAGAGTACAGTCTCTCTGAAGCATAAATGTCTTGTCTCGGCTACATCATCATCAGCAACAGTAGTAGTAGTATTAGTAGTAGTAGTAGTAGTGATAGTAGTAGTGGTAGTAGTAGTAGTAGTAGTAGTAGTAGTAGTAGTAGTAGTAGTAGTAGTAGTAGTAGTAGTAGTAGTAATAGTAGCAGCAGCAGCAGCAGCAGCAGCAGCAGCAGCAGCAGCAGCAGCAGCAGCAGCAGCAGCAGCAGCAGCAGCAGCAGCAGCAGCAGCAGCAGCAGCAGCAGCAGCAGCAGCAGTAGCAGCAGCAGCAGCAGCAGCAACAGAGCAATAACAAAAACAACAACAACAACAACAACATGACAACACTTTCAAATGACACTACATTTTCCATATTTTTGAGGTACTTAAGCTATCACATAAATTTTGCATCGTCTTTTGCCTGAAGCAATATTTCATTTCCTTCAGCGCGACATTCCTTCAAGACATACATGGTTTTTCCATTATCTGATGCTTATAGGAAAGCTTCTTGCGCTAACGGTAAAGAAACATCAACTCTCTCCTTCAGTTTTTCTAAAGAGTTACTTGAACATTAGTTTCTATTCAATCCTTCCTCCTTCTGCTTTCTTTAGATACGAATCTCCTCGTCTTCTTCCTCGTCCTGCTCCTCGTTTTTTTTTCTTTTTTTTTATGTTTTCTGATTCCCAGCAGCTTCAAACTTCTTCGGCTCCAAAGGTCTTTCCCTAGCAGAGTAAAGGTTATGCTTATTTACAGTGTACTTGAAGCAGAACTCAAAATGGCTAATGGGTCCAGATTACTCTCCGCGTTCATTCTGTCGTCGAAGAAGAACGCGAGGTAATGAACGGCAAGATGATTTTATGGCACTCCTAGCGCAGGAAAAAGACTGAACATACACACACACACACACACACACCACACACACACACACACGCACACCACACACACCACACACACACACACACACACACACACACACACACACCACACGCACACGCACACGCACACACACACACACACACAGACATACACAGACATACACACACACACACACACACACACACACACACACACACACACACACACACACACACACACACACACAAAAACATACACACTCATACTCACACATAAACACATACACACATTTTTTTTTCTCTCTCTCTCTCTTTCTCTTTCTCTCTCTCTCTCTCTCTCTCTCTCTCTCTCTCTCTCTCTCTCTCTCTCTCTCTCTCTCTCTCTCTCTCTCTCTCTCTCTCTCTCTCTCTCTCCCCCCCCCCACACGCGCGCCCTTTCGCCTTGCTCCTCCCTCCAGTCCCCACCTTCGTGCTCCTGCTTTAGTTGTTTTCAAAAAATGAGAGAGGAACTAGGAAAGAAAAAGACAGGAAAGTGCCAAGGAAAAAACAAAGGAGTGTTTCTACAACAAAGTAAACGGAGGAAACCAGAGAAAGACGTGGCAGGGAAAGCAAAACACAAACACATTTAAGTTAAATTCAACTCTGTTAGGAGTCTGAACGACAGCAACGTAATGCACAGGATATATGTATATACGTGTGTAGGTATGACCTTGCACAGATAGAAGATATGAAAGCAAAGACGACGAAGCTCCTCTTTAAATCAATCCCCGTGATTTTCTAAGTTATGTAATTAAAAGGAGTTACAAGCAATCTTATTTTACCTTCGTATACAAACTGTTCTTTAAGGTCTTCTGAAACAGATTTACTAAACCTTAGTATGATAACCAATATCCTCAACACGAGGACATTAGTAGAAGATATTCAACTATTCACCATTGATACACAATAATCCATTTGATTGTGAAATGCACATAATACAATTAATATTATTCTTAGCTTTGGTAAACTATAAGAAGGCCTCTGACTCAAGAGAACGATGAGTAGATTAAGTATCATAACGTAAATTTCCGAACATATCACAGAGCTGTTCCAGTTTATACGGAAATAGGACAGCAGTGATCAAATAAAAGCAATAATACAATCAATATCGAGAATGAAGGTATGCAAGTATATACAGTATAATAAACATAATTTTCAGAAAGTTTTAAAGAAATTTCCGGAAGTTCAACTAAAAAAATAAAGGAGTAAACGTAATCGTACAATAGA
>JAPQNM010000013.1:7720148-7737648 GCA_029783475.1 Metacarcinus magister
GTCCTTCTACGTGAAAACTACACGTAATTGGATGGATGAATTTATTGATTATGAATGTTTCCATAAAACAGCGTCGATTCAATTTACTATCCTGTGTAATATAGATAATTTTGTCTTAGATATTAGAGTTGATGACCTCAGTGCATTCACCCTCAACGTTATGTTTTCCAAGCTGAGGCAGAAATATTTTTACATGTTTAGACAAGATCTGGCAACTTTCCGTGAGTGGACAGCAGAGAAACTTGTGAATAAACGGAGGAGTTTTAAAAAGAAGAAGACAAAAATCCACATTTATTATTTTGCAGTTAAACAAAACAACCTAGCGTGATGCAAGGTCAAACTCAATATAAACTTGCAGGAAAACAAGTTAGGTTAGGAAAAGACGGCAGAGTAGGCTTGTTAGGAGAAGGTAAATAAATAAACTAAGTATAGCATCGGTGTAAAGTGACGAGTGTGAGAACCAAAACAAAAATATTATTGAAAACTCAATTGATAGATTTAATACGTCATATGGTATCAGTTTACTCAATCCATTAAACACAAGACCAGCTCAGTTCATGCAATTAAATCTTTTAGTTAGCTTTTAATCATATTTTATAGTTCTATTCCAGTTAAAATTAAACGCACAAAAAGTATGTTGAATTATTCTGTCACAAAGAAAATTGCATGATAACAACACGAAAATATAGAAATTATTATAAGTTCTGGATAAGCTAGAATCTATTTTATAAAAATATTCACCTACAACAAGTAATATAATCTATCTGAAAATATTAAGGAGATAGAGGAACATATAGCAAGCTCACAGGCGGGATCTCAGCAGACAACGGAGGCTATCTAGATATTTTTTCTTGTTTAATGAAAGGTAACATACACTGAGCGACCAAGTAGCTTGCGTTATGAGAATAACTTCCTGAAAAAAGTATAATTCTTGAATAATCTCAACATCATCCTTATTATCATCCTCTATGATTATTATGTAGAAAAATGGCTTCACCATCCTTCTGCAATCATCTTTATCGGCTGCTTGTCTATTCCAGGCCATCTTAGCAAAGTTCTTATCTTCCTTTCGGGACTCTGAAGTTTTCATTCCAGAACTTTCGCAAAACTCCAGGTTTCAGATCCATATGTTGGAATTGGTATAATAATGGTAAAATAATCTTTATCTTTTGGGATAATGAGAGATTGATCTTCATTACACTTTTCTATTAAAACCAAAGCAGTCCATCCCATCTCTATTCTTCGTTTCATTTTTTTTTCCCGTGATCTGAACTTGCTCTCGTTTTTTTGCTCTAAATATATTCCTGAACACTCTATTACTTTATCCTTCATTTCAATTACATGGTCTTGCATAAAACTGTTGGAAATCACCTTTTTCATAATATTAATAACATTGGCAAATCTGAGATGATTGAGGTATTCTCCATTGTTCTTAATTCCTGCTTCTTCCATTACAAGTTCTGAAACAAAAGCTCCTCTAATAATGTCATGAACAGCTTCGTAGAAATCGCTTTGTCTGACCCATTTCCTTATTGGTATTTTCTTAATAACCTTATTTAGCTTTATAGTGGCAGTGATTTTCTTGAATACGTCTTTTAATACCTAGCACATATTTCCACTACTCCTTGTTTCCTGAGTGCTTTCATAACTGCTGAGGCTTCCACTGGGTCAAAGGCTTTTGAGTCTATGAAAGCCTTGCAAAGTCAGTTGATGTATTCTGTATACTTTTCCACTACTTTATTAACAACATGGATGTAGTCAGTTGTTGAATAACCACTCTGGAGGATTGTCTGTTCATTCTGTTGATTTGATTCCAGCGTTGCAGTAATACCATTTGTGAACACTCATGCAAAAAAAAGCTTTTCTTTGACTCAGTAAATTTATTACCCGGTAATTTTTTTTCTTGTGCATCAATACCAGTGAGGCATTTCTCCAAGTTCTCGGTATAAACCAAGTTTGTAAGTATTTTGTAACAAGTACTGCAAGTTTGTCAAGTATAAAATCTTCTGCATCTTTGATCTGGTAGATGAAAATGCCATTTTCGCCTCCTTCATCCTAATTTCTTTTAGTGCTTTCTTTATTTCATATTTTTTTACTCAGAGTACTTTGATTTTCATTGCTTCGACTTTTGGTTCTCTGTTTGGCTTGTCATAACATATGAACACTTTTCTGTAGAATTCCTCTAATATCTTGATCTTCCGCCTATTTATCTTTCAAAGCATACAACTGTTTTATTCTTGTGCCAAGTATATTCTGTTGTAATCTTCATATTTGTAACCTTGTTAAGAGTTTTTATTTAAAATTTTCATGTTGTACTTTCAGATGTCAATAGTTTTTTCTTTTGTTTATGTTTTTTTTCTTCATGCATTTGAGCCGCTTCTATTTTGTTTCATAACTTCATTACCATTCTACTACGTTGTTTTGTGAGGTCTTTTGAAGATTATGAGTTTCCTACTTAATTCTTTGTGGGCCTTTCCACCCACTTTTTATTTTATGTAATTCTATTTAGGTTTTTATTTAAGTTGTCATATAAATCATCTAACGAGACATAGATAAGGGAAATTGAAGGCGTACATCAACAGCCTGACTTACCACACGTAATGTGCATAATTGCATTAAAATCTCGTCAAACATCACATGTAGAAAAAGTTTCAGGTTAGGTAACACTGCTTCATCAAAAGTGCACAGAATATAGGAGCTGCCTATCACAACCCATCCAAGGCGATACATGTTTTACACATAAACACTAATAAGCTAGACAAACTCTATACTCCCAAGCTTTTAAGATATCTTACTTATTATGGGGAGACGGTGGCCTAGTGGCTAGCGGTCGGGCATACCAGCTCAGGGTCCCGAGTTCGAGCCCCGGCACGTGCTGACCACTTTTCTTTGCTTATACCGCCGAGTGGCTTAAGATCACTCATATGCTGCCATAACACTATCCTCGACGGGACTGCAAAGCTATATGCTCGAGGAGCTTCTGCTGGCAGCATGAGCCTCTCTATATGAAACGAGGCGTCACTTAAAAAATCTAACCCGCGCTACTAACGGGCGGAGGCCGACCATCTAAGTTTTAAGGCCTCCATTAAGCCTACCGGCGCCACAGGTAAAAGGATAAAAAAAATCAAGGAAAAGTAAACAAAGCACTTCGAATTTATCAAATAATTCACTGATGCTGATGTCGATCTTTTTTCTTCATTACATCAACTTGCAATTAACATTACCAGAGAGAAACGGAGAAAACAACATATTAATTGATATGCAACGAAATATTTTTCCTGCAAGCTGCAAAGTGAGAGGTAACAACGACCCAACAAGACGAGTCCAGTGTTAGAGAATAAAATTATTGAAGAATAAACCAGAGTTGTTACGAGGTCAGTGCAGGGTAGGCATCCCATCCCTGAACAGAAAAGTCGATGAGAAACTGATGTACTTAGTGTAGTTGCACCAAGGACTCTGTGAAATCTGTTTGGCTATTTACTCGTATTGCAACGTTATTTTTTTCTCTCGCATACTCTCTTTCTCCATATTTTTTTCTCTTTATTACACACACACACACACACACACACACACACACACACACACACACACACACACACACACACACACACATACACACACACACACACACACACACACACACACACACACACACACACACACACACATACACACACACACACACACACACACACACACACACACACACACACACACACACACACACACACACACACACACACACACACACACACACACACACACATATCATTAAATTAAAAAAAAGCAACTGAGCTTTGAAGGAAAGACGATGTTTATTGATCTGCTTACTGTGCCTGCATGCGTGCGTGCTTACGTGTGTGTGTGTGTGTGTGTGTGTGTGTGTGTGTGTGTGTGTGTGTGTGTGTGTGTGTGTGTGTGTGTGTGTGTGTGTGTGTGTGTGTGTGTGTGTGTGTGTGTGTGTGTGTGTGTGTGTGTGTGTGTGTGTGTGTGTGTGTGTGTGTGTGTGTGTGTGTGTGTGTGTGTGTGTGTGGGTGTGTTTGGGTGTATGCCTCTGTGTGTGTGTGTGAGTGTGGGTGTGGGTGTGGGTGGGGTGGGTGGGTGTGCGTGCATGTGTAATCAAGCATCAGCTTATCTCAAATATACGACCTCGAGAGCTCAGGTTGTCTGGCTAGGCTGGTAAAACTTGGCAAGGGAACGGAACTCGAGCCACCTGCTGTTTACTGGATGACGCTCCTCTTGGTCTCCTGTAGCAAGGGGACGCGATGCAAATCTCACAGAGTAAAAGTTGTTGCCAGAAAAGGCTGTGTATGTAGAGATTGTACATAGGTGGAGAAAGATGGAAAGAGAGAAAGAAAGAAAGAGATACAAAAAGAAAGAGAAAGAGGGAGAGGAAGTAATAAAGCAAGTAACTGACTTAAAAATGCCAAGGACACAACATCTCTCTCTCTCTCTCTCTCTCTCTCTCTCTCTCTCTCTCTCTCTCTCTCTCTCTCTCTCTCTCTCTCTCTCTCTCTCTCTCTCTCTCTCTCTCTCTCTCTCTCTCTATCTATCTATCTATCTATCTATCTATCTATCTATCCCCGTCAGTATGTTAGCTTCCGTTCGTTCTTTTTCCTTTCTTTCCCTGTCAGTCTGTCATTCACATTTCGCCTTCAGGGATTTACACAATATATTGAAGATTAACTTAAACTTTTTTCACAGTTCTCCAATTCTCCCTTTTATCTTTTTAATACCTTTCTGTCCCATACTATTGAATCCGTGGCTTCCATTTCCACGTTATGATTTCCCAGTTTCCCTTTGCCAAACACTGCTCTTAGTTTCCTTTCCAATATTGTTATTCCGTTCAACATATCTCCATTTCGATTTGGATTGTTTTTAATACAGGCTGCGTTACAACTTCCGTTTGCATATCAATTTGTGAGAGTACGTGAGACAAACACTCGAGTTGCTAAAAACCGTCCAATGGAATATCTGTGTGATGGTAGAGTGAGTGAGTGAGTAAGTCGGTCATGCAAGTGTATACGCGTGTAATGTAGTGATTTATTAGAGACTTATTAAAACGTCAATTCACGTCCTGTAGTCAAGGAAAACCAGAAGGAAAACGCTGAACAGGTGATGGCTTATACATCCCATAGTAGTAGCAGTAATGATGATGATAATAATAATAATAATAATAATAATAATAATAATAATAATAATAATAATAATAACAATAATAATAATAATAATAATGATAATAATAATAATAATGATAATAATGGTAATAATAATAATTACAATATCACACACACACACACACACACACACACACACACACACACACACACACACACACACACACACACACACACACACACACACACACACACACACACACACAGATTTGGTTTTAATGCCTCCCTACACCTCCTAATCCTGCATTTTTTCTACTTCACAGGTATGTAACTAAGTTTATGCTGTCACCCCATCATGCTCTCTCCATCCCTCCAGCACTTAGCTTCTTCCATAGTCACCCTTTACATCTTATATCACCTCAAACTCTTTTCCCAACTCCTTAAACACTATCTTATATGCTTTTTATTTTTTCTATATTTCTTCTCTACTTAACTTTCTTTCAGAGTAACACTTCGTCCATTAAATCTATTATTCACATCTCTTTATCTCTTCGCATCTTTATCTTATTTTTCACTGTTATCATCTCACCTTTAATTACACTCCTGCCGCTCTTCTTCCTCTCCCACGCGGAACATTTTAGATTCTGTCATACTCTTGGTGCTGCACTAACACACACTCTCGCATTCTTACACACTCTCGCTCTTCTTCCTTCACATTCACTTATGTTCCTCCTGTTCCCTCACATTCCCTCACTCTTCGCTCCCAGACTTTTTGGTTCATCAAACAACGTCGATGATTAAGTCAACATCGGGAAAACTCCACAAGCCGCAGTGCTTAACCTGGGAGGCGTGTTTACTCCAGTAGGTTCTGACTCCCCAACCCCGCCCCGCCTCATCCCACGCTTCCCATCTCGCCCTGTTTCATCCAGTGCTTCTCGCCCCGCCTTGCCTGCCTCATCCCACGCCTACCCACCTCTACCCTCCTTATGACTCCCATCCAACCCACCAATATCACGCCCACATAACCAGCCCAAATTCTCCGATAACCTCGGGCCCATTCCCGCGACACGCCCTTCCCGCCTCGCCCCGCCCAAGCTCAAAAGGGTCATCGTGGGATGAACATAACAACACAGTGATAGTGGTTAGGATTCCCCGGATGAGCGGAAAACACCAAGACTCTGAAAAGAAAATGCTGTGTAGTTTGCAGAATATGAAATTTCGTACCACAGTAAAGGAAGGAACAAATTACGGAGTCATTCTAAGAAAACAAAAATACTAATCAAACAAAATTTTTTAACTACAAGCCATAACATGACGTTAACGTGTGTGTGTGTGTGTGTGTGTGTGTGTGTGTGTGTGTGTGTGTGTGTGTGTGTGTGTGTGTGTGTGTGTGTGTGTGTGTGTGTGTGTGTGTGACGTAGTCTGCATGTGAAAGGAGCTTGGAGAAGTGAATGTCAAAAAATCTTTACCCTGACAGTTTATCGGAGGCTGAGATGCATATGAAGGAGGGAGCAGCCAGGGGGAGGAGAGTGGAGGCGACATTCAATGCCAGTGGAGCTTGGGTAAAGGTACCAAGGAAAATAAGAGGAAAGGTAAGATATACTGAAAAATGGCAGCAGGACGGCAGACAAGAAAGAAGATAAAATAGGAAAAATGGTTCAAAAATATTACATGAAAAGTGTAAGAGCAGAATAAAAACATGTCACATTTTAAATTTTAGACAGATTTACGGAAAGATGATCCAAGGAAAGAAAAACACTAGGCAGAAAAAAGGAAAAAAAGGAATGAAAAACGAAAAGAAGAAGAAGAATACGATGACATCAAACTGCATGTTTAGAGACAAGTCAAGACCACTCTTCGAGGTAGTATAGTTAGTTTTCCTCCACTAATCAAACGTAGCAGCATCACTTGTCTTTATTATACCTTATTTTTTATATAGTGTGTGTGTGTGTGTGTGTGTGTGTGTGTGTGTGTGTGTGTGTGTGTGTGTGTGGTGTGTGTGTGGTGTGTGTGTGTGTGGTGTGTGTGTGTGTGGTGTGGTGTGTGGTGTGTGTGGTGTGTGTGTGTGTGTGTGTGTGTGTGTGTGTGAGTGTGTACACATATACACATACACAAAACACTGTGATAGATCAATGTGAACTATTCGGTAGAGGAGGAGGAGGAAGAGGAGGAGGAGGAGGAAGAGGAGGAGGAGGAGGAGGAGGAGGAGGAGGAGGAGGAGGAGGAGGAGGAGGAGGAGGAGGAGGAGGAGGAGGAGGAGGAGGAGGAGGAGGAGGAGGAGGAGGAGGATGAAGAGGAGAAGGAGGAGAAGGAGAAAGAAGGGAACAAGGAGAAGGAGGTAAAAGAAGAAATCAGATGATAAAAGAAAGAAGAAAGTGCATGAAGTTTCAGTCCACTTAGTCAACACTTAAGAGGATCGTTGGGGGGGAAGAGAGAGAAAGAGAGAGAGAGAGAGAGAGAGAGAGAGAGAGAGAGAGAGAGAGAGAGAGAGAGAGAGAGAGAGAGAGAGAGAGAGAGAGAGAGAGAGAGAGAGAGAGAGAGAGAGAGAGAGAGAGAGAAAGAGAGAGAGAGAAAAAAAAAGAGAAATGAGAACAAACTATTTCGATTTTTAAAATTTCAAACCTTTTGATTCTTCCCTCCCCTTCTCTCCTTCCTCTTCCTATCCATTTCATCGCACTTTTCATAACAGTCTGAAATATTAAAAGAAATGCATAAAATTAATTAAAAAGAAGTAAGGTATTAAAAGAATATACCTACATATTCTTTCGCATAACAAATAGCAAACTAATAAAATATCGTTGACCTGCATATGGTTTATTTTTTTGTCTTTGTGTCTGACCTCAACCAGTTACTTGGTGATTATTAACTTTAGAAATAAATTCATGAAATCATTATTTGTTCTTTACTTGGATGCCAGTTATGCCATGGCCAGTATGCCATGGTATAAAGGTGTGATTCATACAGCAATAGAAAAAAATATCATGTGAGTTGGTGTGTGATGGCAGATGCGTGGATGGCAAACTGGTATTGTGATGATGAAACTGAACCTCATGTAAATAATATATGTGGACTACAGTTGGCAAATTTAATTATGTTTTCTTTTCTATTTCTGTCATGAGGACAATTATATCAACGTAAGTTGGGATTTAGTATACTTATCTGATAAAACAAAGATGGCTGAGTCTTCTCTACAAATCACTAAAACATTTCCTCCTAACCTCACCTTAAAACAACTAAAGCATTAGGGGGGAGGAAAGGTAAGGTTGTTGCCCCACGATACCCAAGTGACCTGCCTGCACACGGCCGCGCGTCAACGGTTAACTAACGTGCACAGTTCACCTTTAATTGTGGCTCCGTGTTGAAGGAAAGGTGCAGCGTGCAAGAGGGGTCTCCTAGCAATCGCCAGTGTTTACTCGCAGCAATTATTTGGTAGTAGCTCATGGCGCAAAGAGACGAGTAGATGAAACAGACGAGTAAAAATAGTCCAACGGTCTATGGTCTTTGTTACAACGACACAGCTAAACACTCCATTGCATATACTCACGACACAGTATAATTACTGAGATAATACCTTGAATTCCACCATTTTGCCCGTGCTTTGCCATTACTATATAAAAGGTGAAACACTGAGAGTCTGACGGGCCATCCAATTACTGATCACAGTCTAGTCCACAAACCTTAGAAACTCTCTATTTTTATAATTAATTCGCTTTTACTAGTTCCCGAATTTAGCATTTTCACTGAGAATTCCATGACTATCTTCAAATGAGGATATATCTAATACCAAACTGATCAATGTGAAAATGGTGTTACCAAGACCAAGGCAGCTAAGAATAACACACATTCATCATCACATTCCTCATCAACACTGGGCAAGGAGTGGAATGTTGGAATGACAGACATAGTTTCCTCTTGCGATTAGGATTCGTGTGTATGTGTATGTGTGTATGTGTGTGTGTGTGTGTGTGTGTGTGTGTGTGTGTGTGTGTGTGTGTGTGTGTGTGTGTGTGTGTGTGTGTGTGTGTGTGTGTGTGTGTGTTAGTCCTACACCTGTGTGGCATACCTGTGAGTGTCGTGTACGTTACGACCATGTGCACTGTCTGAGTTAATGTCGACCAACACGCATCCTTTATTTGAGGGCACATAAAACAAAACAAAAAATGCTGTTATATAACCCTCACCCCCCCTCTCACCCCCACCCCTGGCAAAGATAACATTAAAGGGAAAGAAACATTATTAGTGTGTGTGTGTGTGTGTGTGTGTGTGTGTGTGTGTGTGTGTGTGTGTGTGTGTGTGTGTGTGTGTGTGTGCGTGTAGTTCAAGTATTATTTACGGAGCCCAATGTTGTTATAGATTGCTGTAACACAAGAAAAAAATGTAATCAAGTTATGTAACATTGCCTCCTCCTCCCCTTCCTCTTCTTCCTTCTCCTTCTTCTTTTTTTTCTTCTTCTTTTTCCTTCCTTCTCTTTTTTTTCTTATACGTTATTATCTTTCAGCTTCTTCTACTTCTATATTCCCTTCTCCTCCTTTATATCCTCTCATTACCATCATTCAACCATGCATTTGAGAGCGACGTATCTGGGAGTAAGATATGAAGCACCTTGGTCTTTTTAGGACTTAATTGGAAATGTCTTCATGTGTTTGGGAGAAGTTACACACTATCCTAAGAGTGTACCTTCCTCACTCTCCTCTTTCTCCTCTTACCTGTCTGGATTCCTTCTATCTTCTCCCTCCTATCTCTCATCCTGCCATACCACTATTATTTTCTTTATCATACTCTTCCTCTGCTCATTGCTTAACGTATCTCCTTAATTTCTGTCCAAGCACTTTAATTCTGCTTCCTCGTCTGCATTCCATCAATAGTTGAAAAATGTACATCACCGCTGCTTCCACCTCCACCACCCCTACCACCACCCCCGTCACCACACCCACACAACCCCCACCACCCACACCCCCACCGCCCCCACCACCATTGCCAGCATTTCAACCAGTCAGGATCGTGCCCCGCTTCGTCCAGTTCATCATCACGACCGTCTATATCACCACTACGCAGCACAGCTTTCTTTCACATCACCACACAAGCACCACCACCACCACCACCACCATAACTATACAACTATACTACATAACCATACACTACTACTTTAATGATATATGAGGAGGATTATCGCAGGCAGAACTGTACAGTCACTCACGCACAACCACCATAACTATAGTTCAGTGAGCACAACCACAGCTATTGTCACCACAGCGCGATATGTTATAGTTGTTAAGCATATTAGATTACATGATGAAACGTCAACTCAGTACTAATATTATACATCATATTCCTCACCCTTGTAATCTGTAACAGTTGTCCTTTGTCTCTAACACCCTGCTTTGTAAGGGCAAGGTTTCGGTTTACTCACATTCAATACAGGCACATTATGTAAATATACTATCTAGATTTACCAACTAGATAAGAATATAGATATGAATAACATCAATGTCCTGAAATCCGTAGCCAGAGAAGGAATCAGAATGTTCACGTGTCTGACCAATCTTAATATGACGTTCTAAAAGTTGTTAGTTCATATCATTCTTCCGACTTTCTCTATGTGAGTTTCTACAGTATTCAGAATTTTTTTTTTTTTTATCTGTGGCACATCATTATTTCTACTCAAGGTCTAAGTCAGTTCTCATTTCCACTTGATCTATCCTTAATTTTGTTTTAAGGATATCTGATGTGCGCATGTTTACAGTGATATTCCTTGTTCTCGTGTTTAACACCCTGGATCTTTGGTATTTCCAAATACATGACTGAAACTTAATTAAAATTTTTGGTAATACATTGAAAATAAAGTGTGGGCACACAATGTAGCTGCGTGTAGCTGCGGGCTCTCATCTTCCGTCGCATTGGCCTTTGAGCCTGTGGTACAAATTAAGCCGCTACCCGGGAACACAGGGCCACTGTTACATTCAAGTTTTCACAGTTTACCTTCCCCAGGATCGAACTCGGGCCAGCGGATTCGTAGTCATACGTGCTAACCACTGCACCACTGAGGTAATACATGTGGTAAAATTAAACTTGTTAAAAAAAGCTACAATCCTATAAACTACTGACCAGAGGCATCAATCTCCTGTTTGTCTATATAAACTGTACATTTAAAAAAGATATTCTCAATAGAAAGATTCTGAGGTACGAATCTTCTCATAACCTTTCTTTGATCGCCAATATGAGTTTCGTTAAGGGCAACAATTTACTTTGTTAGTTAACATCTCTTCAGGGCTTGGTGAGAACAATTCTATTATTTCAGAGATATTGAACATCATTTTCTTATAATTTTGCCATTTTATCAGATTTGTTGCTGCTGTGATAAGGTTCCTTTCTTCACCTTATTTATCGTTAATGTAGTGCCAAAGAATACTGATTGATTAATAACTCTTTTTCTTTCTATGATTCCTTAATGATCACCTTTGTATTCATTATCCTATATTCTATTGTGCCGGTGCTACATTTTTCATCGTAATACAATATATAATTTCTATAATAAGAATGACATTGTTTCTCAGGAGTTTTGTAAACACTTAGCTACTGAGTGTTCTATTATTTTTGAATGGAGCAGGATAGCCTAGTTACCTCGATGTCTTCAATAATTTAGTTTTTCCATCTATTACCAAGACACAACCTTACACATCCTATCCTTTTTCTAAAGCAAGACTGATATATATATATATATATATATATATATATATATATATATACACATATATATATATATATATATATATATATATATATATATATATATATATATATATATACACACACACACACACACACACATATATATATATATATATATATATATATATATATATATATATATATACACACATACACACACACACGCACATATATATATATATATATATATATATATATATATATATATATATATATATATATATATATGAGCTCCTTCAGGGAGGGTAATGGCTGACGGTCATAAGTCTAGCGCGTGGTCTTCCAGACCATGGTGTGTGTGTGTGTGTGTGTGTGTGTGTGTGTGTGTGTGTGTGTGTGTGTGTGTGTGTGTGTGTGTGTGTGTGAGTGTGTGCGTGTGTGTGTGTGTACGTGTGTGTGTGTGTGTGTGTGTGTGTGTGTGTGTGTGTGTGTGTGTGTGTGTGTGTGTGTGTGTGTGTTTGGCAATTTTTTTGTTCTCATGTCACCCTCTCCCCAATGTATATTTTCAGTCGCAAGACTGCTTTTTCAATAAACCGTTTATTATTATTATTATTATTATTATTATTATTATTATTATTATTACACACACACACACACACACACACACACACACACACACACACACACACACACACACACACACACACACACACACACACACACACCTATTCAATTATGATCCGTCCCTCCTTCTCACCACTTCCTCTTGACTTAATGGGTGTTGGGAATGGCAAGAAATTTGCATAATCCAATTGAACACGAGCTAGGTCATTGCCAAGGCACGAGGGTGTGACGAGAGAGGAACAAGGAAGAAGGGGAGGTAGTAGAGTAACGCTCACTCCTCTACTATACACAACACTACCTTCCACCTTCCCCATTGTCCTCCCGCTTTCCTCATCATCTACATAT
Source organism: Metacarcinus magister (assembly GCA_029783475.1). Classification (NCBI taxonomy): domain Eukaryota; kingdom Metazoa; phylum Arthropoda; class Malacostraca; order Decapoda; family Cancridae; genus Metacarcinus; species Metacarcinus magister. Next base: position 7,732,904 of record JAPQNM010000013.1, read on the forward strand.
CATGACCTGATTGGATGCTGAAAGTACACGGTGTGCTTCCTCCACAACACAGTTGAGGAACATTTTACTTGTCAACCCTTCACTTGATATATTAATGTCTGTCTTCTTGTTTACTTACTATTTCTTTTTCTTTTGAAATCGCAGCGAATAAATCTTGCTATCAAGGAACTGTTCTTATCCTTTTTCATCATGCACATAATCAAATAGAATATGTATCATCTTTGATGTGGTTAACCTCATAGAGACTCAACTGAGTACCAGCAGTGGGCAATTTTTTTCTGCTAAGTACTTTTGAAAATACTATAGGAAGAAACCCACTTTTGCCATTGCTGAAGGAATCTATAAAATGTATATGATTTGAAAAAAGTACCCTACGTTTGCACTGAATAGTGTTTTAAAACTTAGTTTGTGATTGTTGGAACAACTACCGATGATGACGTCAGCAGGTACTCAAAAGATAGGTCATGTCAAGCTAAAGTTGCATTTATTCCCTCTAAAGGTTGAGGGAAATTTGACCTGCGATGTCTGTAACAAAAATATTTATAACGATGGTGGCCTTCATTAGGTATTAGATTTCCTTTACATTTCCAGAGAGCAGAAAACTTGTCGCAGCAGCAAAAATCTTTTGTAAAGGCTAAACTATTAAGTTAAAAGTGTCTGGAACACTTAATCTGTGAACAGACAACTGTTTGTCAATACGTGCGAGACCTAATGATAACAACCTTCATAGCAGGACGCACTTATCCAAAAAGCAACATGATTCACACTAGACTGTGCTGGCATATATCGGTGACTTATTCTATGAGGAACAAATTTAAAAGTAAAACTAAAAGACATAGAACACTGAGTCCAGAGTTGAAGGTGGCCATTACTTCACACAATTATACTACTCTCAAATGCAGCAGTGCATCTTTGAAGGTTTGGGAGGACACAGCTGTGTAATAAATAGTTTAGTTATGTGTATATTCTTACGTTCAACTATAATTAGTGATAAATGGCCTGACCCATTACATAATGTTGGGATTTCAGACGACCTGGAATTGAAAATATTGTTTAATTAAACAATCATATGCCAGTAACATGCTATCTGATGGTGGACAGTGGCTAGTAATAATCTGCTAAGGCTGAAAAACTGTTCTTTTTAATCTAACCAATATCATTACTTTAAGTTACTGGTTACTACTAATCAGTACTTCTCAACACCACATAAACTCAATATCAATGCATTTTTATGACAATCAATAATGTAAGTAGTGATCATATAATTAATGTTACTATTGACTGTGGATCTATTTTACAAATTCGTATGTGTTAAAGTTTCTACGTAAACTCTTAGATAAATGTAGAGTTCTTTTTAGTAAGTCATCTTGGTTCCCTTGCTGAACACTTCACTAGTATAGTGACCGCGGGTCACCTGTCCTAATTTTGTTTGTATACTGTTCTCGGATTGCCTCACCTCAGGTTCATCATTCCACCCACTATTCTACCAATAGATTTGCAGCCAGCCCCAAAAACTAGTCACGCCAAACACACACATCATTTATTCATATTTTTTAAATAACATTAATTTCATATTTATTTATTTATTTCTATTTTATTTCTATCATTTACATATTTTTCGTACACATAGCAACGTCTCAACGCCAGAGATGTGCCAGTTCGCCCTCATCGTTATTATCATTCATCAACTGGAATTACAATACTAAGATATAAACCAAGAAATAAAAATCAATTGTATGTGTTATGATATTTAACATGTAGTTATGTAAGCATTACCATGAATGAGAGACGTTTCTACTGCTGCTGTCTTACGTCACACACCTGCGTCACCTCCTGGACTGGTGACGTCACTTTATACACAGTGCTTTGTCTTGATTGGCCACTTGTGTCTACTGGGCGGGAAGGGACATGCTGATTGGCTGCTGTGGACGTGAGCTGGGATATATTCAAGTGTACTTCCTCCCCTTACGTCACCACTTTGACCTACACAACCTACTAGCAGCAGCAGGCGTCCCCTACCCCCCTCACGACGACCAGCCGACGGCCACGCCTGTAACAAGCCTCACAGGACTTCACTATAGGACTTATAGGATGAACTGAATCGTCGCAGCCATAACAACACTAAGACTAAGACTTCCTTCCCTATTGTTCCTATGGAGACCAACACAAACAAAAATATACAAGTAGAATATAAGCACAACAAAAATATATAATAATAAATACATAGATACCCTGAGTAATCCATGGCAAGTATACATAATTGTTAAAAAAAAAAGTGAGCAAGCAAAAGAAGTTTGTTCCAACTTGCCATCCTTTCACCGACTGCAATATTGCTTCTCCCTCGTAACGCTCCTTCCCTCTTTTCCTTTATACCTCTGTTACCACAAAAGACTTTCCTTTCCCCCATCACCTGCTGACTGTCTGTTTTTCTCTGATCAAACAGTTCTGCTTCCGTACAGTATTTCATTGTACAGTATATCTTCAAACTTTTCTATTCAACTATATGATTCACTCTTCAGCCAGTTCTGTGGGGGCTGGAAGAACACTGTGTCCACTTTTTAAAGCAAGACTGGAAGGCAATTGTTCGCTATGTTTGTCTGGAGGAGGAGGATTCACCCTATGCCCACACCTCCATATTCTAAGTGTAATCTTAAAGGAGCACTTTCACACACAATTCTCTCTCTCTCTCTCTCTCTCTCTCTCTCTCTCTCTCTCTCTCTCTCTCTCTCTCTCTCTCTCTCTATCCGGTAATCGCACTTAGAAAGACAAACAAACAGCAACACTGCAACTCTAGCAATGCAATCTCGTTCCACCAGCTCAAATGTATTTAATGAGAAAACGTGACACTCAAATGGGATTTTTCTTAATTAAATCACACCACTTACAAAATAATTACTCAGAGAATTTCTAAGAGAGAGAGAGAGAGAGAGAGAGAGAGAGAGAGAGAGAGAGAGAGAGAGAGAGAGAGAGAGAGAGAGAGAGAGAGAGAGAGAGAGAGAGAGAGAGAGAGAGAGAGAGAGAGAGAGAGAGAGAGAGAGAGAGAGAGAGAGAGAGAGAGAGAGAGAGAGAGAGAGAGAATTGTATGTGATAGTTTAATTCCATTCTGAGGCACGATTGATTGGGGTACATGGACATTTTTCTAACTATGAACATTGAAACCAAGGCTTCATTGGGAATCACAGCAATATTCTTACTGACCTGGAAGAGGAGGAGAAGGAGGAAGAGGAGGAGGAGGAGGAGGAGGAGGAGGAGGAGGAGGAGGAGGAGGAGGAGAGGGATATATAAGAGGAGGGAGAGAAGGTGCCGCAGTAATGAAGAAAAATATAGATTATCAATTAAAACTGTCAATGGAAAGCTGTCCGAGAAAATGTTTGCATAGTTTAAAAGTTAAAATGAATAGACTTTTACAGAATGGAGGAGAGAGGAAGGAAAAAGAAGAGAGAGAGAGAGAGAGGCCAGAGAAAGGGATGGGTGGGCGGCAGGGATGACATAAATTGTAAGGAAGGAGGAGAGGGAAGAATTACATAGAATTACATAAAAATACATAAAAACTCAGACCACGCCTTGACATATCGAAAACCTTCGATAGAGTCTGGCATAAATCTTTAATTTCTAAACTATCCTCCAACGGATTATATCCTTCTCTCTGTACCTTCATCTCCAGTTACCTTTCTGACCTTTCTATTGCAGCTGTAGTGGACGGTCACTGCTCTTCTCCTAAAACTATCAACAGTGGTGTTCCTCAGGGTTTTGTCCTATCACCCATTCATCAATGATCTCCTAAATCTGACTCAATGCCCTATCGACTCCTATGCTGAATGACACCACCTTGCATTTTTCAACGTCGTACAACAGACGCCCAACCCAACAAGAATTAAATGACTCAAGGCGAGATGCTATAGGACGCCTAACTTCTGATCTTTCACTAGTTTATGATTGGGGCAGAGCAAACATGGTTCTGTTCAATGCCTCAAAAGCTAGTTTTCTACAACTATCTACTCGACATAACCTTCCAGATAACTATCCTCTCTTCTTCAATGACACTCAACTGCCCCTCTCCTCCACATTAAACACATTTGGTCAATCCTTTACTAAAAATCTAAACTGGCAATTTCATATCTCTACTCTTGCTAAATCAGCTTCCAAGAAGTTAGGTGTTCTATGGTGTTTGCATCCATTTTTCTCTCCCTCCCAGCGGCTTGCTCTGTACAGGGGCCTTATTTGCCCATGTATGGAGTATGGTTCTCATGTCTGGGGGGGTTCAACTCACACAGCTATTTTAAACAGGGTGGAGTCTAAAGCTTTTCGTCTCATCAACTCTCCTCCTCTAACTGACTGTCTTGATTCTTTAAGTCACTGGCGCAATGTTGCATTTTTATCTCTTTTCTACCGCTATTTTCATGCTGACTGCTCTTCTGAACTTGCTAACTCCATGCCTCCACCCCTCCCGCGGCCTCGCTGCACAAGACTTTCTACTTCTTCTCATCCCTATTCTGTCCATCTTTCTAATGCAAAAGTTAACCAGTATATTCACTTTTTCATCCCTTACACTGGTAAACTCTGAAACTCTCTTCCTTTATCTGTTTTTCCACCTGCCTATGACTTAAACTCTTTCAAAAGAGGAGTGTCAAGACACCTCTAACGTTAACTGAACCTCCACCCCCTGCTTCTATTTCTCCTACTGTCTTCTTTACAGTGTCTGGTGACATGCGGGATTTTTTAACGTATTTTTGTTATCCTTTAGC
>JAPQNM010000013.1:7742648-7745148 GCA_029783475.1 Metacarcinus magister
CCCAAATAACGAGATTTTGCCACCTGTTTCAGTGTTTCACCATTTAACACTTTCTCAGCACCTACGCCTGTATCCCTCTACTCTTTTCCACATTATTATAAAATTATTCATCTTTTCATATATTTTACACGTTGTGTAAAAATATATTTTGCAGCTTCTTCAATGCTCATGTGTTCATGGATAGCCTTGCACTTCACCAATCTGTCCCTGATGTTACATTCCCTTTCATCATACATTCCCTTTCGTCATACTTGCCTCTCTTTTCTTATAAAATGTTTCTCCATTTTCAGCAAGCATTCAATTATGTTCATATTTTTTAACATCTGCCTTATGATTTATAAATAAATTTTGTTCATACGACTTTATATAACCTTCACTTACTTTAAAACAACTCTGTTTGCCTTTTTATTAATACTATTGTCTCAGTAACTACACTTCTACATATTTTTCCTGGTATGAGATCGTTGCTACATTCTTTGTCGTAATTGTAACACTTTTCATCCATCTAAGTTTATATTACTATAATTTAAGCTTTCATCCAATCAACATATACCCCGTGCTGGTACCAGCATACATACAGTAAAGTGACCAACCACTTCAGTTACCCTCTTTTGTCGGTAATATCAAAGCAATTACATTCGTCTCTGGTAACTCTCTCCTCTTAATTAAAGTCAGTGTATCTGCAACGCCAGAGTGGCATCAAAGCGACCACTGCATAATGTTTCAGTGCATTCTTGTCCTCTAATATCTCTCTATATGTGAATCACTTGTTCCCTTTCCTTTCGTACATTATTCACTTACATCCACATTCTTTTCCAATACATTTCTGGAATCTTCTTCGCCTCTCATCAATCCTCTTCTTTATTTCACGAACCTCCGCTCCATTCCCTCTCCCTCTGGTGCTCCGCCCACAGCCTCACTCATCCTACTTCATTTCAAGTATTGCTTGAATGCCATTTGTTTCATCTTTCACAAGCTGTAACATTTCATTCAACCATTAATTTTCCTTCCGCTCTCTTTCCTCCTCATGACATTCTTTTTCATTAAGAATAACATTTTAAAAGACAAGTCTCTCTCTCTCTCTCTCTCTCTCTCTCTCTCTCTCTATATATATATATATATATATATATATATATATATATATATATATATATATATATATGTGTGTGTGTGTGTGTGTGTGTGTCTTGTGTGTGTGTGTGTGTGGCTGTGTGTGTGTGTGCGGGTGTGTGCGTGTGTGTGTGTGTGTGTGTGTGTGTGTGTGTGTGTGTGTGTGTGTGTGTGTGTGTGTATGTGTGTGTGTGTGTGTGTGTGTGTGTGTGTGTGTGTGTGTGTGTGTGTGTGTGTGTGTGTGTGTGTAGTTACAGCCCCAGTAATAGGGATGATTAGTGTACCTCGGTTCCTGATCGTTCTGAGCTCATCGCCACGCCCCCCGGGGGGCACCGAATCCCTGCACTCACGTGTCTTTTGTACAAAGTAGAGGAAGTGCCGCCTGGTGGAGGCTGTTGCGTGCGTCGTCCCCATCATCAGGGCGCCACCTTCCGTTTTTTATGCCGCCACCAATAGTGGCCGACAAATGCCCTTCCTCTCACGCACGTATTCCCTTCCCATGTCGCGAGTGATCACTGTTATCCGCTCCCTCTTTTAATAGCAATGGGATTTTCATGTTGCCGAGCCTGCATTATTATTTTTACAGTTTTCAGAAGTAGTAAAAACGTACAGAAAAAAAATTAAAATAGGAGCATCCAGGTGACCCCTGTCACTTGCGTCGCACCTCAGTAAAGTTTTATGCAGCATATGTAGTCACTCAGAATAAAACGTGCTTAATATTCATAATCTAAAAGAAAGTAACATACCATAGTTATTATCATGGAAATCCATTAGTGCATAGCTGTTTAATACCCCTAAATTTCCCGTTCAATTAGCAATTTACTACATCAATTAACATTTATCACGACAAAACAATTCAGTAAATCACCACAATTACAAATGCGCACATAATCTACGGCAATTTAGTTCAACTAGAAATTAAATCACAAAAGACGACTATTATTAAAGTTTGTGGTGATGAATGACCCGTTGTATGCATGAAGCACAACACTTTAATGAGGTGGTATGCTAACCATTACGCATTCATCAACCACTACAAACCTTTATTTCCGAGAATCACCTTGAACCTCTTCCAAAAAGCCGTAAGCTGCACTCCTTTCTCATCTTCTTTGCAAAGCGTCAAAGGGAAGAACATTCAACTATGGCTGAGATTACGAGGCCGAGGACCACGAGAAAGATAATGTTCACCAAAAAGAAGACAGTAACACAACTCAGCAGATTTATCAAGTCATTAATCCTCCTGTAATCCCTGACGTTGAGTGGACCCCTGTGAGGTCTAATCAAGTGAACGAGGAGGAAAGAGCGAGGGAAAAGAGGCAGAGACGACAGTGAGTAAGTGTGGAGTGAGGAGGAGAAAGAAAGGATGGAGGTGTGGCATACCTCAAGGATA
>JAPQNM010000013.1:7760148-7767648 GCA_029783475.1 Metacarcinus magister
ACAAAAACTTCCCACCTTAGGCAGCCTTCTTGCTTGTTAGTTGATTAAGTGAATTTTTTAAAAAAACATTTTCCCCTTAAGGACTTTGATTGTCTTAATTATACTGAGCTATTTCTTTTTTCATCAAATTATTTGCTATTTTCTACCGCTGCCGTTAAGGTTAGAGTAAACGCTATCAAAAGCAAATACAATCAATTAAGTAGTAAATGAAAACCTGTTTCTTGGAAATATTTATCTAATTGGGACTTGAAACTATGTACCTTTTTCGATTTAACTACTGAGGCTGGGAGTCTGTTCCAGTGGTCAACAATTCTTATATTGAAAATCACTCTACGTACATTTGAGTTATATATGTTATTTTAGTTTCATGCTGTTTTTTTTGTTTTTGTTATTGTACTAAGATTTATCTGAAATAGTCCTTCAGGATTGATTTTATCAAATTTATCTAATATTGGGAAAACTACAATTAGATTCCCTCTGATCCCTCGTGTTTGGAGTGAGAACATGTCTAACTAATCTTTCACCCATGGCGCTGGTAGGCTTCAGGGAGACCTTAGATGGTTGGTCTCCGCCCGTTAGTAGCGCGGGTTAGATTTTTAAAGTGACGCCTTGTTTCTTCTTATTGATAGGCTCATGCTGCCAGCGGAAGCTCCTCGCGCATATAACGTTGCAGTCCCGGCGAGGATGGTGTTATGGCAGCATGTGGGTGATCTTAGGCCACTCGGCGGTAGTAACGAAGAAAAGTGGCCAGCCCGTGCCGAGGCTCGAACGCGGGACCCTGAGCTGGTATGCCCGACCGCTAGCCACTAGGCCATCGCCTCCCCATAACTCCCCATAACTGCTTTAATCTTTCCTCGTTTGATGAATTACGCAAAGTCGGGATATGTTTTGTCCATCGCCTTTACGCTATTTCCAGTGACTTCTAGTCTTTAATGGAATTCGGTGATCAGAATTGCAACGTGTATTCTAGGTGTGACATCACAAATGCCGTACACAGTCTTTTTACGTCTAACGATTATGAAGACATTTTTTTTTAAATGAAGCCTAACATCATATTTGTTTTTTTTACTTGCTGCTGTGCAATGATCGTTGAATTTTAGATTACTACAATATATTACCCTGAGGTCTTTTCATGTTTAACTTATCAAGCTGTTGCATTGCATTTTGTTTTTAGAATCTGCATCTTTATCTCCAATATACTTATATAACATTGTATTTATATACATCAAATGACATCTGCCATTCCTCAATTCAATTTATTAGTTTTAGACTTAGGTTCCTGCTTTTTTCCTCTCTCATATTTCTTTCGCTCCAAATTCCTCGTTTGATTTTTCTTTTCACTCAAATTTTTCCATGAATTATTCCTCAGTAACTCAAATCACTCTCATTTGCTATTCTCTTCTTTCTTCCCTCTTAATTTTCCTGACCTTTATATCTCTCTCTCTCTCTCTCTCTCTCTCTCTCTCTCTCTCTCTCTCTCTCTCTCTCTCTCTCTCTCTCTCTCTCTCTCTCTCTCTCTCTCTCTCTCTCATAATTAACTCCCCTTTAGCCTTCATTTCTCTCTTTCCTCATTTACCTTTCCTTTCTCACTGTTTCCTCTCCACCTTTTCTTCACATGCACCATTCCCTCCACTTCTTCACCCGTGCTTCTCTTTCCGGACCTTTCATCGTTACCATCCTCACTCAATTTACCTCCTGACCTCGAAGGAAAACAAACGGTGCCATGGTAACCAGACAGTAATAGAAAACCTTCAGTAGGGATTCAATGGTAAAATGGAATAAATATAACACGGAACAACATTTCTTTTGATTCCTGACTCATATTATACAAATGTGTGGAAGGAAAGAGGAAACAACCTGATTTTTTTTCTTCTCTTGCTTCGCTCGCCGCCTTCACCTCCACCTCCTCCTCCTCCTCCTCCTCCTCCTCCTCCTCCTCCTCCTCCTCCTCCTCCTCCTCCTCCTTCTCAAGCGAGGTAAAGCATACGCGGTACTTCTCTTTCGTTGGCAAGCGATGGTAATGAATGGAGAAACTCGTTGCCATGACGACTCGAGACGAAGGCCGAGAGAGAGAGAGAGAGAGAGAGAGAGAGAGAGAGAGAGAGAGAGAGAGAGAGAGAGAGAGAGAGAGAGAGAGAGAGAGAGAGAGAGAGAGAGAGAGCGAGGATATAAATAAAAAGCACCTCACATCGCTGCCTGACGCAACTATTCAGAGCATCAGCAAGGTTCACAATCCATCACGATGCAGCAGGACTGTCGCCTCTAACAGCACCGCCGCCCCAACTTCACCACTTCACTCCAGGACCGATATGCTCTTCTCCCCCTCCCCCCTCCTCCATTTCCTCCCCTCCTTCCCCTTGCCCCCTCCATTACCACCCCAAGGACCTCGTCGACGTCCCACCGCCTCGGCACCAATTTTATGCATCATCCAGTTTTTTTTTTTATTAATATTTTACGTGAATCAAATTTGCATGTATAACCTCGGTTTTCTAAGTCTATTTGTATGTACATTCATTTATTTTTTATGCTTGATGAATATACATATGATGTAGAATTCCAGTTTTGCGTGTGTGTGTGTGTGTGTGTGTGTGTGTGTGTGTGTGTGTGAAGAGAGAGAGAGAGAGAGAGAGAGAGAGAGAGAGAGAGAGAGAGAGAGAGAGAGAGAGAGAGAGAGAGAGAGAGAGAGAGAGAGAGAGAGAGAAAGAAAAAAAAGAGAGAGAGAGATCAAGTAGAAAACCTCAATGAAATTATGCAAGATGAATAGCGAGAGGAAGAGAAAATATAATTCATAACAAACAGTATAATTTGCATGACACTCCAGGTAGAAAACATGGTGTCTGCTTCAGAGGGACAGACAGAAAGGGAGTCGTTGGCTTAAAATTATCATGTGCTCGTTTCTCGTCCATGTGGAAAGTGTTTTGTGGCGACGGAAGGAATGAAGATTATAATGTTTCGTCCAGTTGATTTCACCTCACTATGAGTTGGATGAGCATGACTTTGTAGCTAATAGTAACGACACACATCCTTTTGCATCCTATCTATCTCTCTTTGTTTCTCTCTCTATCTATCTATCCATCTATCTATATATTTATCACTTTTATTCCTACTGAAAGGTTCATTTAATATTTGTTTTCTATATTGTGACGAGTAAACTATCTTCACTTATTCTCTTAACGCCAGGACCACCTTGACTCTCGAGCCTCCTGACAGAAAGGCAAAACTTAAGAGTGAGTGGCGAGGTGACGAAAACTGGGTACGAGGAGGAAAACAAATATTGACTCCGGAAATAGAAAGGAAAAAAAAACACGCAGAGAGAGAACGAGTGTGTGAGAGAGAGAGAGAGAGAGAGAGAGAGAGAGAGAGAGAGAGAGAGAGAGAGAGAGAGAGAGAGAGAGAGAGAGAGAGAGAGAGAGAGAGAGAGAGAGAGAGAGAGAGAGAGAGAGAGAGAGAGAGAGAGAGATAGATAGATAGATAGATAGATAGATAGATAGATAAATATATAAATAGATAAATAGATAGATAGATAGAAAGAAAGCGAGATAGAGAGAGAGAAAAATTGTGAAGCACATTGATAGTAATGTTCATTAGAGGTGGACAAATAAGCTGGAAATGAAGACTAGCAGTTGCAAATATTTTTATAACTTAAATTCATACATCAGTTTTCCAGTCTTCCATCTACACTTCCCATCTTTCTGATTTTCGAATAATACCTCTTTTCAAATGCTCTTTTCTTAAATTTTCTCATTCCCCTTCCTCAGTGCACACCCATGTCTATAGGTGCATCATCTGGTGGTTTTACATAGCCTGGCGTCCTACAGACAACCTCACCGAGCCAACACCTTGCTAGCACCACAATCCATGGGCTACACCTGTCACATATCACCACAATTCAAAACACTTCCAAAAAATCTTGTTTTTTTTTCCCCTCTTGTTGTGAATTTAGTAATATCTCAAAAAATTCAATAGATGTAGTAGAACTATTTTCAGTACGAGTCGAAAAATCATGTAATATTTTCATTACGAATCGAAGGATCATATGTTTAGTGTAGTAAAATAATCATGTGGCGTTTTATGGAGACACTGGCGCCTTTCTGCTGCCAGTAACGTGCCAGCATGACTGTCCTCATTAAGTAGAAATTCATGAAGCGTGCTGACGTAGCGTTGACTACTCCACCGAGTTGTGAAAGCAAAAGCAGATGTTATCACAGAAAAGATTGACTTCAAGGAAACCGACCAGGAGCTACAGATTGTATCAGAAGCTTAGGGAAGCACGGCTACTTGTCCCACAGTTAGGGTGAGTTGATATTTGATGCACACTTCTTACCACACTTTACTTTTTGTATATGCAATTGAAAAAATGTTAATTATGTGATAATTAATTAATATACGCATGAATATGCATATCTTTGTCATCATATCAAATACGTCATCAATTATGGGACTCAAAAGACTCTCATGTGAAAATTCATAAACAATTCCTGGAATACAGTTACGGTCATGATAGTTATTGCCGTTGTTGTTGTTGTTGTTGTTGTGAGTTGTGTTTTCATACTCTCACCCTGTATGGCCAAGATTTTTCGCCATCATCCATTATCTATTTTTTCTGTAAATATAATTGCTTTCAACTTTTCCCTTATTCTCTTCTCTTTCAAGCTGCCTTCCTTTAACTTCCATATCTTGTCGTTGAAAAAAAAATCTATTATCAAAAGTAAGATTTTTTAATAGCTGGTTCCTTTTGTGTACTATACATGGTTCACACTTAAGCAAACTATGAAAAATCTGTCGGCTTTCATAGTTTGGTTTCGTCTTCTTCGATGTAGTCATCTGATACTAATGAGAACTTTGTAAATGTCGTATACTAATTATTTCAAGCTAATGGAGCGATGGTTACTTGGTTATTTGTTGATAGCACAGAGCCTCGATCATGGGAACTTTCCTACCGCATAAATTTGGATATGAGCCAAACTGCTATGTATCTCCATTTTTGCATTTGAGGCCTTTCCACACCATCATAGTTTACCTCGTATCTTTTTTTGCCTTTGCCTTTTGTAAATATCATAAACAAGGTTGATATTTTCATGTCTACATAAAATCAAGTATTTGTTTTGATATTTACTCTCTGTGCGAGTATCAATATTATAAATGAAACTCAGATTTTCTACTTGGGAAATAACTTGTTCCTTTCTGCTTTGAACATATTTTTTTCCGTGGCCGAGTCATGGCCTAATAATGTTGTTTACTTCTACAAAACATTGTACTTTATTTTGTGTAATACTATGAAGTCTATAAAAATTGTAATTTCATAAAGTCACTGGGAAGTAATTTTTTTTTCTTTCAAACCGAGCCCTTTACGATTCTCATGTCATACCTTTCTGCAAGGCTTGATTAAGAGTTTACCTTTATCACTGTTCTCCTATATTATGTATAACTTTCTACACGTGATTCACAAAAAAACATATACATATATATATATATATATATATATATATATATATATATATATATATATATATATATATATATATATATATCCAGACAGAGTAAGAGAACAAATAACTGAGTCTCACCTCGACTTTAATTATTGACGAAGATGACAATGACGCGATAAATGTCAACTTGACAACAACGAGTATGGGACTTACAGAAAATATACACAAAAATCATCAAAACTAACACTTGATCTGATAAAGAGGTAAAATATTCGTATTATTAAGAACATTCATAAGAAATAATCAAGTCATTAACAATCTACAAAGGCAATAAAAGAGAGAAACATGGATACAATGGAAAATACCATTAAGAACGGAAAGTGTAATAAGAAACGTTCAATGAGAAGCTTTAAAAATACAACAAATGATTTCCAAAGTCAGAAATTATGATGTTACTGAAGGTAGGAATGAAATGATGAACTGGTTTGATGCATTTCTAAAAAGGATTACACTCTTTCAGCATCACAACTCCACCACTAAATGTGTCAAATTGATGATAGCATACAGACAAAGTTTTCTCTACCCATTCAGGTATGAAGCAAGGAAAAGATGCAGGAGAGAATGGTATATTTATCGGTATATGTTTGGACCATTTGTTTCCGCCATACATACACCAGGAGAGTCTCTCTGGATCATGGTTCAGTGTAGTACCCATATAGCTGTTTATGAACAAACTTCATATCAATAGCTCCACCTTTTTCAAATATATACAAAATCTTTTCCAAGCTAGATTTACCAGAATGTTAAGAAGAAACGAAAATAAGTGAAATTTAGAAGCTGCTCAACTACGGACCATCTTAACACAGTAAACAAGTTAATAAAAAACACACAACCAGTCTGTAAAATTTACCTTTTATAGGAAAAGAGAAAAAGTCCGATTATTAACAAGATAAGTAGCCGTGTTTGATGCATTACATGAACAATGAATTAACAAGCATTTCACAAGAATCCTTTAGCTACAAATGGCACTGTAATTATCAGATAACATTTAAACACCGAAGGAAATATAAGCATCTAGGGAATAGTTAAGCTCAGGGACACAGTAGCGGTAAGCCGTTTACTGTACAACATGTCATGAAAGCACGTACAGACAACTCAAACGGGAAATTAAAGGATTACACATAGATATATTATACGTACTTAACAAGGATTTGCAGATATCATTATCTTAATCTCGGAAATACCATAATTACTACAAGGAATACTACTAAATTATAGTATAGCTAGTAATACAGTAGCACGATACACTAACCGTACCATAATTAAAGCAATGGTTTAATGATGATTCATAGCGACGTCAGTGACAGTGAGTAAAATGCTGAAAGTTGATTAATATAACTAGTTTGAACCAACACTAAAGAAAAGTCACGAAAAAAAAAATTGTATATGATGAATGTTTGTTTTATATAGACATATTCTGCGAAATTTAGGCCGATCATGCTAGAAACACAAGATTTATAAAACTTATGTTTACAACTACTGGCTGTATCCATGGTGATTCTCTATGGTGATGGTGACGGTCTATTTGTATTCATTGTCCGTGATATTTGCAGGAAGCATTACAGTAATGTCGAATGGCTTACAATAACAAAATTACAACATATCAAGGAGTATTTCTTGCTGATATGCTTAGTAGGTTGGTTTTCTGTTATTTTTTCAGTTACGACACGAAATATTTGATACGACAAGCGTGTTGACATAATGTTTCCATATTACAATTCACTGGTAGTACTGCCGCAGACTACACATATAATTTTCCCCCCACAAAAAAAAATAAATAAATAAATAAATATATATATATATATATATATATATATATATATATATATATGTATGTATATATATATATATATATATATATATATATATATATATATATACATATATATATATATATATATATATATATATATATACATATATATGTGTGTGTGTGTGTGTGTGTGTGTGTGTGTGTGTGTGTGTGTGTGTGTGTGTGTGTGTGTGTGTGTGTGTGTGTGTGTGTGTGTGT
>JAPQNM010000013.1:7780148-7782648 GCA_029783475.1 Metacarcinus magister
CGTTCTTCACTTCCTTGTGTTTCAACAATACATCATTCGTGTCATCAAGACTAAACGACAAACAGATTTGATAAATCTTTCTCTAATTAATTCAGTCATTTACATACGTATGTCATATTTTCACAACTTTATGCATTATGAATGTGTGGGCTTACGAGAAGAAAAAAAATTACACTTTGCCGCTGATGCATACACACCGTTAATGTTTGTGTACAATCTCATGACACAACATGTTAAGGCGTTCATGTTTTTCGTCACCGAAAGAAATATAACTTTGTTAAACCTGGTTTTCTAATATTAATATAATCACTGGAACTGCAATAAAATTGGACGCAAGAAAATTACTTTCCACTTCATAATTTTATGATCAACTTAATTGCTTTAAAGTAATTAATCTAATAGTCTACTGTACAATAACAATAGTGGAATGCAACACTCAAATATCCAAAGTTTACTCTGAACATCAACTATATAACAGGGTTTATTACACAGCAAGTCAGCGTTAAAATTGAATACAAGGGAAAGTAATATTGCCGGTGGGGCCATGCATTTTTTGACAAAGGAATACACAAAGATAAAAGGAAACAGCAGAAAACCTGCTGGTCTGCAAGGCTGTAGTAGGCAGTAGTACAGTGGCTAGCGTTCGGGCATGCAAACCTACGTAGGGTCACGGGTTCAAGTCCCGATATTCGCTAGCCGAGTGGCCAAATATCGCCCAAATGCTGCCATAACACTGCCCTCAACGGGATTTGCAATGTTATATACAATGAGGCAACTGGCAGCATGTAGCCTTTTTCCCAAATAAGAAAGAGAACGAAGAAAAACGAGGCGTCACAATAAAAAAAAATCTAAAACCCGTACGCTACTAACAGGCGGAGGCCAAAACATCTAAGGCCTCCAGTAAGCCTATAGGCACCAAGGGCTAAAGGATAAAATAAAACTAAAAAAAATTACAGGAACTACACTATCTAATCTAAAGTAAGGAACACAATGGAAAGGTAAATGCCACCATGAACGTTTTATTCGAAAGGTAATGTTAGAAGTAGAACAAAAAATATATATCTTCTATTATCTAATAATAATTACAAGTGCTAGTATAGTGATTGGTATATCTACGTGGGCGAGGAAATAGTGTTATGGTTTGGTTTACCCTGAGACTCAAGGCAAGTCACAACACTTACTCCCCTATGAAGTTACCCTCAGTACGTATATACCGATTAATACTAGGATGACACAATTTGAATGCACGTCAGCTGCCCCACTACCTACGGTTTAATCACAGGTCAGGTTCAGCTGCTATATCAACAGGCAGCGATGCTATGGTCATCACGTCACCCCTTTTGTATGATAAGGAATGTGTTGACTATATTTTCTGCCTTCCACCTTCATAAGAGTTAAAGTAATTCAAGAGAAAACTATACAGACAACTCGGGAATTTAACTCGACGTTCAACAACTTTTCCACCTGGCAGATTCAATCCCCACAGTAATATATGCAGCGCGGTGAAGAAAAGTTTTGTAAGTTGTTTCTTCTTCATTTTTTATTTATATTATGAAGACCAAAAACAAAAAACACTCCATATTTCTAATAATTTCATTCATATTAATGTTTACACAACCTTATTATATATTTTACATATAACATCTACTGTTTGTAGAGAAATATAATCAAAGTATTGCTGGATAAGAACTATAAAAACAAAGTGAAATTCTGGAATGCGTAAAATATTTCAAGAGAACAATGGATGAAGTTGGTACATATGCCATATTTCACAATAAAATTGGATTTATATAATGTAACTGTTAACTGTCTAAATACTGAGGGTGCTGCTAACGTACATAGATTAACGATAATCCCAGTAGACTAGCAGCCACTGTTGTGTTGCCTTGTTTTGTACATCTACTGTTGTGTGGTGATGGTGGTATGATACGTGCTTAAATGACTCAACGTGAATTTGTTTTGCTGCTACATTATATACAATTTACTTTACCTCCTATCAATATATATTTTTTTTCTGGAAACGTGTGGTGTGTGTGTGTGTGTGTGTGTGTGTGTTAAAAGTAAAGAATAAGCCATGTCTATGCAACCTGGGAAAATTATTGCAAAGCATGTAGCAAAATTGCAAGTTTCAGGGTGACATTACCAAACTTGCTAACAACAATTTGTCCGGTGATTTTATACGGGAGGGAAAGGACAAGGCATTTTCTTTTTTTGTATGACGGAATAATCAAATAGGTGCGTTAAGGGCTACTAGGTCTCTTGCAAACACACGTAACAATGTAATAATAATGGCCGATGGAATCTTGTTACAGGATGACCTTTAAAAGTACTTAAGAAACACATGGACCAAATTATCTTTTATCTTCTATTGTTTTAAACTCCCCAGCTTCTTTCTTGCTCTACTTTGTGAACCAATAAGTTTGTTGTTGGATTCACAAAAACGGCTATTTTTTTGCAGCTATGTCTTTATGTAGTGTAATGGTGTTAAAGTAGTAGCAGT
>JAPQNM010000013.1:7790148-7792648 GCA_029783475.1 Metacarcinus magister
GAAAAAAAGGGGATAAAGAGGAGGAAGAGGAGGAGTAGGAGGTGCAGTATCCTCGCCAGGGAGCTACAAAGCCCCACCCATTACCATGGAAACAAACAGACACGGGAACAACTCACCCGCTTCAAACCCGTCAGCAGGCTTGGTTGGGCTTCCAGGAAACATGTAGCAAGTAACCTAACCTAACCTAACCTACCTGCACGTCCACGCTCTCCCTACCTAACCTAACCTAACCTAACCTAACCTAACCTAACCTAACCTAACCTAACCTAACCTAACCTAACCTCACCTTCTCCTCTCTACTTCACCCCCGCACTCACCACCGCTTTTCCCTAACTCACTCCCAATCAAGTTAACCTTCTACCCACATCCCGTATTCTCTCTCCCCCAAATTAGTAGGCTCTCCCTTATTACCTATTACCCTCATTCCAGCCCTTGTATCGCACACCACATCCCGTGTCCACCCACCCATACCCAGCTGCAGCCGTCCCTCACCTCCTGCTTTGACCCCTACCGCTTCCTGTCCTGACTTTCCCCTTGTCCAACCTATGATTTAATTGGCCTTAATGTGTTTAAACTCTCTCCCTTCCTCCTCGTTCCTTTCATCTTGCTATTTTATACACTCATTAACAGTCTCTCTCTCTCTCTCTCTCTCTCTCTCTCTCTCTCTCTCTCTCTCTCTCTCTCTCTCTCTCTCTCTCTCTCTCTCTCTCTCTCTCTCTCTCTCTCTCTCTCTCTCTCTCTCTCTCTCTCTCTCTCTCTCTCTCTCTCTCTCTCTCCCCTTTCATTGATGTTTTAAATCGTTGTTTGAGTTTATTTATTCATGTTTCTTCTTTGTTTATAGTAATTATACTGATGAAGGTGATGCAAAGTAATGGGTAGTGAAAGGGGTGATTTGGGGGGTGATGGGGAAATATATGGTGTGGTGACATGGCGGGACGAATGGTGATAGGTGATCATAGGTGGTGATGGGGTGAAGAATGGTGACTGTAATGGGTAGTGAAGGATGGTTAAGAATGGTGATAGGTGATCATTGGTGGTAATGGGTGGTGATGGGTGGTGATGGATG
Source organism: Metacarcinus magister (assembly GCA_029783475.1). Classification (NCBI taxonomy): domain Eukaryota; kingdom Metazoa; phylum Arthropoda; class Malacostraca; order Decapoda; family Cancridae; genus Metacarcinus; species Metacarcinus magister. The sequence continues at coordinate 7,791,215 of JAPQNM010000013.1, forward strand.
GTGATGAGGGATGGGGGTGATGGGTAATTCCTGGAAAACGTTCTTGAAAACAAATAAACAACATGAATCATTATGTTGTATAGATATCCAGTCATCTATTTGTCTGTTCGTATCTCTCTTCTCTCTTCTCTCTTCTCTCTCTCTCTCTCTCTCTCTCTCTCTCTCTCTCTCTCTCTCTCTCTCTCTCTCTCTCTCTCCATTGTCTGCTTCTATCCATCAATTTTATCTCCATTCTATAAGTGTATGAATGAGTATGTATGTATGTATGAGCCCGTCTATCTATTTATCTATCTATCCATCTATTTATCAATTCACCTATGTGTATATGTATGTATGCATCTAGCCATCCATCTATCCATGTAAGTCCGTATATCTATCTATTTTCTATCCATCTATCTGTCTACCTATAAATATACACATGTACGTAACTATCTAACCATTCATATATCCCTGTCTTAGCAACTTCCTGATATAATGTGTCTTCCAGTAACATGCAAAAGTAACCGTCCACCCACACACGCACATCACTTTCTCGAAGAACTGGGGAATTAACAGTACATTATGGCTTCCCTGAGACACCAGAAATCCAGGAATATACCTCTTCCCCCTGTTCTTTCCTTCCTCCCTTCTACACTTACTTCCTTCCCTTCCTCCCTTCCTCCCTTCCTCCCTTCCTCCCTTCCTCCCTTCCCCATTCCTCCTTTGCAGCCGTGTTCTCGTTAGTTCAAGCTTCCTCAGTGGGTTGTCAAAGCAACAATAACAGTGTCCAGTAAGGGTCACTTTCCCGCTTAATACAGTAGTGAAACCATCGATGTTAAGACTGTCACGCCACTACCACCGTTGTTACCACCACCAACACCACGCACATACTACTAAGTCTATTCCCGTGTACCAGTCCCACTACGGTTATTAACATCACCACAGTACCACCACGACCACTATTATTATTATGGGGTGCTGCACACACACAAACACACACATACACACACACACACACACACACACACACACACACACACACACACACACACACACACACACACACACACACACACACACACACACACACATTAGTATCATTATCATTATTATCTATAGTTATAATTATTACTACCATAACTATCATAATTATCAATAATGTTATTTCAATAACGATAATGTTAACGATAATAATAACAATAATGATAATAATAATAATATGATAATAATAATAACGATAATTACGATAATGATAATAATGATAATAGTAATACTAATAATGATAATGATTGTAATAATAATAATGATAATGATAACAATGATAATATTAATGATAATAATTATAATAATAAAATAATAATAATAATAATAATAATAAAAATAAAAGTAATAATAGTAATAACGATAATAATTGTAATAACAATAAAGTAATAAAAATAATAACAAAATAGTAGT
>JAPQNM010000013.1:7797648-7802648 GCA_029783475.1 Metacarcinus magister
GTGGTGGTGGTGGTGGTGGTGGTGGTGATAGGTGGGGAGGACGTAATGAAGGTTGGTGGTGGGTCTGAAAGAGAAGGAAAAAGAGGTAAGAAAAGTCACGATGATGGCGAGAAGCGGATTATGGAAGAAAGATAATGAGAAAAAGGATGAAGGTAATAACGGAGAAAATAAAGGAAAGAAGAGACATTTGGGAAAAAGTAACGAGAAAGAGAAAGCCGCTGGAGGAAAGATAACCGGCAGTCGTGAGAGAGGGAAAGAAAGGAGAGGAAACGTGCAATATGCCAGAAAGAGAAAGAGAAAAATATGCAATGCCTTAAAATGTTATACTTGCTTTGGCACAAGACAGCAATTTGTACTTCTCACAGCAAACTTTTCCTTATTAAATGTGTTGTAATTCTCCCCCCTTCTCCCCTCTGCTCCTCCTGCCCTTTCCTAGCCTCTTCCCAGCCTCTTTCAGCTCTTAATCCCTTCTCTCCTCCCTTAATCTTTACACCCTCCTTTACCTGTCCATACCCTTTGTCCCATCCTTCGCCACAAGCCCACCACATTTTCTTTGCCTGCCTCTTCTTTTTTCCACCTTTACATTTCTTGTGCCCACCAATACCCTTTCCTCGTGCCCACCATTACAAGCCTCACTCTCCGCATGACACCCTCCCTATTTCCTATCCCCCCTACTGTCTCTCACCTTTTCCCTACCTGCTACCTTGCCTGCTCCCGACCACTGCCCACCTGCCTTCACCGCAACATGGATCTCAGCCACTGACTTTTTGCCTTAAGTGCGCGTTCCTCTGCGGGGCGCCGAGGGGAGAACCAAGGTCATGAGAGGCCGTGATGGGTGGCGCAGTTGGAAGAGAATTGCCGCCACCCACCACCACCACCATCACCACCACCACCATACTGTTGCTATTCATCTAACTTCTACTTGTTTAATTTAAAAAAGACTTGCTTACCGCTATCCTCAGCTTTAACTTGATACTGACAGATTTCGCGGTAACTTATATATTTTAGCTGCAACGCAATGCCAAAAGGGGAGATGGATGTTCTTTTACTCACTACATATTACCATTACAATGAGCCGGAGTAAATAATATGTTTCAAGATAATTCACTTCTCAAACAATGGCATATATATTTTGTTACCATCTTGTAATAATCACTAATAAAGTATTGAATATATAAGTTCTGGTAAGAAACCGGTTAATAATTACTTCTTGAGACGAGAAGGAATTTTAATCATAGCATTTTTGGGCCAAGGATAAAACATGTTGTATACTTATGCACCAGCCAATTCATCCCCAACCAGCCAGACAGCTTCCCACATTCACCACCCTCACGCAGACGCAGGAATGGGCTGCTGGAATATTTTTATCTATAGACGCCCAGAGAAAAATACGTCCGTGATGAATCTGAGAAGGTTGGAAAAGGAGGAGGAGGAGGAGGAGGAGGAGGAGGAGGAGGAGGAGGAGGAGGAGGAGGAGGAGGAGGAAGAGGAAGAGGAAGAGGAGAGGAGGAGGAGGAGGAGGAAGAGGAGGAGGAGGAGGAGGAGGAGGAGGAGGAGGAGGAGGAGGAGGAGGAGGAGGAGGAGTAGAGGGAGGAGGAGGAGGAGGAGGAGGAGGAGAAGGAGAAGGAGGATGCTATTGAAAGTGAAAAATTCACAAGAACCATCTTTTCTGCATGTATCTGTCACTTTGCCGTCAGACACAGTTAGCCGCAACATAGCCTGAACAAGAAAGGGGTGTTGGGGGGTGAGGGAGGCAGAGACGGGCAAAGAACGGCAAGGAGAAACACAAAGCGGCATGTATAGTATAGTTTGTGTTGGCGGGGGCGAGGAGGTAGAATGTGCAACTAATATGAACAGCCGTCAATCACAGCACAAAAGGGAGTCCCAAACAGATCACATCATTACTCTTCCCACGCACGCTCTCTGCTCTTCAAACCTAAAGATCAGAGAAGACGAGGAGCCAAGGTTTCTTTCTCTTCTCGCTTGATTCCTAGCTCCATCAGATCTGCTCGAGGCTTACCAGTAGCTTTATACTCAGAACCTACACATTTATGACAAAAAACTCACGCACATGCCCTTTCGACCACACCAAGCTCCTCCTAGCCATTGCTCTATATTCACTTCTTGGAAATAACGCAGCCCCTTGACATACTGAAGTTGCACTAGAATAGAGAAGAAACCCCTAGCTTATCTTCTTCTCGGTAAGATTATGTGACTGGCTGAGTGGTAAGAGTGTAGTGTCATTTTCAAGGAGGTCATTTATCAGCCTCGTGCCAGGATATCAGATAAGCCAGGCTCAGTAAACATTGGAGGAGCGAAGTGATTTTTGTAATGGACCTATAACTACTACTACTACTACTACTACTACTACTACTACTACTACTACTACTACTACTACTACTACTACTACTACTACTACTACTACTACTACTACTACTACTACTACTACTGCTACTATTACTACTACTATACTACTATTACTACTACTATACTACTATTACTACTACTACTACTAGTACTAAAATTATGATGATAATGATGATGATGATGATGGTGATGATAATAATAACAATAATGATAATGATAACAACAATAATAATAATGATAATAATAATAATAGTAACAATAATAATAATAATATTAATAACAATAATCATAATAATAATAATAATAACAATAATAACAATAATAATAATTATAATAATAATAATAACAATAATAATAACAATAAAATAACAATAACAATAATAATAATAATAATAATAATAATAATAAGAAGAAGAAGAAGAAGAAAAAAAAAAAAAAAAAAAAAAAACTAGATATAAGACAAGAATGTTTTCCTGCCTGATAAGGATGGTTTAGTGCACACAGTTTTTTAAGCCAATATGTGGACATTACTACAGCTTCTGTTCACGGTTAGAGGCGGGTGGGCGGGTGGGCGCTGGCCTCCCACAATTGAAGCAAGTTTTTTTTTCCTACTTACAGAATTCAAGATGGCTGCTAAACAAACTCAATTTAAGTGGATGCGTTATCTTCACAGCAGACAATGGGGGGTAAATTATGATAAGTTTTTTTTATAATACCAAGAACTGGAACTATACATAATATTATACCTAGCCTGAGGGTCAAGTGTTGCTAGAGTTTTACGACGAAGCAATATCAAAACAGCTGGCATTTAATTATTGCATTGTAACTTAATTCTACTGATGAACCGAACCCGACAATACAGCATGACTAACTTTTTATATTTCAATGCATGACTGGGATGACAATGATGGTCACCTACGAGCATCAAGACGTGTATGTACATTGATAGAAACACTTAAGACAAAACACCAGTGAGTGATTCCATGAACACTATGAACAAAACATCCTCACTGCTGTCGTTTTAATCGGGTTAAACATTCATCATGATAATGACTCAAAGATGTTTTGGCAGACTCGACTTTCTCTTCATTAGCATATGCAGCAGCAGTGTGAGACTTTAATCAGCTACTGTGTTGGTGGAGGAGCTTCATCTCGCTTCTCAATCTTCACCTCCACTCCTTTACTAAGACAAAGAAGTGCCTCAAACTCCAGCAAACAGTTTCTTTTCTGTCTCCACTTATTTTGTCCTGAATGTCAAAATTAAGTTGTCCACATGTACAAGAATTTGATATTTTCATTAGGTCATCATTATCTTGTCACCCATCACCTAGATATAACTGGTTTACGTTTGTGTTCAACTTGTATCAACATAAAAATTTATAATTAATCTATACCATAATTAACATCTCTTTTGACTCACTACCGTAGCTGTTTGCTACATCAACCGTTAACTTTGACTGCTATCTTCCTATCCAAATAAATCAGATTATAGAGATTATCAGATTATAGATAACGGTTAATACGTCACCTTATTCCTGTCATTTCAAAGCAATGCTAAGTTTTCTTGACAGTTGTTTTCTTCTTGCCATAATCTTTTTTTTAGTGTCTCCGCAGGTGCATCCATATATCTTTCAGACGTTGAGTCCCGGTGTTCCTGGCATTTTAGTACGGCTGAAGGAGAATATAGAAGACGAGTTTTTTTTTTTTTTCTTGATACGACTAATGGATCAACCCTTTAACGCTTATATTCTATTTCATTTAGAGGGTGAATGCTGCTAGTATGAACATATATATTCAAGAAAAATATCTAATCATAAACTCCCTACCTGTCGCATTATCCATGACAAAAGAGAGACGTTACAAAAGTTATCTTTGTCTCTTAGCTAAAAAAAAAAAAAAAAACATTATAATTTGTGCAGGACGGTTTTGTTCTAGATTCAGCAACTCTTTACAATTGTGTAGATTCATAAAAAGAAAACCTACCGACTATAAATATTTTCGTGAATCCACCTGTGTAGTCATTTACTTAGTTGTCCTTTCTTAAGATCAAAGCTTGCACAAAAAACTACAAATTCAACATTAGACGATTTTATCGGCAACTTTAAACATAATGATACTTGCAGCTGCAGTTCTTTCTGAAAAAAAATCTACCACTTCGGATTCGATGGAGTGTTTTCTCCTTGTGTAATTTTATGGCAACAATTATTAAAAAATCTAAATCAAGAACTTGTGACTGTGTCTGGAAATCACATCAAAACAAAATAAAAAGTCACCTTTCACCTTTTAAAACCATGACCATCTGAGTCTCACCTTTCCACAACACCTGTCTCTCCAATGTGTTCAGCGCGTATCTACTCACCAATAAAGGTTGCAAATCTAAGAACAGTGATGCATAAAACACTTCTAAAATCACTTCCATCTCAGCGCACATTAAATCCATCTCTTCCACCACTTTCTCAACACGTTCTCTTAACTGCCAATCACCATACGTGTACCAACCTTCCTGCCCTTCTTTCATGTTTCCCAGAACCATTAACTTGTTTCCCACAGATCTTGTTCGTACCATCTGTCACACCCATATTGTGTAGCCATTCTTCCTTATCACACTGTATTGCGTTTTGTGGCTCATTTAC
>JAPQNM010000013.1:7812648-7822648 GCA_029783475.1 Metacarcinus magister
GTATGACAAGAAAATCATGCATCTATTTTCTGAGCGAGAGAGAGAGAGAGAGAGAGAGAGAGAGAGAGAGAGAGAGAGAGAGAGAGAGAGAGAGAGAGAGAGAGAGAGAGGAGAGAGAGAGAGAGAGAGAGAGAGAGAGAGAGAGAGAGAGAGAGAGAGAGAGAGAGAGAGAAGAGAGAGAGAGAGAGAGAGAGAGAGAGAGAGAGAGAGAGAGAGAGAGAGAGAGAGAGAGAGAGAGAGAGAGGAGAGAGAGAGAGAGAGAGAGAGAGAGAGAGAGAGAGAGAGAGAGAGAGAGAGGAGAGAGAGAGAGGAGAGAGAGAGAGAGAGAGAGAGAGAGAGAGAGAGAGAGAGAGAGAGAGAGAGAGAGAGAGATGAGAGAGAGAGAGAGAGAGAGAGGAGAGAGAGAGAGAGAGAGAGAGAGAGAGAGAGAGAGAGAGAGAGAGAGAGAGAGAGAGAGAGAGAGAGAGAGAGAGAGAGAGAGAGAGAGAGAGAGAGAGAGAGAGAGAGAGAGAGAGAGAGAGAGAGAGAGAGAGAGAGAGAGAGAGAGAGAAAAGATAACGTCACATTCTGGAGCGTCATTTATATTCTTGATTGCCCGAGAGTAAAATGCGTTGACAAAGGCTTCCAAATTTCACCACTAAAGTATGCAAGAGATTCCATAAATTCCAGGTCGTCGTGGGTACAAAACCAGATGCTGTCATTACGTATCAAAGCGCCACTTCTACTTTGAATAAAAACTGAGGATATAGAAATTAAAAAGAGACAGAATGATGGGTACGGTCAGTAACTTCAAACACCAACGTCTCAGTGCAGAAGAGAGGTCGAGCAACAGAGAAATGTTATGTGGGTGGGATACTAGATATAAGATTGCAAATGTATATGTTTAAAAAGTTGAAGGAATAATAAGAACCGCTCGATGTTACCTTGTGGATTGTTTTATTTGAGGAAATTTCTGGCTCATCCCCATGTGAAGATTATGAAGTATGTATATTTAACACATATATTTCTCTGTGCAAAGGGGGGGAAAGGGAGTAAGAGAGAGAGAGAGAGAGAGAGAGAGAGAGAGAGAGAGAGAGAGAGAGAGAGAGAGAGAGAGAGAGAGAGAGAGAGAGAGAGAGAGAGATTCATAAGGGGAATTGCAACTGCTGATTCATGATAGTAAGACACAAACATCGTTAGCGAAGACAAAATAAAGATAAATAACAAGGCTACTGTCTCGTCTTCTCCATACTTCTCTCATTCCCATGTCCTTAATTTCCTTTACATATCTTCTTTCTACTCTATATTTCTGCTTCAGACTGGTGGTATAACATAATTACTACTCCTATTTATGTTTCCATAGTCGTGATCATGGACAGAATTAATGGGTATTATGTCAGTGATCCTTAACCTTTTGGCAATGAACGAAAATGTTTGCTCTGCGGCTCTTGAACACCTAGCTCCACCCACGACCATTACTAAACATATTACACGTACTCGTAAAGCAGGTAACCACAGATAACCCTTTAAGAGCTTTTAGAGGAAGCATTCTCGAGGATCCCACAAGACAAGATTATCGGTTCATAGACAGGTAATACGCAACAGGTAATAATATAATCAGTTAACATCATTGTCGCCTAAAGCAAAATGTTCTTATGTTTTCCCAGGCCTACTATGAATTGCAAACACAATGCTTTACTCCAATGATATCAATGTCCACACCTCAGATGCGCCCAAATAGTATGTTCTAAGGCAATCATGAAGATGTACAGACATTACCTAACACCTGACTTAACTGGGCGTATCACACAAAAAGTTTCATCGTTGGTAATCACTACTTACCAAGGAAGCAAATGAACTCCATAAAAACAATGAAGGATGTGAAGTTAGAGAACACATGGCCAGGATAGTGTGAGAGCGAGAGAGCGAGAGAGAGAGAGAGAGAGAGAGAGAGAGAGAGAGAGAGAGAGAGAGAGAGAGAGAGAGAGAGAGAGAGAGAGAGAGAGAGAGAGAGACAAAGATCGGTAAATAGATACAGTAAGATAGACAACTGACAACAAGAAATTTCAAAATCTAGAGTAGGGTAAGATTGGGTTGATTATTTGAGCAAAATCTAGCATAGAGAAGCTGTAGATGGTGGCGGCGGCGGCGGCGAGGGGAAGCGAGGCGACACAGGTAAACAAAGGCCGCAAGGTAAGGTGGGAGGGAAGCACAAATCTTCATCACTGCCTTAAATTCTCATCGCAGACCATGTAATCATTATAAAATGTGCTGTCATACATAAAGTTCCCTCCTATTACAGTGACAGGGCAAAAAAAAGTTAAACACAACCTGTACATTCTTGTCGACTGTCAGGTAATGAGCATCAACTGTCAAGGTGGTGGGCACGTGGACACTACCTTGGGTGGCTGCCAAGGGTCCAGGCCAGACTTCTAAATCAGGACCACAGACAGATGTAAGCAACCAATACGTGGGTGGGGGGGTTGGGGGGAAAAGAGAGAGAGAGAGAGAGAGAGAGAGAGAGAGAGAGAGAGAGAGAGAGAGAGAGAGAGAGAGAGAGAGAGAGAGAGAGAAAGAGAGATATGCAATGATGACATTTTTGGATCAGGCCTGAGATTGGTTTGTGGTAATTGCGTCATCCTGCCTTTCCTCTTTCACAGAAATTTGAATATTCGCTATACAGCCCATTGACACTATTTTCATCTTATTACTTTTATAATTGACGCTGAAGAAAAACAATTGATTGAACTAAATATTTACCATTCAGATTACGATAAAAAATCTTCTATTGTCGCTCAATATATGTATGTGTGTGAGGAGCAGCAGTGTTTAGTGGTACTACTGTAATCACATGCAGTTGTCCTATTTTTCACCACCATTACGGTCATTAGCGTGAAGCTATGAAGACTACGCCACTCACAAACGGGGAAGTCGCCCTCGGCTGGTCTTTTCCGTAACCTCTTCACTTGTGTCTGTGGCCCCAAATCTCACTCTACTTGGATAAATCGATGCATGGCCTCGATCTGAAAGGTCGAGGCAGAGAACCACTTATACGACTGCTTCCTCGTTTGTTCATTGTGATGTAGGTACAAAAAGGACACAGGTCATCAGCGAACTTTAACTTAAGCCTGCATTTTTATCTTAAAAAAAAAAACTAGACTTAAAAAAATTTACACATAAGTCACGTAAATACAATAAAGAATATGAAATGAATAATAAATAAACCATGTAGAAAATTGCAAACATACTCTCCCCCCCTTGCTCGTTGACATCATCCTTACCTTAACTACTCCCTTCTTTGGTACATTTAATCACCATTTTGTCAGCATGTGTTCGCCTCCACTCCTCAACACACATGCAGCATCGGACTCAACACTAAAATTCAACTAAAACTTTGCAGTAAAATCTTGCACAGGACATGAGACAAAAACCAAACAAGTACCAAAGAACACAGTGGAGGCCTGCACGTCCCCTGCCAACCCCCTCGCCGCCCCCTTTTGCACCCCAACAGCGTGTGGTGAAGGCGCCGTCGGGAGAAGCACTAATCAAGGTGATGGCGGGAGACAGGCGCCTGGGACCGACTGGGAGGTTCGCGTATTAATAAATCCGAGTGACTCCTGAACTTCACATTAAATTTGTTGGAACCACAAAAAATTTTGCTCTCCTCCTAAAAAGCACGAAATACTATTAGACCCCGAAATGTTTAGCGAAATCACTATGGATTTTAATATTAACTGCGAAATTTGCCGATAAAAGTAATCTCTCTAACAGTGTCACCTGAAAACTATTGTGTGTGAATTTATTGAATGCAAGACGCCGGTGTTACCATTGATGTTTTAGATTATTTGCTTAAAGGTCACTAGCACCTGATATTTAACTTGACGTAATTTAACCTATAAATAGATTGTAAAGGTGCCAGGTGAGGCTGAGCTTTATGAGAGTTCATCCACATTTTCTTTACGTCTAAAAAACTGGCAAATTATTAACGTGCTGGTGAGTAACATCCAGCTTGTTACATTTGCCTCATCAATTAAACAACCAACACTTGGAACCATACATGCAGCTGATTTGGGGTGTAACCTGCCCGTCTTGCCAAGATTTGAAACATAGAACAGACTGGGAATGTAAAGCACAACTAAGTAACGCTAACAATTTCCACAACATTACATTGCAAGCGTCTTTCAGGTATACTTATGTGCGTTCAACTCTTATTCAAAACAGTCATAAGACACATATACAATAAAAAAAAAACTCCGCGCAAGTAACATTAGGTCGGTGAATCAGTGGCCGGGATTACGACTTAAGAGAATAAACCAAATGTGATGACTAGGACGGTGAAGAGGAGCAATAACGCCGAGCTGGATGCTGCCCGCCCACCACAACCTCAAAGCTCACCAGATTGATATGAGAACCAAGGCTGTGAAGCACACACTACATGCTCTCTGTCTTTGCCTTTATGCTACCTATTTTCCGTTAATTGAACTTTCCACCCAAATTTTCAGAAATGTTAATAACGTGTACTCCACCAATATCACCACCACCACCACTACACCACCACCTTTATGATCACTCGTAACAGTTTGGCTTCCCCTTCAACGATGGGCAACACACACACACACACACACACACACACACACACACACACACACACACACACACACACACACACACACACACACACACACACCCACACACACCCACACACACACACACACACACACACACACACACACACACACACACACACACACACACACACACACACACACACACACACACACAAAGCGAGAGAGAGAGAGAGAGAGAGAGAGAGAGAGAGAGAGAGAGAGAGAGAGAGAGAGAGAGAGAGAGAGAGAGAGAGAGAGAGAGAGAGAAGCAAAGAAAGAGAGAGGCAAGAAAGAGAGGAATATGGGATATAAACGTACCCAAATCCCTAACAAAAGCAGCAGTCACCCCCCTTAGCCCCCAAAACACCCCACCACCCACTACCCAGAACACAACTCACTGGAATCCTCCTTGATCCATCAGGAAGGCACGCCGGCCCACCAGTCACACATCAACCATCCTACAATATTGGCCTTTTCAGCGACTTCCTTCTGTCAGCAATGTAGTTATTACGCCCCCACGCGAACTTCCCATCAAGGACTTCACCCTCTGTTTGGACCCTGACACACTCCTTCACATTTCCCTTTCCCTGTATCCCGTCACCTTTGTATCCCTTCAGGTACAGACTTTCATTTTTTTTCTTCTTCTATGTATTGTTAAACCTTTCTTCGTTCCCCTATTTCAATTGCTACACGTCCCCTCCTTGCATCCCTTATTGTTTCATCTGCCTCTTCGTCGCACCTTTCCCAGCATCCACTCCACAAACTTTTCTTCCGAAGGTGCTACTTATACCCACTTCTTTTTTCCTGCCATTACCCTTATGGTTTCTCTTCCAACAGTGGAAACATGATTTGACGGTGTTAAGTACTGGAGGGAGTTCCAGGTAATAGCCACTTCCATACTTTTCAATGACACCCATGATGCTGTTTTTACCTGGTATCAAATCAGTAATTAGTCCACCTTCCCGGTCTCTACCTGACACCCACTTCATCGTAACTCACTTCACACTTTTCTCACTCGTTCACTTCCATTGTGTTCTACTTCACGACAAGTTCCCTATCCCTCCACCTCAACTCTCCCTCACTCCAACCCCACACCTACGCCACCACCACACACACACACCCGCCTGCACTTGCATCCCAAAAGGCAAAAAAATAAAAAATAAATAAGAAGTAAAAAAAGCCAACCAGCTCTCAGCACAAACTTGCTCCCGGCGTTCACCTTGCAATTATCCCACACATTCCTTGGCGACGCTGGGGTATGCAATCTTTTTTTTATGTATTTATATTCAATTTACTTTTTTCTTATCTCCCATCAGACTGACCTTCAATATCGGGCATAATGACTTTGTTAATGGTATCTTTTATCTCCTTAACATTGACGTTTTCCAGCTAAATTATGCGTCATTCCACTTCCGTCACCGCTGGTCTTCCTCCCTCCTCCCTCCTCCCTCCTCTCTCCTCTCTCCTCTCTCCTCTCTCCTCTCTCCTCCCTCCTCTCTCCTCTCTCCTCCCTCCTCCCTCCCCACATTCCCCTTCCCGCCATTTGCCACTTCTTTGATGCAGAAATAGAGCGACAAAAATTACGGGACATTTATGTGAAACAACGTGAAAGTTTTGCAAAAAAAAAGAAATGAAATGTCCTCTAATTTAACTTTCGAGATAATTATGCAATAGTTCAAATGTCCAAGTGAACGTTACAAAAATTCATGTTTATATCTGTGAATCAAAATCAGTGAATTGTTTTATGTTTTGTTCGACTAAAATGTCAGTGTTCACGTCACCTTCAGATGACACCTTCCACCCACTCCACTAATACCTCCACCTCCTCAGTTCCGTCTCATCTTAACCCGTCCCTTCCGCCCTGTCCCTCCTCTCCTTCTCCTCCAATTCCTGCTCTTTTTTCTATTTTTGTTTCCGTTCTCTTCTTCGTCTAACTTTTTAGTGCTCGTCCTCCCCCTCCCCCTCCTCCTCCTCCTCCTCCTCCTCTTCTTCCTCCTCCTCCTCCTCTTCTTACTCCTCCAACACCATCTCCTCCTCCTCCTCCTCCTCCTGCTCCTCCTCCCCTCGTCATTCTTTTCCTCTTATTTCTCCTCCTTCCTCTTCTTTTCATCCTTCCTCTCTTCCTCGTCTTTCCACTCATGGAGTAGGAAAGGGTTGATGCACGTGGAACACTCACCTCTCGGGCTGTCAACACTGTTTTGTGACCTGACCTGCTATACGTTACGAGTGATGCGCCTCAAGGTTCGTTCCTAGAGTTCTCTCTCTCTCTCTCTCTCTCTCTCTCTCTCTCTGTCTCTCTCTCTCTCTCTCTCTCTCTCTCTCTCTCTCTCTCTCTCTCTCTCTCTCTCTCTCTCTCTCTCTCTCTCTCTCTCTCTCTCTCTCTCTCTCTCTCTCTCTCTCTCCAATATGAGTAAGTGTCTGTAAAGCCAGCTATAAAGAAAAGTATCAGTTGTTACACAATCAGGCAGCAAAACAATAACCATTCAACATTGTCAATATTCAGATGGATCGGCGTGAGGAATGGCAAATGTCATATTTGTTGTAGAACTAATTTCATATACTACATATTGGCATACACTTCAATTTGTTGAGTAGGAAAAAGACTTCAGAGAAACTCACTTAGAAATGAGCGACATGTGTACGCCGGTAAATAAAACTAGGAACAATTTAGGGTTTAAGAACAGGATTACTAGAGAAAATACAGGCGAACAACAAAACTAATCTCATCATTTAATTCACAATTCTTATTCTTTGTTCTCCTTACGTATCATTCCTAAGCATTCTTCCTCCTCTTGCAATTTTATTCTCTCCGCCTCTTCCTTCTCCTCTTCCTCCTCCTGCTCTTTCTCGTGTTCCTACTCTTATTTATCTCTATCTCTCCTTTCCTTCTCTTCTTTTCTTTCACTTCTCCGTATCACCTTCCTTTATTCTACACTTCCATTTTCTTTTCTATCGGTTGTCTTTCTCTTCTTCTTCTTCTTTTTCTTCTTCTTCTTCTTCTTCTTCTTCTTCTTCTTCTTCTTCTTCTTTTGCCTCACCACCTCCTCCTCTCTGAATGAGGGTTCACGTCCACATAACCACGCCCAACCAGTGTTGCCAAGAGCCACCCACCCACCCACCTCGCCGCCCGGAGCCAGCCATTGAGGGAAGGAAGGTTCTGGGCCCTCCAAAATGGCATGCTTATTGCTCTTACCTGCGAACGGAACACCTGGGTACATCTCTCTCTCTCTCTCTCTCTCTCTCTCTCTCTCTCTCTCTCTCTCTCTCTCTCTCTCTCTCTCTCTCTCTCTCTCTCTCTCTCTCTCTCTCTCTCTCTCTCTCTCTCTCTCTCTCTCTCTCTTTCTCTTTCTCTCTCTCTCTCAACCTGTTCACTATAACCGATACTGGTGCTGTGTATGTCTTTGATGATTTGTGAAGTCAACATCATCATCGAGGATCATGTGTGGAGGGGGACGCGACTCCCCTCCTGGACTTCCCCCTAACACCACCTCCATGCAGGTACATTTTTTTTTTTATTCACAGTACTGTTGAAGATCGATGACTTCAATCGAGCCACGAAGTTTCCACACGTCCTCTATGTCTCTTCCATTGATATCTGCCGGTGACAGTCTCTTCAATTTAGTTACACAAGATAGGAAGAATTGATAGTTTTACGAGACGATCAATGGTAGACGCCACGATATCTTGTAAAAGCATTTATTAACAAAAATGTGCATGTTAAAATTCATGTGTGACAACCACAGTGAAAGTGCACCATCATCTTAAGAATCTAAATCGTTGGGTCGATATCATTCTGCACGACACTCGACACTGCTGCAATATTTCTGTTAGTGAGTCGCGTCAGACTGCTGGATGACTTCCTGGTGCGATCTGCTATTGATAAAGCTCACACCACCAAGATATACGTGAAGCTTTGCAAGGCTTTTGTAAATTGTCATTACCATACATATGAACGACAATAGTGTTTTTCTCTCCAGTTTATCGCCACACACTTCATCCAAAAAATCTTACGCCCATATGTTTTTGTTTCGTGGTAACAGGACCTCCAGGGAATTCTTTAAATTTTTACTTCATTGATCATCTGTAAAATCAAGGTCAGTGAAAGTGACATTACATACTGACGCTTCGGAATAACTCTGGTCCATAAATCAATCCAAAAGTCAGTCTACATAGATATTGAAAAATGATAAAGCAAGGAAGCCTCCTGACTCATCAGTCAAGTGGTCAGTCTGTCTCTTGTCGCATCTAGCCCATCATTTGTATATAGTGTACAGTGATGTAAATAGATATTCTAAGTACTACAAGTCAGTATATGTTACCCATACCAAGTACAACACCCGAAGAAAAGCACCTCTTCATAAGGTAATATCATACACTGCCTCGCCTCTTCGCTCGCTCCTGCATCACCACGTTACCACCCACGAGGCCTACAATTCAGCTAAGTGTAACATCACCGTCACCTATGGTGGCAGGCGTTACACCCTCATTGTAAAGCACTTACAGTCCCTGAGTAAAGAACAGTCACATTTAATCTTTCTGAGGATTCACTGAAGCTTCACGAAGTCCCAGGAAGCCTCCAAGTCACGTAAATCATACACCTCCTTCAGGTCGACACAGTGTGCAAGAAATGTCTGTCGAAACCCATGGAGGCGTGGCACGAGAACTTGAAGTTTTGGGACGCGTTGCGTTTATTCGCTATGCGTGAACCCGGATCACTCTGGTGTTTGTGACTTTCGTAGTTGACAGCGAATATGCATTAGTAGGAGGAGGACAAAGACCTGACTAGGTACAATAAAAAAGCGCAAAATAGTTGTTGCAATCATACATATTCAAACTTCCTTTTCCTTCCGCTACACTTCAACGGCCAGAAAGAACTATCATCAAAATGCAAGAACTGCGTGCAAACTTTCAATCCTAACATCAGCCAACTGTTGCTAACTTTACTGCTATAAAACCACAAACATCAGAGGATTCCCTATCATTAGCATTGCAAGAAGAAAGAATGTATTATTTACCTCAAAATTTAGCAAACCAACAACCGCCATTAGGAAGGCATTTACAAGTGTTCACTTACAGTACCCACAATATAGAGCTGCTTGGTGTTTATAGTATTCACAAGAACATGCTTTTTACCTAACAGTCATTATGTAAGTAAAAGAAGAGGTGTGATTTTTTTTCTCTCTCTTTCTCTCTCTTTCTCTTTTTAGTTTTTCTCTCTTTCTCTCTTTCTGATATTACTTGTAAAATGTTCACTAAACGTCTTTTCCAAACCACTTCAGTTTTTGTTTTTCTTCACATCTTCAAAACTTTGCAACATTTCATTCTTTTTGACCACATTTAACTCTCCGTTCATTTTACCTTGGCTCACCTGTTCCTCCTTCCCTTGCTCCACTCCTCCCTCCCTTCCTCCCTCC
>JAPQNM010000013.1:7842648-7845148 GCA_029783475.1 Metacarcinus magister
AGTTTTATAAAATTTTCATCCAAAACTATAAAGAACAAGCCAATTCATGACAATCTGTTGAATGCCATTACATCATATATATATATATATATATATATATATATATATATATATATATATATATATATATATATGGATGTGTGCAGGTTTCAAGGCTTGACTGACATTCTAGTGGTACTTCATTATGCTCTGAAAAAAATAAGAGATTTAATTTTTTGGAAAAATAATTGAATACATACAGTATTACAGTGCTTAACTTATAATAAATGCAAACTATTCTAATTTTCCGAGTTTCTTAATCGGTCACTGAAAAGCCAAATACTATCTTCTTTTCCAGCCTCTGAAAATTATTCACCACTGATTCAAAGTAGTATTCTTTTAGTGCACGAAAGATTCAGTCTCTCTACGTGCAAACAAAAAAGAAATCCATTGCATGTTTACTTGGGACGGAATGGGGAATGATACACCCGTTAGTAATACAGTAGTAATGTGAAGGTTTCATGTTTGCATATAGTCTCTTTATAAGGATACAAACGATCGACATTTAAGCACCACTTTGTTACCAAATGAAGAGGAACGATGTCGCTTAAGTAGACACGCTCGACATTCATGACCTGATCTTAATCTTTGTTTCTTTTATTAACGTGAGACTGTCAACATGTTCCACTTACAAAAACCTTATTCCATTTTCTTGTCATGTTATCTCTAAATCGCCTCTGAACCCTTGTTAAAGTTATGTCTCAGGAAAGATTAAGTTCATGACATTCCACTTATCAAATTTCCCGTATAATGATTGCTGACTTACTTACCTCACCAGAAATACCACTCATTCTGACGGACGCATTGCGGCAATACTAGTTTGCAGGCTCTCTCTCTCTCTCTCTCTCTCTCTCTCTCTCTCTCTCTCTCTCTCTCTCTCTCTCTCTCTCTCTCTCTCTCTCTCTCTCTCTCTCTCTCTCTCTCTCTCTCTCTCTCTCTCTCTCTCTCTCTCTCTCTCTCTCTCTCTCTCTCTCTCTCTTCATGGACACTTTGTTCTCTCTTCTTTTATTTCTAAAGCATCTCTTCATCTATTAGACTACCACTGTCAGTGAAATAAAATCTATCTATTCTCTATCTATTATCTATTACTCTCTCTCTCTCTCTCTCTCTCTCTCTCTCTCTCTCTCTCTCTCTCTCTCTCTCTCTCTCTCTCTCTCTCTCTCTCTCTCTCTCTCTCTCTCTCTAACAATGTAAAACCGTTGCAAGCCCTGATAGATGTTCACGGTTCTTCCCTCTACTACGTAATGCCTAACGTGATGTAGATGAAAACACTGCTCACTTGGCTGACATCCTGCGTGTGATAAACTAGTTAAAGCACGTAGGAGTGTAGCACAAGTTTTCTTTCTCATTATCAATTTCAATCTTTATCATTTCTTTTCCCAATTTTTTGTTTTTTGTTTTTACATGACAGATTAGACCTCATGGAGATAACTGTAATTCATTTTTTCGACGTCGAACAAGAAGAATACATCTTGATGGAGGTGTGCTGCATTTTCTTTTACTTGCTGAAGGTTGTTTAGAGTGGTACTGATGAAGGGCAGTGTAATAGTTTCCAGAAATCGCTCTGGAAACTCTGCATCCCTTGACATTAACGTATTGTTGCTCATGACCTTTCCACTAATTCCTGTGCTATCTTTAAGCTGAAACAGAATCCTCACAATACATCTCTCTGTGCTTTGTATACTCGTAGGTAATAAGCGTGAACGTTTGAAATTCTTAGTCGGAGGTAATGATGGTTAGCTCTAGAACGGTCATTTCTAGTCTATAAAAAAAACCATCACGCTACTGCAGATTAGCAAATTATCAAGACACAAGGTTTTCTTTTTAACATAACGTGGTGGGTGGGTCGAGGGTGACAATCAAGGTGAAGTGTTTTGAATTGCGCTTTACAACTCATCACGACTTTCTCTTTCTTGAGTGGAAGCATATTGTCTGAGGATGAAAAGATGCGAGGATGAATAGGCGAAAATTTTAATGAACGAATGAATGGCAGGATTGGTGGGAATGTAAGTGTAGGAACGTAACTATTGGCGGATGCATGAATAAACGGATGGATGAATGGATAAGTGGATGACTGGTGAGGTAACAAATGAGGTGAAAGAAGGAATGGTCCAATGGATGAGTGAATGGATAAACAATGGACGACTCAATAGTGTATCCTGTCTCTACGACAACCCGGATCTACATAAACACGTGTCACCACCACCACCACCACCACCACCACCACCACCACCACCACCACCACCACCACCACCACCACCACCACCACACCACCACACCACCCACCCGGAAGGCCGCTAACACGCTAAGGCCGCGGGTGAAGGGGAAACAATTTTCTACCTGGAGGATTTACGCTTTTCCATCCTGACTCCTGACAGCTATGACGACACCAAGACTCTTTGGGTACGCGCGACACCCTCTTCTCCTCCTCCTCCTCCTCCTTCTCCTCCTCCTCCTCCTG
>JAPQNM010000013.1:7852648-7862648 GCA_029783475.1 Metacarcinus magister
CATAATAACGACACCATCACACACCGGTTCACCATTAAGCGTGAGGACCGGTAATGGAAATCCACATATCAACACTTCCATAAAAGAACACCATAATAAAAAGTATGATTTTGTAATTACAGTAATCCCGAGTAAGGGTTTGTGCCGAGGTCACCACGTAATAGCCTATTACGCCACGTTTAATTGTTTGTTTAATTGTTTGTTACAGAGAATGGATATTAATGTTTCATCATGAGTCCAGCTTCAACGATAGGTACGCTTGTCATCACCTCCCCACAGTTAACATTCCCTTATTCCTTTGGATGGTATGCACACAGTGTGGTCAGAGGAAAGTCAACACCCGTGACAAAACGCAAAAAGTATATACTGTTCGACTATCACACTAGACCCTCGACGACCGTCACACCACTACCACCTCTGTTCTAACCAACCATTGAACAAATTCACTCCCAACGGCTGAGTTCCATTCAGTGGCGCCGTCACTCCTATAACTCAACACTTCACCCATGAACGTCCACTATCAATTGATGAAAATGGAACGCAGGATAAATCAAGTAAAATATGTAGTTTTCTGTCAGGATAACGTGTATGGAGGCAAGGGACACATAGTTTGACACAGTTTATTGTGTTAAACCTATCAGACAAATTACATAACCATCGATATCCATTAATATATCACTAAATGATGTAACATATTTAAGCCAAACATATTTGCATTAGAGACTATGCCATCTAATGCTTTTCTATTATGTTATGAAAGCAAAACAATAATCTCGAGCTTACCTTGTAAATGTTCTTAAGATGTGCGAGTATTACAAGTGAGAGTAGTGGTGTTCAGCCCCACCTGAATGGCTGGCCGGAACTGCCTTACCGTCATGTAATAGTCGACTAAGTTATAACAAAATTGCTCTGCCACCCTACAACCTCCTTTCTAATTCTCTTCCTGGAACTCTACATCTTGGTGATAAGAAACAGCATAACGCTCAGCACTTAGCATAATGATGCACTCAAAGCGAAACAACATGAGTATAGCGAAGCAAAACTTAAAACAAGACCAATTTCCTCAAGTACATATGTTCCTTATTGGCAGTAATTGGAAAGTATGACCACAAATAAAAATGATTACTTCATAATTGTGCTGCCTTGTGATATAACCTTTAAAAAAAGAGCAGCTTTTACATTCAGTTTGATTAATCGTCTCTCAATATCGCCTTAGTTACTTTACCTAGTTCCTGTGTTACAGAGTTACTCTCCTCAATTACTGTATTACAGAATTACACTTCCTAATTCTTGTGTTACTGAGCTCCTCTCCTCAGTTCCTGTGTTATTACAAAAGGTTAGTAATTAGAGTAAGAATTCAAGCATAGTACCTACTCAAAGTTTCTTCTGAAAGTTTGCAAAATTAGTCCATGAGATACTGAACACTTCTACCTGCTAAATGGTGCTCAGCTAGACGGAAATTTTTAGCGTATCGGATCTTCTCACATTGTTAGTTAAGTATTACAGCTTCCACCTTCCTGACAGGTGTGTGGTGATTTAGTATCAACACTTCTGAACTTGAACACGTCACAAGAACCTTCATAAGATAAACAGATTCTCATTTATCGTCCCTGTACTCCGTGCGTGACCATCAATGCAGTCAATTAAGATTTCATGATATTTGCGTGCATTGTACTCACTGTCCTATTGTCTTTAATACAGCAGATGAAATACATTCTTGGCAGCAGGAAATATTTGGTAACCGCTTTGCTGTTGAAAGAAATGTGTCGCTGCTTAAGTAAAGCTCTCCTGATAAAGTGCACAACCCCTTTTTTTAGGTATATTACGTATCTTTTCTAAAGATGAAGTAATCTCATAGCCTAGTGCCATGGAATTTCTAAAGCATGTTGCAAGGACAAGGCTTCATGAACCAAATTCATTTTCATGACGCAGGTCTAGACATTTTTCCTGATGATGTAATCAAACATATTATCAACATTCAAGTTAAGATTAACACATTTATTTGCCAAGAGACTTCTGCCATAGTTAGACACTGTTCACTGTAAGGCAAAGGTTCTGCACGAGGAGTATCATTCCCTCTTATATACAAAGTATAATGCAGTAACGCCAAAGCTGCAACTATACAAATTCTGACGTAAATTTCTTGAACGCTTATACTTATAGTGCTTCATATTTCAAGCCATCCCTTGACACAGCCGCACCTAATTTGGCTGGACGAGTACTACTTGTGACAAAGGGATATTTTGAGGGCCGAAAACGTGCCGAGATGAAAGGATTGGCCGAGATCAGATACACCGATTCCTCCCAAAACACCAAAACTACATTGGTTGATTTAATAAAATGCCGGTCTTTACGTGTGCTGTGGCTGACTGCACTTTTATATCACGAAATAAGAACCAAGGTGTTAAAGGATGGGTGGTTATTTTCAAGGAAGAAAGTGTGGGTTTGTTGCTGTAAATCTTCAACGGACAATCTTCACCAATGTTTTGCTAAAATTTCGCATCAAAACATCATTGTTTATCTTATATATGCCAGAATTTCTAACTTTGTTTGATAGTCATGTAATTTGAGTGGAAAGTATAACATATATATATATATATATATATATATATATATATATATATATATATATATATATATATATATATATATAGAGAGAGAGAGAGAGAGAGAGAGAGAGAGAGAGAAAAAAAAATTTTATTTGTCCCAAGATGATAAATCCCAAAAGGTAGACAGTGTACTTAGTATTTAGCTTGTTTTGCGATATTTCTTGTTTTATGCCCAATTATGGTGACCAAAATTTTTGAGAATTCACAAATGTAAAGATTTTTGCTACAATCATCCTCGATCACACTAAAATCATGACATAAATATATATATATATATATATATATATATATATATATATATATATATATATATATATACACACATTAATACACATTGAGGTAGGAAAGACGGAGATAGTACTCTCTCTCTCTCTCTCTCTCTCTCTCTCTCTCTCTCTCTCTCTCTCTCTCTCTCTCTCTCTCTCTCTCTCTCTCTCTCTCTCTCCTCTCTCCTCATCTCTCTCTCTCTCTCTCTCTCTCTCTCTCTCTCTCTCTCTCTCTTTCTCGTGATAGCATGGTGCCGTGTCCTATCACATGATGAGGTTGGAGGTAGTGTGCAGGTTGGAGCTGCTTCATAAGACGTTTTTGAGTTGTCAAAAAGCTACCTCTATATTCTCGGCATCGTAGGTTTGACAGGTGGTCTACAGAAGCAAGAAATAATTCAACAATGAACAGATCTATGCAATCTGTGCTGCTCTGCCTGTGCAAGGTGTTGGTGGTGGTGCTGGTGGTGGTCGGAGACTTGGCCACCCTCCTGTACGGCTACCTCAACGGGCCGCGGGCTGGAGACGGCTGGTTTGCTGCTGAGCTGGTGTGGGAAGGTGTGATGCTCCTCTGCGTCTTGATCCTCCCCATCCTTGCTCACTGGCATCCAATGTGTGTGGGGAAGCTTTCCCAGCTGTGGTTCTCCGTCCACGTGACGTGGGGCGACAACTGGGCGAGTCACGCCGTGGCACTCCTGTATAACCTGCAGGTTCAGCCGGTGGTGGACGCCTTCGGGCTCACCTCCATCGCTGCTGAGCTAAAGGACTTGGAGTACTGGTGGTGGTTCGCCCAGGGACTCCTGCTTGTTGCTTGGGTCCGCTCTTTTGGGAGTTTTGACGCCGAGGAGGACTCAGCTGAGGAAGAATCCCAGGAAATGACGGAGGTGGTGGTGGCTGATGGCCGCCTCGCCTTGGAGACGGAAGCCAGCGTGGCCCTGGCAGACTGGCGGTCCCGCAGGTCAGCCAACTGGGGGTGCTAAGTCACCAGTCCCACCAAGGCTCCACCACCATCACCATCGAGGATATTGATTAAATGTATTGAAATATTATATGTTAAAAACTTTATATTTTAGTTGTTAGATTTCAATGATATTTAATGAGAAATATAAAAAAAAGTATTTAATAGCAAATTATGGAAAAAACTGTTTTAATTCATTGATATAACAAAAATATTTGAAATGTAATATCACAGGAGATTGTTGATTTGTATTGAAATATTAAATGTTGAAAATGTTACGGCCTTAGTTGTTAGATTTCTATATTATTATTATTTTTTTTATTTTTTTATTAAGGGAAAAAAAAATTTTTAATTGATTGATATCTAACAAAAAAAATCTGACATGTAATATTAAAGGATATTGGTTGATTTTATTGAGATATTAGATGTTGAAAATAGGCAAACCTTTATTGTTAAATTTCAATAACATTAATAGAAAATGAAAAAGATATATATAATAAAAAAAACCCGTTACGTTGATTCATTCATTTAGAAAAATGGTTATAAAGGCAATGTTTTTAACGCCTTTCTTTAGTATGAAATGACTTGGTGTCTTCCAGTGATTTCTAGAATATATATATAATACTGTATTGTATTTTAGTTTAAATAAATGTCTAAGGATACAAACTTATATTGATTTCTATCCTTTCTCCTGTAATGCTTTTTTAATTGTTATTTTACCAATGTAATTGTTTTTTACACACATTAGAATAGCTTTGTATAATATCATTGTCATCATCAGAGAGAGAGAGAGAGAGAGAGAGAGAGAGAGAGAGAGAGAGAGAGAGAGAGAGAGAGAGAGAGAGAGAGAGAGAGAGAGAGAATGAGAGAGAGAGAGAGAGAGAGAGAGAGAGAGAATGAGAGAATGAGAAAGAGAGAGAAAGAGAATGAGAGAGTGAGAAAGAGAAAGAGAGAGAGAATGAGAGAGAATGAGAGAGAATGAGAGAGAGAGAGAATGAGAGAGAGAGAGAGAGAGAGAGAATGAGAATGAGAGAGAATGAGAGAGAATGAGAGAATGAGAGAGAGAGAGAGAATGAGAGAATGTGAGAAAGAGAGAATGAGAGAGAATGAGAAAATGAGAGAATGTGAGAGAGAGAATGAGAATGAGAAAATGAGAGAGAGAAAGAATGAGAGAATGAGAGAAAGAGAAAGAGAGAGAGAGAGAGAGAGAGAAAAAAAAATGAGAGAATGAGAGAGAAATAATGAGAGAATGAGAGAGAGAGAATGAGATAATGAGAGAGAGATAATGAGAGAGAGAATGAGAGAGAATGAGAGAGAGAATGAGAGAGAGAAAAAGAGAGAGAGAGAGAGAGAGAGAGAGAGAGAGAGAGAGAGAGAGAGAGAGAGAGAGAGAGAGAGAGAGAGAGAAAGAGAGAGCGAGAGAAAGTTTTTTGTGTAAATGTGCCTGTATCTGAGAAAATGTCATTCTAATGTTTGAAACTAATAAAACACAAGACGCCGTTGTAATTCCGTATTCATTGATGTCTTATATGTAACCATTGGATCAAAAGTTACCAATCTTATTTCATATTTTACATTTTGTGGTCTTTGTGCTTGACACTCGGACTAAAATTGTTCTATAGATTCTAAACTTCAAATTGATACCAAAAGAGAAACTTTTGCATCAACTTGAAGTGAAAGTGAAAAAATACATACGCCGGGAACCCCACTAATAGTAGAAAGAACCCACAGTACATATATACCTACTAGGCATTCTGCGTGTGCGGTGATGTGATATTCCGTTGGCTTCATTCACTCCACTATAGTGATCGTCGAGGGTCAGGTGGACCCGTCACTTCTTTTTAGAAACAAGCTGGACTAGGGGAGACAGTAGCTGAGTGATTAGCGTACACAAGCAGTGAACACGAGTTCCCGCGTTCTAGTCCCGCCTGTGGAGCAGATTTTGAGTGGGTGAAAATCATCTACATATCGCTCTATCTTCATCTACATGTTCGGTCAAGTGAAGCACCGAGAGGTCAGCGTGGGCCTTCAAGGGGTTTAGCAATAGATATGTGCCGCGCCAGCACAGGATACAGCCGACCACTAGTGCCCCATCAAGATAGCCTAAAAGCGTACGTGGGCGCTAAATATTAAACAAGAACTGCGGGATAGCTCATTCTTACCTGGAGGAGGACAGCCCTGCCGGCCTTACCTGAGTCTTTAATTGACAACACCCTGTCATTATGCGTGAAAAGGGTACGAGGAAGCTTAATATCAGTTCAAATGGTAGTAATGAGTATGAATTGAAGATAAGAAAAGAAAACAGATTGTGTGTTATAAAGTATGAGCTAGCACCAATATGGAGCGAGTGGCTTCACCTGCAGCACCCACACCTTGATGCTGGATAAGGGGCAATAACCTTTACCTTCCTGCCTCGCTAGATAGACAAGCTGCCCTTGGAGACAAGTTTGTAATCTCACATTCTTCGCGAAATTCTCTCTTATTACATACCTGGAAAAAAAAAATAGTTATGATAAATCCCAATGAGTTACCTCGATATCATCATGACCTCACTGGGTGTTTACTTCGGTTTGAATCAACACCGATAAGAATTCAAGGTGTGTCGACCTAAAACGCAACCGGACCGGTGTACTTCATGTCCAAAAAATTAAACGAGGAGGAGGACGAGGAGGAGGAGAAGGAGGAGGAATCTTAATGTCGTTGAATATTTAATTATTTTAAAGAGGTTTATGGTGCCGATTTATGGAGAGCGTTACCCTCATTGACACCCAAAGCTTCGTCATGTTCGTACACTCTGGCAACCCGCTAATGTTAGACAACCAAATACGCACAAGAAAGACAACACACAGCTCCAAAAGCAGCACTTGTCTAGGCGAGGGTGTTGCCCCTTAAGATTACCTGTGAGTGTGTCTGACCTCCTCTTACATTAAACTGTTTATTAAGGCTACACCACATACCTTCCTCCCTTCTCCTACACCTCTCTGCCTCCCACGGGCGACAAAAAATTATAAAAAAGAATCAGCATTTCCGAAAATTAATTAAGACGGATCATAATTTGGTGCGTGTAGCTGCTCCTCCCCTTAGTGGCCTAGGCCCTTAACGCCCCACCACACCGATGCCTCGTCACTCACATACCCCTTACCTCTGATGCCCAATGTCAATAATGCATCATGCCCATACTATACAGAAGCTTTCATATAACCAACCCACACTCATCATATTCCACGCCCCTCATACCCCTCAGGCCTTTCATACCCATCATCCCTCATATTCTTAATACCCCCACGCCCTTGATACCCCCACGCCCTTGATGCCCCACGCCCTTGATACCATAAGGACTAAGAGCGTGGCGTGACGAATCGAGCACCAGGCAACCAGGAAAGCCGAGGTCACACCCAAGTGAGGATAACGCCCGAGGAGGAGGAAAAGAAAAAGGCATATATACATACATACATAGATACATACATACATACATTCATACATACATACATGCAAACAGACAGACAGACAGACAGATAGACATGCAGACACACAAAGCTGAATACACAGACTGAATATATTTCCTCACAAGTTTCAAGTAAGCTTTCCTAGTGCGACGATGCTTTCGGTGCAGAATTGCGGTCATTTCAGTATTTTACCCTTAGCTTAACATGTGCTCGTGTGTGCCATAAAGTGTGAAACCTGTTATCGACGCTGCACATGTTAGGCTGAAGAAACTACCCTGTGATTGTGTAGCGCACGCACGCACACACTCACACACGCACCGTCCACCACACCTGACTTGACACGGGGCTGCGATGACACCAAACCTGTAATGAACGGCTGTGGGGAGACCTTACACATGACAGAGAGAGAGAGAGAGAGAGAGAGAGAGGAGAGAGAGAGAGAGAGAGAGAGAGAGAGAGAGAGAGAGAGAGAGAGAGAGAGAGAGAGAGAGTGTGTGTGTGTCCATCCATCAGCAAATTGAGGCCAAAATCAGAGTCACGTCACTCAGCCACAAATGATCAACAACAACAAAGACAAAATTCATCCAAAACAGAACACACTAAAGAAAAAAAAGGATGATAAGAAGTCAAACAAAATCTGCCTCTCACTCACACTCCTTCATCGAAACAGAAACTTTAATGACGTATGATAAAAAAAGTTCTAATGATTTCCTTATCTCTTTCCCATTACTGCCTCTCTCCCTCTTTTTCCTCTTTTCTTTTTTCAAACCCAAATCCCTTTCTGCCCCATCACCCGCCCCACTGGCCCTCTTCACACGTCACCTTCCCCCTCATCCTGTCCTTCCTGTCCCTTCCTTTCAGCCTTTATTTCTTTCTCTTCTTCCTTTCCTTCTCCTTTCATGCCCACTTTCTTCTTTTTTTTTACACACATTCGACTTTCTTCATTCGCTTCCCTTTCCCTCACGTGGCTCTTTCCCATTTGCTTCTTCATCCCCTCCTCTCCCCCTCAATCCTTTTCCCCCGACGCTCCACTCCCTTCCTTTGACTCCTCTTCACCTACCCCTTGCCACTCTTCCTTCTCCCTCCCCTGCCAACACACGACCACTACCCTCCCTCCCTCTCTCCCTCCACTTCTCCCTTCCCCTCTTTCCCCCTCACCCAGTTCGCGTACATCACGGCAAATCCAGGAAAAATAATAAAGAAAAATCTATAAAGAAAACTCCCCTTCTCTCCCCTCCTCCCGTCTTTCCTTCCCCTCTCTCACTCTTCGTCCCCCAAACCTCTTCTTCCTCCCCTCTCTGCTCTTCACCCTCTCTCTCCCTTCCTCTACCCTTTGCATGGTAATTCCCGTGTCGGTGTGTGTGTGTGTGTGTGTGTGTGTGTGTGTGTGTGTGTGTGTGTGTGTGTGTGTGTGTGTGTGTGTGTGTGTGTGTGTGTGTATTTGTTTAATTTCCTTATTTCATTCTTTGTATATATTTTTTTTATTAGTAAGGCGACCACTAGCGTCTTTCCTACCCCACCACCACCCTCCGCCTCCTCCTCCTCCTCCTCCTCCTCCTCCACTTCCTCCTCCCACCCCCATATACCCCCCTACCCTTTCTCCTTCCTTCCCCTCTTCTTCCCAGTCGTGTGTTGATTAAAGCCTTGCAGTGCCTTTGTATCTGTTCAATTTGTTGGGCTTATTTAATGACATTTTTTTCTTCCCCATCTTTTTTTATAATAAACTTCACTGCTTTTTTTTATTTTATTTTAAACCTTAACTCACTCATTCACTCACTCACTCACTTTTTTTTTAATTTCTCTTTTACTCTTTCCTCCTTGTATATGTAGTATTTTCATAGAGAGAAAGAGAAAGGGAAGTTGTGGTAGGTAGTAGTGATGGTGGTGGAGGAAAAAAAGGTGGAGGAGGAGCTTAAAACGGTGATGGAGGACGAAGGAGTCTTTATAGTTTGCGTGGTGGTGAGGGGAGTAGGAGAGGAGTAGGAGGGAAAAGGATTATACTGGTACATGGCCTGCGGGAATGAGGGGAGAGCATATAAGGCGTGTGCTTTGGGTGAGTCAAGAGGAATGGTTTGGAGGTGGGGGAGGAGAGGTGAAGAGGACATTAGGTGAGGGTCGAGTGAGGGGAGAGGTGAGGAGGGCTGAGACGAGGCGAGGGAGGTGGAGAGGTGTAGCAGGGAAAGGGAAAGAGGGAAACGTGGGAGGCAAACGAAGCAGGAGTTACAGAAGGGACAATAGAGGTAGTGGTATAAGGTAAGGGAAAGAAAAGACTATGCAGAAAGTGTTGAGAAAAAAGGGAAAAAATTAATGAAGAGATGAGATGAGGAAATAAAATGATGGTGGTGGACGAGGACATTTTAGAGGACACAAGTGGAATAAACGCTAAAAAAATAAGGAGGACAAGGAAGATGAAGAACCTGTGAAAAAGATAGAAGAGTATGTTGAGAAGATCCATCAAAAAGGTAATGGATAAAATAAACAGATATTATGAAACAAAAAACAAAAAGAACACGTTTAAGTTACGAAATTCAAATCGAAATTAGCGGAGAGTGTGCAGGTGGGTGGAGATGGAGAGAGAGGGAGGTAAGGAAGTAAGGAAGGAGGGAAAGCTGGATGAAGGCATGGAGAGGAAACTACTGGGAAGCAAAGGTAATTAAGCCAAGAGAGTCAATTCAGTCTGCTACACTAAACGTCGCGGTGTGAGCGGAGCGTAGCGGCGTGAAC
>JAPQNM010000013.1:7870148-7882648 GCA_029783475.1 Metacarcinus magister
CATTATTACTATTATTATAATCATTATTATTATCATTATTAAAGCCATTATGATCTTTATTATTACAATCATTATCATTACTATTAATATCATTATAACTATTATTATTACAATAGCAGCAGCAGCAGCAACAGAAAAAATACCATACCAAACACCTACACCAAAAAACAATAACAAAACAGTAGTAGTAGTAGTAGTAGTAGTAGTAGTAGTAGTGGTAATATTGGTGGTGGTGCTGGTGGTGGTGGTGGTGGTGGTGGTGGTGTGGTGGTGGTGGGGTGGTGGTGGTGGTGGTGGGTGGTGGTGGTGCTGGTGGTGGTGGTGGTGGTGGTGGTGTGGTGGTGGTGGTGGTGGTGGTGGTGGTGGTGGTGGTGGTGGTGGTGGTGGTGGTGGAACCTGAATCTCCATGTTTGGGTGAGCTTCTGTGCCAAGTTCCCTCCATTTAAAATGTTCTTCATCCCCCATCTCATCCCCAATCCCCGGACTCATCCCAGCCACCAACCTCCCATCACCATCACCACGCCACCTGTCTTCCTTGGTCCTTACCTCGAGCCAACTCCCTGATTGACTGCACACTCGCCTGACATTAAGCTAATATCCTCAGGAACCTGCCAAATGGATTTCGACAACTCACCTGGCCAGGCCATCAAGGTAACCTTCGAGAGGCCCACACTTTGACGGCGAGGGAACCACCGACAGCTCGAGGCCATGGTTATAATGATTACTTGACTCGATAATATTAGTAAATATGTAGGCAAAAGTTTTCTGGAATATATTTTTTACCAGGAAATTTTTTATTATTCTCTGTATACATTTGCGAGGGATGTAACGTTTTGATTAATATCGTTAAAGTGTGGTCATCGGTGTGTCTGCGAGTCAATCAGTCTGTAATTCCATGAACGTAGCAAAGTATGCTACCTATAGGTGCCTGGAATGCCATACTCTACACTGAGAAATGCCTGGAACCTGTGACTCGAGCACCGTGAATTCACACACCTGTCTCTCCCATCTACCTGTCGCCCCCCATCCCCCAACACACCGCCATGAGCCTTTGCAACAAAATGTCACCTCCATCCGCCCAACATCAAACAATAACTTTGCTCAAACCACCTACGTCAACCAACAAACTAAAACAAAATCCTCATTATCATCCACTTCCTACAAAAATCCAGGATATATGGAAGAACAAATGATAAACAGAGTTGGGTGACATTTCATCCCACATTATTATGCCTCATCCACGCGAACCACATGTCTCTCCTGCTGTCAACCAGGGACCAAAAAATACCCAGAGGACCACGAACAGGATTTCGTCCTCGTAATTATCAGACTATTTCTGGTCTCTGGATTTGAGGATGTCGCGACGCCTGCCTCCCCTCATTGCTTTCTACGTCCATTTATCCCTCAACTCCTTTCTCTCATCCCAGAATGTGTCAGGCCTTAGAGAATTAGAAATTTGAGGGGAAAAGAATATACATTTTTGAGTCACGTGTGGGTTTGCATGTGTGTGTGTGTGTGTGTGTGTGTGTGTGTGTGTGTGTGTGTGTGTGTGTGTGTGTGTGTGTGTGTGTGTGTGTGTGTGTGTGTGTGTGTGTGTGTGAAATTACCCATCAGTGATACACTAGCAATAATAACAATTACTTATAACCGCCACCATCACCACGGCAATGAGTGTAACAGCAAGGCAAGGGATGATGCCCATATTGTGTGTGAATAATGGTGTTCTGATTATCGTGAGTCAGTAATGTGCGCTGACCCTGACTGTAAACACCACTACAACTTCCTTTCTCGTTGCATTCCCAGATCACGTCATCTTCTGTTTTGATTTAGCTAATACTTATTATACTACCACAGCTTTTCTTCCGGTGTCTTTAAAGTTACAAGTTTCAATTACTCTATTTGTCTTTTATGTGCGTCTCGTTATGATAATTCAGACTCGTGGAGGGTTACTGTGGCAATGTGGAGCCGTGAGATGTGGGAGTGTTTGCACCAGTCAAGGGAGTTTTACGGCCGCGATTCGAATATTTATTATATCCAGGTGAGTTTGCGGTTAAGTGAATACATGTCAGCATCAGCATCAGCATCATCATCATCATCATCATCATCATCATCATCATCATCATCATCATCATCATCATCATCATCATCATCATCATCATCATCATCATCATCATCATCATCATCATCATCATCATCATCATCATCATCATCATCAGCTTCTATGAGTCTTCAATTTTGGTCTGCTGCCTAATCCATGATGCTTTTTTCCTATCCCTCCATGTTATGCCAAGCATTATCATCTCCATTCTTCTTTCGGCAATCAGGAGTTTTCATTCCAGAACTTTCATTGGACTCTAGTAGATATCAGATCTATATAAAGTGGTATAATGTACTGATTATAAACTTTTTTTTAAGTGATATTGGGAGAACACTTTTCAAACCACTATTTCGTTTACCAAAAGCACTCTTTCTATCTAGACTTGTACTAATTTTATGTTTTAAATGAATATATTAGTGAACGCAATCAATAACTTCATCCTCTACTTTAACTTCATGGAATGATGTGCAGTTGTT
Source organism: Metacarcinus magister (assembly GCA_029783475.1). Taxonomy (NCBI): domain Eukaryota; kingdom Metazoa; phylum Arthropoda; class Malacostraca; order Decapoda; family Cancridae; genus Metacarcinus; species Metacarcinus magister. The sequence goes on from JAPQNM010000013.1 coordinate 7,872,723, forward strand.
GGACATCACATTTGTCTTGTTCATATTAATTTCAAACCTATTTTCTGGCTTACCCTGTGTAACTGCTGAGATTATATAGGTATCCTCCACTTTTCTTAATCATTGCCTCTTCTCATTACAAGTTCTTAAAGACTTTTAATACTGTCGTGAAAAGTTTAGGAAGAATAATTTCGCCTTGCCTAACACCTTTCTTTAGGGGTATTTTTTGTTGACATTATGTAGATAGCTTTATGGTATTGTTACTTTCCTTATATATACTTCCTTATATACTTTCCTTCTATGCCATCACATATATCTATTATATTCCCTGTTTACTGAGAGGTTCAATAATTGCTGAGGTGTTCACTAATTCAGAAGCTTTTTCATAGTCCATGACAGTTATGCATTGCTGTTTAGTGAGTTCTGCGTATATTTCTACAATTGATGTGGTTAGTTGTTTAATCAACACACCAGAGTTATGCTTTCTCTTTTTTTATATAGAGATTATATCATATTGCTTATTGCAAGTCTGAAACTCTCTTCCTTTGTCTGTTTTTTCACCTGCCTATGACTTAAACTCTTTCAAAAGAGGAGTGTCAAGACACCTCTAATGTTAACTGGACCTGCACCCCTTGCTTTTTTTTCTCCTACTGTCCTCTTTAGAGGATCTGGCGATAAGCGGGGGGTTTTTTACGTATTTTTGTTTTCCCTTAGCCAGAACCCTTTTAACGTAAAAAAATATTAAAAATTTTATATAAAAAAAAGTTTAATTATTATAGAGCTTACGCATCATACTACCTTGCAGAACTCCATTTCAAGAAAAGTGACAAAAAAAAAATAAATAAATAAATATATATATATATATATATATATATATATATATATATATATATATATTTCTATAGACATTATAATAGAGGCTGTTTTGAGTAAAGACAACTATGTTCCTAATGCCAGACTATTAGAACTGCCACAATAACTTGATGGTTAACCATGTACAAATGTATGTAAGTGACCAGAGCAAGAAGGGAATGGTGAGTGTTACGAACACGCTTATAACCGTATTGGAATCTGAATAAGGGTTGTTTGGATTCTAGGAACTACACATGACAGATATTGGCAAATCGTTCCTAGTTTGCAAAGATACCTAGTTGATGCTGTGGGGCGATAATATTCAAGGATATGCCCAGTGATATGTTCTCTATGAAGCAGGAAAGACGCTTAGTAGGCGTGGACGATTATAAAATGTTGATAATGGAATAGACTAAACTTGAGTTATTCAAGGGAATGTAGAGATAAATCACATTTTTGTCAGACATAAGTGTTAGTCAACTTGGTTTGATTCAGGTGAGGTTTTTTTTCTATTTCTTGCGCAAACTCCGTAAGCTGCAACCATCCCTGCAAGTCTGAACTAAGACTGCTCCAAGTGATCACTGGAGATGAATCGTAAGCGACTTTAAGTGACGTTGCAGCCAGTAAGAGGGAGTCCATCATCTGTGATGCATCTCTTCTCTTCTCTTCGTTTATATCCATCACTACTTGCGAAATGTCCGTGTCATAGTCATTCTTATTGATTATAACACATCAGGTGAATGCACAATGTACCGTCACATCAGGTGAATGCACAATGTACCGTCACATTAGGTGAATGCACAATGTACCGTCACATCAGGTGAATGCACAATGTACCGTCACATCAGGTGAATGCACAATGTACCGTCACATCAGGTGAATGCACAATGTACCGTCACATCAGGTGAATGCACAATGTACCGTCACATCAGGTGAATGCACTATGTACCGTCACATCAGGTGAATGCACAATGTACCGTTACATCAGGTGAATGCACAATGTACCGTCACATCAGGTGAATGCACAATGTACCGTCACATCAGGTGAATGCACAATGTACCGTCACATCAGGTGAATGCACTATGTACCGTCACATCAGGTGAATGCACAATGTACCGTCACATCAGGTGAATGCACTATGTACCGTCACATCAGGTGAATGCACTATGTACCGTCACATCAGGTGAATGCACTATGTACCGTCACATCAGGTGAATGCACTATGTACCGTCACATCAGGTGAATGCACTATGTACCGTCACATGGGACAAGTGCGTTGTCGCCTTGAAGACTTGTGGCTAAGGTTTATAGCAGAAAAAAATGTGACTATTTGTTTCATGTTTAGCCTCATTAATGTCTCGACGAGGAGGTGCACTGACTTGTTTGAAAATAATGATGTATCGTATGTCATGTTTTCGTTTATAGCTTTTCAATCGAGGACGTTGAATGTGTGAGGAAGATTATCAACGGACACATCTGGCAGTGAAATGCTAGGTGGAAAATGAAAAGAAAGAAAAAGCTGCTTTACTGACACTGATGATGAATATGGAAGCAGCATGTCTCTTATTTTAGGAAAATCAAATGAGGAAACACATGGTATGACTAAGCTTTGGGCGAAGGTCTGTTTTCCTGGTAAAGCTCCAGCTGGGTTTGGTGTGAAGAAGTAAAAGGTTTTGGCAAGTTGAACCAGGAAGTTATCACAGAAAGCATCATCTTCTAAACTTTGTCATAGAGAAGCTGTTGCTATAGATGAGGAGCAGAGTGCCAGTCGATACAGGTAGGATCGAAATGAGTCTGGGATCCTTTAGTGCAAAGACTGAGGTCATGAATAAAGAAGGAGTCAAACACTCGGGTCATGCAGGTGGTGAATGAGGCTTCACGCCGGAGGTACCTATACAGGTTTTCAAGGAGTACGAATGGAGGAAGCAGTGATGAAAGGGGATGAACTCGAAAGGAGGGAATAAGGCAGGACGAGAAGAAAAAAAATGTACCCAAGAACAATCAAATACTCATGAAAAAAGAGGACACAAGATGAAAGATTGTTTGCTTGTCTGCCTGTCTGTGTTTGTCTGTCTGGCTGTATATACTTATGTATGTATGTATATATGCATGCATATGTGTGTGTGTGTGTGTGTGTGTGTGTGTGTGTGTGTGTGTGTGTGTGTGTGTGTGTGTGTGTGTGTGTGTGTGTGTGTGTGTGTGTGTGTGTGTGTGTGTGAATCATGTACTCAATTTTCGTGTACACATCTATGTAATCAAGCATTACCTTCGTATTGACCAGTTGTATATGATTGTATATTTTCAGCTTATTTTGTAGATTTAATGGTTGCTGCAAAGCTTTTTTTCTGGTGAAATTACTGTGATATTTCTTATATCAAGACTTTTGCATCATTATCAAATATGTTCAATTAACAGTCAGTATTATACCACCCATTAAATCATTATGTATACTATGAACACTACTGGCCAATGCTATCTATCATGAATCTTAAACCAGATTACTTCCTTTCCAATACTGTTCGAATTTTCTTACTATTAAGAAACTCCGATATTTATATGATTAAAGAATCCCTAAGGTCTATGTTCTCCACCCTCTAAAAAGATCGCTTGTGTTATTATTGGTCAAAATACACATGAAGTATAGATACACAGTTAAGCCAGTCTTATCTTGCCTGCACTACATCTGAGATTCTGTTGTAGGAGATAAGGAAGTTTGGATTTCCAACCTCTAAACTTAATCTGGTATCTTGCTAATAGTTTGAGCTTCCCTGAGATGTTACATTCATCTTTCCTTGATTAATTGCTCCAGAAGTTGATACATAACATTTATCAATGAAACTGATTTGTAGTGTAGGTTTTCTCAGTCCATTTTCGTAACACAGATGTTATACTGTCTTCTTCCATGTATCTGGAAACTTTAGGTAACATGGCATGTGATTATGTAATCGGAGAACACTCTTCAAGCACCTTCATTTGAGCCATTTTCCTTTATGTTTGTCAGTGTCTCCATCACTCAAAATTCTCTTCACTTCTAAAGTATGGGCATTCTATTTCTCTACTGGAAAAAAGTTATTTCCAAGTGTGTTTTGCACCGTGAATGTAGACTGAAATCTTAAAATTAAATCACATATTTCCTTCATATCATCCTTCCCTTTCCCCATTGACTAGACTTTATACTCTGTTCTTCACTCTCCTTCTTGTTTCCCACGTGAACATTACCAGCAACAGTAACAGGCATCGAAGGGGTATGGAAACCTTCCTTGGTATTATTGTTTCTGCTGATCCAAACATTTTTTTCTTTTCTTCTCATTGGAGATTTTAACAAACCTTCTACGTCTGTGTTGTGGAAAAGAGAGAAAGAGAGAGAGAGAGAGAGAGAGAGAGAGAGAGAGAGAGAGAGAGAGAGAGAGAGAGAGAGAGAGAGAGAGAGAGAGAGAGAGAGAGAGAGAGAGAGAGAGAGAGAGAGAGAGAGAGAGAGAGAGAAAATGGAAATGGAATAGATACAGCAGAAAAAATTGTAACGAACTAGGAAAGCAGCAGCAGGTAGAGGAAATAAAACATTACTATTAATATCAACACAATCATATAAACTAAACAGGAAGAAAAGAAACATATACTAATCTATACTCACTCACATCACCACCTCTTGGGACACACTCACACTCACACTCACTCACTCACTCACTCACTCACTCTCTCACTCTCTCTCTCTCTCTCTCTCTCTCTCTCTCTCTCTCTCTCTCTCTCTCTCTCTCTCTCTCTCTCTCTCTCTCTCTCTCCCCATCCAACACACGTGACCTGCAAGACGGAAGCATCAGACAACCGACACCTGCCCATTCCACTCTTGACATATGCAGTTCCCTGAATATCACTACCATGTTTGAAGTAATTAATTGCCTGTAACTGCAAACACACTTAGGGAGTATATTATTCAGCAAGGGCAGGTTGGATAAAAAAAAAAAAAAACTGAAGTCAAGCCGAGTGTTGGTTCGGCGTGTCCACTAAGGATTTACACAGGAATGCAACGACTGTCTCTAAATGACCGGAACAACGTGATAGAGAGAGAGAGAGAGAGAGAGAGAGAGAGAGAGAGAGAGAGAGAGAGAGAGAGAGAGAGAGAGAGAGAGAGACAAACACACACACTTTGCCTGACTAACTCCCTCTGACACACTCTGTACACGTGCATGCTGGGAGTCATGGCAACACATAATACCATCAAACACTGTTCAACATCCATATCTTATACACTACAACACTATTACACAACACGTCCCTCAAATATATAATTCATCTCTCTCTCTCTCTCTCTCTCTCTCTCTCTCTCTCTCTCTCTCTCTCTCTCCTCTCTCTCTCTCTCTCTCTCTCTCTCTCTCTCTCTCTCTCTCTCTCTCTCTCTCTCTCTCTCTCTCTCTCTCTCTCTCTCTCTCTCTCTTCTCTCTCTCTCTCTCTCTCCCTCCCCCTCCCCCCTGTCTGGAGGAAGAGCTAAAGGTCAAAGGTCATGCGTGGGACTGAGCCATCGTTCCAGCACAAACTTCTCTTCTGGGCGCGCGCGCACGCCCGTGCACACACACACACACACACACACACACACACACACACACACACACACACACACACACACACACACACACACACACACACACATGCAGACAAACAAATAAGAATAATTATGATTTAACAGTTCACGGAAAGACATGCAAAGTGTGCATTACCATTGTAATAACTTTTTCACTTAACGATCTATTTGTAGAATATTACGTAGACTGCCGGCGCCAGACAGATGACGCCTGAAATCAATAGTGTTATATCGGTAAAGACACTGAGAATCCAGATAGCACCAGTCCCTCTATCCGATTCAATTGATGTGGATATGAGGCATCGCTTTGTGTAAAAAAAAATAAAAGCAGTAGTCACTATCAATTAGGAGAGAAGGCTTTACAGCATCAAAGTGTTTCCTGGAGTCCTTGTTATCATGATCACTTGCTCGCCTACTCCCTACACGTGCCGCCGTGGACACCGAGACCTTGGTGACACGTGGCCATCTCTCAACTCAGTGCCATTGTTCGTGATCACAGATAAGTAGTCAGTAAAGGATTATGAATATTGACTTCCTTTTTTCATGTGAGTAGTGCAGAATTTATATCAAGGCTTATATTCTGTCTCCAAAATTTTATTCTATTCGATGAAACCCTACAGAGCCGTGTAACTTTTCGGCTGTTTGAGGGTTTTTTTTTGTTATCTTATTCTACGTTGATATTCTATGCCGCATGCAAGCACGTCGTTAAGGTTTGTGAAATTTATTTACATCAAATTCATTCCATGTGATATCTTTACATTTTACATCAGGCTAGTTGCCAATTTTCTAGATGTAAAATTGTCTATATGTGTGTCTTCAACTTTCTTGGCCTGACACGTGGTGGTGGTAATGATGATGATATACATATGTATTATGAATATTATTGAATTTTTTTTGTCGGTGATGAAGGAGGGACATCAGCCTTGAATGTATATAAAAAAAAATCCTTTACTTTAGAAACCACTGAACCCACTGAGCCTGCCCGGTCAACGATACATCGGTGCCGTAAAAAAAAATAATAAATAAATAAATAAATAAATAAAAATAAAAATAAAAAGTTCCCGCTGCACGTTGGACTTGAAACACATCTTTTTAATTTTTGTTTGTATCTGTGACGGTGGTGAAAGCCGTTACTCAATGCCATGAGACGAAATTGCTTAGCTTGTTCCACGTCGGAGCTCGAGGCCTGGACCGTGTTGACTTGTATTAGTATTACCGCTAGACCTTCCAAGCTGCCTGCACGCTAAAACCCTTGACCTTCACCACACTACCTCCGCCTCTTACACGGCATTTGGGAAGACCACCCACATGCTACACTCTTTTTCCCTTTAGTTCATAGTTTGTACAGAAAATTTGAAACAACTATTTTCCTTTTAAGTCTCGAAAAATCAATACGTGGTGCAACAAGGTAAGGTGAGGCGGTGGAAGGTCAAGCAGGAGGAGTCAAGGTAAAGGCAGGGAGCCATCTGCAGGTCTTGCCGGTTAATGTCCTTTTTTTTTACGTAAATGAACTTCGTCAAAACACCTGCCTGTTTGCTGTAGTCGTGATTACGTGACTTTGCATCATAAAAAGCATGTTAAGTATTGCAAGCTCCAGGCATTATTATCAAGTATATATATATATAGCATTTGACCGCCTTACAACACACCCAAAGGCACCAACGCCATAAATACCCTATACTATACAGAAAGCAACATTTACAATTACCTATAAGGACAAAATATATTCAAGGCAATAACAAAAGTCTGAGGAACACCACCAATATGGCATCTGTCCGTCGGTTCCCCAAAAGAATGGATGACCAGACTGAAATGTTCTGATAATTGCCTGCTGCTTTTCCTCCTTCATTCCTCCTCTTTGAACACTTTCCAGACACCTTCAAACCTGCAACCAAATTTAGTACTACCATACCACCCTCCTCCGTGCTCTAAAGGGCTATCACGTTTGTTGTGCCCGCCATCCGTCTCCACTACACACATACAGACGACAATGAATATAAGCATAGCAGGCGTGGGCAGGCGTGGTGGTGGCAGCCGTGGGAGACTACCAGGGACGCGGTGTGACTCAGTGGCGGAGGAAACCAAACCAAACCAAACCAAACCAAACCAAACCAAACCAAACCAAACCAAATCAAACCAAACCAAACCAAACCAAACCAAACCAAACCAAACCAAACCAAACCAAACCAAACCAAACCAAACCAAACCAAACCAAACCAAACCAAACCAAACCAAACCAAACTAAACTAAACTAAACTAAACTAAACTAAACCAAACCAAACCAAACCTAACCAGAAAAGCCAACCACCCACTCGCTAAATTAGATTATTCACGACAGGAAAATGAATTGACGTATGAAGGAGGAAGAAAAGAATTAGGAGAAGATGGAACAGAAGGAGGAGAGTAAGAAGAAGTAGGAGGAAAAGGAGGAGGAAGAGATAAAGTACAAGAAAAAGAAGAAGCAGAAGAAGAAGAAGAAGAAGAAGAAGAAGAAGAAGAAGAAGAAGAAGAAGAAGAAGAAGAAGAAGAAGAAGAAGAAGAAGAAAAGAAAAAGAAGAGAAGAAGAAGAAGAAGAAGAAGAAGAAGAAGAAAAGAAGAAGAAGAAGAGAAGAAGAAGAAGAAAAGATAAAAGAAGAAGAAGAAGCAGAAGAAGAAGAAGAAGAAGAAGAAGAAGAAGAAGAAGAAGAAGAAGAAGAAGGAGGAGGAGGAGGAGGAGGAGGAAGGAGGAGGAAAAGGAGGTCTGAAAGAATGCACGTCCTGCGATCTGGAGGACAGGAAGGAAGGAAGGAAGGAGGGAAGGAAAGAAAGAAGGAAGGAAGGAAGGAAGGAAGGAAGGAAGGAAGGAAGGAAGGAAGGAAGGAAGGAAGGAAGGAAGGAAGGAAGGATGGAAGAAAAGAAGGAAGGAAGGAAGGAAGGAAGGAAGGAAGGAAGGAAGGAAGGAAGGAAGTATTTACGTAAGGAAACATCCAAGCAAATGAAAGAGGAAGGTAGGTAGATAGAGTAAATGAGAGTAAAGAATGTAAAGCAAGAATGAGGAAGCAGAGGGAGGAACGAATGGAGGAGGAGGAGAAGGAGGAGGAGGAGAAGGAAGAGGAGGAGGAGGAGGAGGAGGAGAAGGAGAAGGAGGAGGAGGAGGAGGAGGAGGAGGAGGAGGAGGACACATTCAAAAGGGAGTCTAAGGCTGTGGTATAACGTGGGAGAGTTGAGTAAGTAAATCACCACCACCACTACCACCACCACCACCACCACCACCACCACCACCACCACCACCACCATCACCACCACCACCACCACCACTACCATCAACTCCAAAAATCTCATCTCACCATTACCACCACTGCCATCATCATCATCACAACGACCATTTCAGCCACAAACCTCACCATCACCACTACTACCACTCCGCCACAATTATCATCATATTCACCATCGCCACCTGTCCTAGGAGGTTCACGTCGTAGCTGGAGGCGCCAGGATACAATTTAGTGTCTTAAAATTCATTATCTCTACTAACACTAACATACAATCGCCACAGTGGTGAAGGGGAGGAGGGAACGCACAAAAAAGGAGTGTGTGTGGTCGGTCGAGATCGCGCCACCTGCAGGAGGACACCGAACAAGTGAAGAGTCTCAGATGTTGCTAAGAGCTTAGACAAAACGATGAGGGGGAAAGTGACGTTCTAGCAGGCAAAGGTAGGCCACACAAGTACCAAAAAAGGGCCTAATGAGGCTGGGCAACCTAAGAGGAAATCCCAGTCAGTAATAAGGACGGGTAATCAGTGTATGGAGCCGGGAGTCCACAGAGAACCCATAACAGAAAACGGGATGCGAGTTCAACGAAAACTAGCAGGTTGGTGAAACACTGCCCTGCCACCACTACAATGGACGTACCACTACCTCACATTTACCCTTCCTCCCTAGTGTGTTCCTAGAAAGGCTAACTGTTTTGCCTCTAAAAATTAGTATCTTCCACACTCTTTATTTACCTTCACGTATATTTCTTCCAAGCTCAATTTAAAGCTTCGGCAGACTTACGTGCCATTTTATGATTGTCTATTTGCAAATATTAGGTCCACGAGGCTCCGTAAAACACAGTTCAATATTATTTCGCCCGTGACACGTTCGTAACTATTTTAAAGGTACCTTATTCCTGTCTAGGCTAAAGAATTCCCATGCTAGTTTGCGCTGACCGAGCATGACTAAGTACATAGAGTAAAAACGTTACGTAATCACTCGCTACCTCAGCATAGTTTCAATGAACAACAAACTGAATATAAATGACAACAACAAACAACACACAAGAAATATCTGTACCACTCCTGTCATCACCATCCAACCACTATCGCAATAACCACCATCAAAACCACAACCACACCATCACCTTTATAACCACAATAAACATCATAGTCACTAACATTACCACAGCTGCAACAATAAGAATGATCACCACCATGATAACTAAGAACTATTGCAGCCTCGAGGTGTGTGTGTGTGAATGTGCGTGTGTGTGTGTGTGGGG
>JAPQNM010000013.1:7892648-7917648 GCA_029783475.1 Metacarcinus magister
CATACGTACATTGCAGTATTTGGTGTTATCTCAGTAGGTGGGCACAATTTACATGTTTGAGTTTACCAAACACATAAGACTGCCACAACACATTAATATTTGTACATGTTGTACATCTTAAGGATAACATTTCCATGGGTTTTGAGGTAATTACAATTTTTTCCCAAGGCTGTCCTTTAATAAAATAATGCCAAAGTAAAGGCTGAGGTGCGTGCAGTAAGTGTTATTGTCCTTTAATAAAGTAAAAGTTGAAGTGTGTGTGTTAAGTGTTACTGCAGCGGAACATGGAAAGTAGACATGACCCTTCACCGTGTTGTCATCCTTTAGCATGTTACTGTACCAGAAATATGCGACACTTAAGTCTGGACCACAGCGACGCTATGGTCATGGAGGACACGAATTCCTTGTGATATCGACCACAAACATAAGATGTACGTCACTCATTATATAACTTTACCTTTCACTCAAGTAGGAGGTTGGTGGTGGTGGCAGCAGTGGCTTTGGTAGAAGTGGTAGTGGTTGTGGTTGTGGAAGCCTGGCAGAGGAGGACGGTTAGTGGCTGTTTTGGTGGTGGTGATGGTGGTGGTTGTGCATTGAATGACGCTACACAATGAATTACCAGCTCAGTAAGGTTATGTTCACCATGTTGTGCCATAAAGAGTGTCCTGATGACTAACTCACGACTTGACGTCAATCCACTCTGTTGTTCATTTTCTGTGAGAGAAAAAGAAAAAGAAAATAAGTAATTACTAAATACTGCACTGAACATTACCTCAGCTAACAAATGGTGTTTCTGTCCCTGAACAGTTGCACAATACTTAAAGTAACAGGAATCACTACAAGGCATCACTACTTTGACTGATAACCAAGTCTGTTTAACACCGGAATTAACATTAATTGTACAATGTAATGAAGGAATATATTTACGAGTATTGGCACTTTATTAGAGTAAAAATGTGTACACTTCAGCTGACGACACCGCAACGTTGTATGATGATGATGATGATGATGATGATGATGATGATGATGATGATGATCTTGAACAATATTCTTCAATGCCAACTTCTCACTCATGACTGCCGGCTCATCAGGCAAGGCACCTCAACCATTGTACAAACATGTTTTGCACCCAAACAATCGTTCTTCCTTAGCTTTCCAAGACTTCGCACCACAACATAAGGATCTGGAGTGACAAACAACTCTTGCGTCACTGAGAACCATCAAGTATTACTGCATCGGTGTGCAGGCGTGACCCATCATTTGGCGAACAAATCTTTATATCATTAACATGATAAATGTCTTTGCAGTGCGATTTACATGTGCATTTATGGTATCATCATTATAAAGGTTTTCTGTACGCACACCTGCCATTAAACCTAGAACAAAAGTGGTCTCTGATACGGCTACGTGATAATTATGATACTATAAAAAAGGTACAATGAAGTTTCCCTTCTTTGTTACAAAGTTACAATACTCGCCCAAGCTAGGTGGGGGCAACTGTACTTCATGCAACATTGAGGTGAAGTTGGTAAGTTATGGACAAAACTTTTTTTTTTTTCTTTGGCCACATTTAAGGTAGAAAGGTCACACGTCTCTCGTATGTTGTGAAAAATATTTTGAAAAATATCAAATAATATAAAAGTTCAATTTGACTAAAACTTTACGAGATATGTGAGTTGAAGTCACAGACAAGATCTTAAGTGTTTATATCACCTTTCATGCCTTGCTAATTTCAAAAGAATAATAGTTCAAGCTTCTGTATGAACAAAAAAGAGTCATGTAATAGAGAATTTTTTCCTGAACATGATATTAGCAAATATTATTGATAAGGTGGAAAGGAAGGTGAGTGAACCTTTTTATAACAAATTGTAATCGCTGGACATCTAGCTCTGCATCGTAGTGGTCTTTCTCTTCTCCTCTTCTATCCTCTCCTCTCTCTCTTTCCTTTCTCTTCCGTCCCCCTCCCCACTCCCCCTCCTCTTTTTTGTTCTCTCTCTCTCTATCTTTTTTTACCAGTACCAGAAGTAGCAGCAGTAGTAGTTATGATCATCTGAACATAGATATCCATGATTTTCGTTTTAATAATTATCTTACACTAAATGTTATAGTATAAAGTTGATAAATATCTAATGAAAAAACAATTCTGCAGTATTGACTCATGAGGATTAAGCAGCACTGATGAAATATGATTTTTTCATTATCACACACACACACACACACACACACACACACACCACACACTAAATCGTCATCATCATTCACGGGACGCCAAGTAGAAGCGATCAATCACCTTCCCTAAACTGCACCAAAAATACGTCGTCCCCCTGTTCTTTATGGTCTCCGTAAAAATAGTTCTTGGAAGCTCCGGACGACACGAGGGTTTTGAGGGAGGATGGCGCCACACAAACTTAGGACGTGAATAGCAGGCTTGATCGATGGTGATGAGCCGAGGGATGGCGATGGTTATTACCTGAAGATGACTTTACAGCGATTAACGTCTCCCCACCCCACGAGAGAGCGAGAGAGAGAGAGAGAGAGAGAGAGAGAGAGAGAGAGAGAGAGAGAGAGAGAGAGAGAGAGAGAGAGAGAGAGAGAGAGAGAGAGAGATTCTTTTGTGAGAGTCAAAACTTTCTCTCAAGTCTAAGGAGTTTCTTATGATACTTTGAAGAGTGCTACGTATCTTCACTCTCTCCCTTTCAATTTTTTTTTCCCCTATGATAAAAGCATGGAAATTTTACACTCAATTTTTCTTTTTCTCTTCCAATCTATTTTCCATCTGTCTTTTCCGTCCCTTGTTCAGTTTGTTTGTTCTCCTTCTCTGTGATATACTTGTCCTATATATTCGTCTTTGTGTTTTTAAATGTCTTATTTCTATCAACTACAAAAACAATACACTACAATAACAACAACAACAACAACAACAACAACAACAACAACAGCAGCAACAACAATAACAATAACAATAACAATAACAATAACAATTACAATAACAATAACAGCTACAACTACAACTACATCAACTACTACTACTACTACTACTACTACTACTACTACTACTACTACTACTACTACTACTACTACTACTACTACTACTACTATTACTACTACTACTACTACTACAACAACTACTACTACACTACTACTACTACTACTACTACTACTACTACTACTACTACTACTACTACTACTACTACTACTATTACTACTACAACTACTACTACTACTGCATTACTACTACTAATACTAATAATAATAATAATAATAATAATAATAACAATAATAATAATAATAATAATAATAATAATGATAATAACAATAATAATAATAATAATGTAAAATTGGTAATAGCAGCAATACCAGCAAATATTTCACGGTTCACATATCTCTCTCTCTCTCTCTCTCTCTCTCTCTCTCTCTCTCTCTCTCTCTCTCTCTCTCTCTCTCTCTCTCTCTCTCTCTCTCTCTCTCTCTCTCTCTCTCTCTCTCTCTCTCTCTCTCTCACCCTATTCATTAAATGCCAGGTGATTAAGGAAGCCAAACATAATACTTTGCTATTATTCTTAAAAGCCTCGCAAGAGTTGCAATAACTATTTTTCTTGTGAAACTAAAATGCGTAATTAATAAAGTAAAAAAGTTCTTGCTGCACAGTTAGAGTTTGGTAATGAAGCAAGTTTGTGGCAGGTCTTAAGGGTGAATGCAGTTAATCCTGGCTACGACCTGTATTCACTGACCACCAGACGCTACCAACTCAGGAGATAACACTATTCAATAACTTATTCCCGGAGACACGTTTTGTATGATTTTTCTTCTTGACTAGGGATTTTTTTTTATCTACGGTTTTATAGCCAAGGCACAAAGGAAAGAAACAATTTTAAATCTTTATCATATTTTTCAATGGTATATTGAATTTTCTTTGCAAAAGTTGTTTCCTTGTCATAGATCAAGGCTTTTCAAACTTTCTGTATATCGTTCGTTGATGGGGAAACATGTGGTGAAACTGTCAGATATTATGTTTGTTACGCTGCTATTGCGGTGTCAAGGTCATCTCGATACTCCGATTGAATACAATTACGTAATCAGGGTTGATGGAGGTGATTTTAAACCTTCCTTTTCAATATCCCTGATAAATATCCAAATAATAGTATGCGTCAACAAAACATGAATTTCAATAGTTTTGTGGAAGCCTACAGGTTTGTAATGTTTATCTTCACGTACATACCAGTCCGTGATTTTGAATTTTCGAGTAATTTCTATACATTTATGGCCACATCTCCTTGTACCGGTGCAATATACAGCAACGTAATGAGTTTTGAGGCTAACCACTATCATGCCATTTCAAGCATCTACTATAGCTTGCATGGCCAAAAAAAAATTCTGCCATGGGTGATTAAGCCCGTCACGACAACATTGCGACTAATAGGAAAACAGCAGATCGCATAAGCATCACCAATGGGGACTAGGAAATATCGCATAAATTCTACTGACTAAAAAGCCATTAGTGTAGATTCATTGTTTGAATAGAAATGCAAATATCCTGAAGTGTTCGAAAAAAATATATATAGAGAATTGAATTGAATCAAGTTCCATCATAATCAATGACGACCATGAGGAATGACCTCCCGGACACCATTGAAAGACTCTACTTAACACTTTAGCTTTTACAACATGGATCAACCTAGTTCATCTTTGAGGTAGAAGTAAAGGCAATAGAGTGAGTGATGCAGCTCTTAACATACAGAGTCTTCCTCCAATACACACTTGCTTGACCCAAACATAACATGGCCAAAGTAAGATGTGGATGGTTTTCATTGGCTTTCTGGTACAACAACTAATAATAGTAGAAGTGGACGGTGCATTAGCCAAGGAATACTCACCCATACTATAGCGAGCATCAGCCACCATAGCATGAGAGCATTCCTTGGTGTGGCAGCAGCTTCACTCGCAACTGTGGCCTCTCGAGTATTCACTATCGCAGTCCCAGAATTATTTACATTTCTCAGGATAATGAAGGTCTCATTACTGTTGATGGAGTGAACACGAGCCTTGCGTATAGAAGCTCCCCAGTCAGCGGTGCATCAGATTTATAATTTGAAAGGAGTAATATGATATTCATTATCATCATAATCATCATCACCATCATCATCATCATTATCATCAATCGTAATTAATCAAAATATGTGATAATAACCTATCATATGGGTCTTCATATCATCAACAATCACCACTCCTCCCCACCCCCCCCAGCATGGTTTGGTGTGTGGTGTGTGTGGTGAGCTGGTGGGACGGCTGGCAGCACCAAGCAGAGTCCAGGCAGCGAGTAGTCGTCCATATACAGAAATCTGGCTGAGGTCCAGACACAAATTTCAAGGTGGGAAGACAAGGCGGCGCGTGTCGGGAGGGGGCGGCTGGCTGGCTGGCTGGCTTGCACATAAACAGGAATGTTCCAACGCAGAAGCTGATCACTTGAGGTCTTAGTTGATACTGCTGCTCCTGCTGTTAGTGGTGGTGGTGGTGGTGGTGGTGGTGGTGGTGGTGGTGGTGGTGGTGGTGGTGGTGGTGGTGGTGGTGGTTAAGGTACAAAAACGTTTTCAATCACGCACATCTAAATTAATAGCATTTAGAGATCGTTTAATATCTAAATGTTTCCATTCATTATTACTATTACTATCATTACTATTGTTATTATCATTTTTTATTATTATTATCATTATTATTATCACTATCATTATTATTTTTTTATCGTCATTATTATATATAGATTTTTTGAAAGCTTTATAAATCTATTTCACTTAAATCCACTTTTTTTTTATAACCGATTCAAACTTTTCCTCACTTAAACTGAACTGTTATTAAATTGATCAGTAAACATTAATACATTTCATGAGTTCAATATAATATCTACCTACCTATCTAGCTATTTATCTATCTATCAATCTATCTATACAGCGTCTTCATAACACTTAGTTTTTTCTGCTTAATTGTAAGTTTAATGTTCACTATTCTGATTTTTTCTCTCTCCTTTTTTTCGTTTGGGGAGAGAGAGAGTTGGCAAAAAGGCACACTTGTAGGACTGAAAACGTTTAGAGACGGAAGTTAATTAAGTGTGTGTGTGTGTGTGTGTGTGTGTGTGTGTGTGTGTGTGTGTGTGTGTGTGTGTGTGTGTGTGTGTGTGTGTGTGTGTGGTTGAATGTGTTTGTGAAAAAGAGTGAGAGAGAGAGAGAGAGAGAGAGAGAGAGAGAGAGAGAGAGAGAGAGAGAGAGAGAGACAGAGAGAGAGAGGGAGAGAGAACCGGACTTAACATCTTAAATGATCCTGGATAGATGACTTCTCCCCTCTCTCTGAGCCCCTCCTCTTTTTCCTCCTCCTCCTCATCCTCCTCTCCTTCCTCCTCCTCCTCCTCTTTCTCCTCCTCTTTCTCTTCCTCTTCCTCTTCCTCCTCTTCCTCCTCCCTATGGAATTCAGTGAAGAACGGGCAAGGCGCCAATTCCACCCTCCCTCTCCCCTTGCCCTCTGCCCTCCTCCACATCACTACATCTATCATGCATCCACATTATTATAACTCTCTCTCTCTCTCTCTCTCTCTCTCTCTCTCTCTCTCTCTCTCTCTCTCCTCTCTCTCTCTCTCTCTCTCTCTCTCTCTCTCTCTCTCTCTCTCTCTCTCTCTCTCTCTCTCTCTCTCTCTCTCTCTCTCTCTCTCTCTCTCTCTCTCTCTCTCTCTCCCTCTCTCTCTAAGATCGTATTTATTCCCTTCAAAGTTAATAAACCCAATTTTTCCGTACATAAAAACCAGTTGATTCTATAATACAACTAATACCTACACAGATTCCCACTCCTCGTACATATAAGAGATCTGAAAACATTCCCATAAATAGTCATATAAGACGGGAACATCCTAGACAATCGGTTCTTCATGTTATAGATGCCAACTTTTTTTCTAATTCTTTATGAAACCGTTCGATCGTCCTCAAAGCGAAGGGCATGAACTCACAATAGCATTTACCTACTCAAGGACCATGTGGAAATGATAACAGATGGACGAAAGAGAGAATCCATAGAGATATGCATGAGGAATAAAGCAATGAAGACGAGAGAGAGAGAGAGAGAGAGAGAGAGAGAGAGAGAGAGAGAGAGAGAGAGAGAGAGAGAGAGAGAGAGAGAGAGAGAGAAAGAGACCTAGCAGTATTCAAAAGTAGGTCGTTGCCCTGGTAATGGCTGACGTCACACACACACACACACACACACACACACACACACACACACACACACACACACACACACACACACACACACACACACTTAGTAACCCCACCACCGCGTTTCACATCCTCCATTTGGAAGCTCCTCTCAGTGATGTATATTATTATCATCACTCAGGTATATAAGGTCAATGGAAGTAATCCTTATTCTATTCTTACTTTTTTTTTCTTACATTATTTTTTGTTCCATGTCTCATTTATTCAAAAATATAAATTGATCGCAAGACGACGACCTTGAGATACTTTAGCCTATGACTGTAGCTTTATTGTCCGTAAAATCAATATTATAGCGTGGTACATACATACACCAAATAGTGTATTGCTGCGCAGCTTAATTCTTTTTGCGCCTTTTAGCATGTCATGAATGGGATATACCTTACTCGTGAATACAGTACTGACAGTGACCTTCGGTTTTCCACTGTTTAATTATCTCACGTTTATCCAGGTATTTACTCTTCCACAAATTCATAAGAGAGGATCAGCAGCTGGTTGGGTGAGCTATACTTGGACTCCCTACGGATTCCTAGCTAACAGTTACAACACGAATGCACATAGATCACTATACCAGTAAATGTTTAACACTCAGTTCTATTGACTATGTGAAATTCTTTTAATATTATAGCTCAACAGTAAAACATATTTTAATTTCCTGTATTCCCTCAAATTCTGTCTTAAGGAGTTCAGTGATCACCGCTAGCATCTTGTATGAATAGTCATCGCTATACATAATTACCTACAGCAGCTAGTGCCACAGCTTAACCATATATTTCATCACCCAGTAGATGCTCTAGATGTCTTACCTTTCCTTAATGCCCACTTCTTTAGATTAATATTCCTAACATTTTCCTCCTCATAACACGTTATTTCTTCAATTGCCTCATTTTTTCTGTAAGACATTTTGACTACTGCTCAGCAAATGGATTCTGGATTTATCTCAACATCTTAGAAGGATGTAATGTTATACTCTTCCAGTTAACTTTAGACCATCTACCACTTCCATGTGCTAGAGACTTTCTATGCACCCGTTGCGGAGTTAGTGCTTGAGGCATGAGGGCGAACATTTTACACATTTTTTTAAAACCATAACTAAGGCTGGATAATCCGGCTTTAACATTGTTTGCTCTCGTCCAATAAAAGGCGGGGCGGAAGCTAACGGAAGGCATCACAAAGTTCCATCTCCATCATCACACCCTCCATATTTCTGTCCACAATCGTAAGTCACATCTACTTTAACATTTACTTTTAACAGGAATCAGTAAATTAAAAGAGCTGTAGAGTAGTGTATGAGGAAGCAAAGGACTAAGCAGGGATCATGAACAGATGGTTCCAAGAAGTTCTCGTTCTCTCTCTCTCTCTCTCTCTCTCTCTCTCTCTCTCTCTCTCTCTCTCTCTCTCTCTCTCTCTCTCTCTCTCTCTCTCTCCTCTCTCTCTCTCTCTCTCTCTCTCTCTCTCTCTCTCTCTCTCTCTCTCTCTCTCTCTCTCTCTCTCTCTCTCTCTCTCTCCATATATATATATATATGTAAACAGAATCATAGACCTCGCAATGTCATTTGGTATCACAATGATGAATACTTTTGAAAATAATGAGAACACTTTATAGCATTCAAGACTGGTGCAAGAAGCTCCCATATTGACTTCATATACTCTTAAAGGAAAAAAGAAAACAAAGAATAGATGGGAGGAAACACAACTCGATGAAGATAAAGAACTTATGGACAAAGAAACAGAGGCAGGAGGGATTGTGCTACAGACAAATTCCAAGACTTATGGATTATAAATGGCTAAAACAAGATATTTAACACATAAAACAGATAAGAAATGAAAGCTGTTCATCAAACCAATTGACAAGTGATATACATAGAGGATTGAAATTTTTTTTTGATATACCTAAATGAGACAATGAGCAACAAATATAAGATGTGAAGCTGAATATGGGAATGACAAAAGGAATTACAAAGAGATAAATAGAAAATGGACTACGAGTATTCTGTTTGCGTCAACTGATAGAAAAGTAAAGAGAAACTCATTGTCGTCATAAACCTGAAAAACTCATACGACAGAGTGTCCAGACAGGAAGTGTGAAGAAATCTAAGGAAAAAGATGGTGCCATAAAAGTACATAAGATTGATAAAAGAAATGTATATAAATGTGATGACCAGAGTAAGAGGTAGCCTAAGGACAACATACAGGTTTGAGGTCGAAGTTGGGTTGCACCAAGAGTCAGAGTTAAGCTGTCTGTTATTCAACGTGATCATTGGATATGTTGATACATCAGGAAACACCTGGTGTATGCTGTATGCTAAACATATCATGCTGTTTGTAGAAACCAAGGAGGAGTTAAGGAGTGAGTAGGAAGATTGAAGAGTCGCACATGAGGGAAGAAAAATGAGTATAAGAAGATGAAAAAATAAGAAGATAAAGAATAAGTAATATACGAGCATGTGTAATAGTGTTGAAGGTATGAAAAATAAAAACAAATCAATGGAAATAGAATCTAGAGAGCAAATAAAATTAAAATATCTAGGGACAATTATGGATAAGAAAATATAAAAGTAGGATTGAGGCAGCGTGGGATAAATGGAGGAAGGCAGCGGGCGTCTTATGAAACAAAAGATTGTCGGTCAGATAAAAGGGAAAGCATCATAAGACAGTTGTAAGACTGGCAATGTTGTATGACATGGAAACGTCGCCTTTGAAGATGAAAGAACATAAGTTTGAAGTAGCAAGGATGAGGATGTTGTGATGGATTTGCGGGGTGACAAGAGAGGACAGAATAAGAGCCGCTTAATCAAGAGAACAGTGAAAGTTACGGTAACGTCGAAGAAAGCTTCAAAACGCAGGATTGAGGTGGTATGGACGTGCGATAAGAAAAGATGAGTATGTAAGTAAACAAATAATGCAACTGGACGTACAGGGGAGAAGGAGAGAAGGAGACCGAGGTGGGTGGATAGTGTAAAGGAGGACATGAGTAACAAAAATATCAATGAACAAATAATACAAATCAGACCACAGTTGAGAAGGGACATACACAGAAGTGCAAAATTCTCGAATTAGTCGCTGAAGCACCAACGTTCGTGCATGTTCTGCATCTCACTCATTTAAAGTTTGAGAATAGGTTGAGATTTTGTCCATTTAACTTGAGCCAATAGTGCTGAGATGATGCCTTTTACTGTTTGTTATATCTGCAGCAGACGCGCAGCCCGTGTCAACATTACCATGCACATGTTGTCCAAGGTTGAACGGTGGAAGGAAGCTTAATTTTTCATTTAGTGAAAAAATGTAAAGAGTTTCATCAATCAGAAAGGTTGTGCCTTTTGCCGATTCCCTTCCTCATTGATCATCTCTGACAGCCGATGATCATCAATCTACCTGCGTGTTAGTTGTGTGCCTTAAAAAGGTGATGATCCAATTATTCAAAGGATCATCTTATACTCGTAACTTTAATTTCTGGCTGCCACGTCAACATTAACTCAGTCTCATTTTTTATTGTCAGCAAGGGTTTGCGTTACCACCTGTACTGGAGAATGTTAATTTCTTTTCGTCAGGTCTTTATCAGCTCAGGTATTTCATGCCATAAACAATTCGATAATATTTGATATAGAAAATCACATATTAATTTTTAATTTCGATATTTTCTCCACCAAGTTCTTTTTTGTGCTTTAAGATAAGGATTTCTTTCTGGCAATTTTTATTTTTTTTTGTGTGTCAAGGATGACGTCAGTGTTCGTGTTTTGAATGTGTAAATATGGCTTTTTTCACCAAATTCTGTTTTCACCAGTTATACTCTTTTTTTTAGATGTCACTAATCTTATTCATGATCAGTGCATCAATTCCCTACCCTAACACTCTCAGCTTACCCTTCCCAAGAAACGTTACAGGACATTACATTTCTCATCCAAATCTCACCAATGCAGTTTTCAAACCAATTAGACTTTTAATGGCTGACTCTTTCAAATGCTGATTCAGGCACAATAAAATATATTCGCTTCCTTACGCTCTTTCCTGGTAAACACACACACACACACACACACACACACACACACACACACACACACACACACACACACACACACACACACACACACACACACACACCAACCCACCCACCCAGCCACGCACGCGTGCACGCGTGCGCACGCGCGCACAGACACACACACACACACACACACACACACACACACCACACACACACACACACACGTACGTACGTACGTTACCAGTTCCCATTGCTTACACAAATATCGTTAAACTGACAGATATATGTACAACATGGAGTGTAAAATACCTACTCTCTCCTGTGTACGTACACATTCCTCACCCAGATGACTAAACAGGCGTACACTATGGCACTTCGCACCTGATGACACCTGTACACCGAAAACATATATACACATAAATACATATCAGCTTGCATTTTTGTACAACAAAAGAGATAAATAAAGCGTGTTCGTGTGAACACACACACTCACACACACACACACACACACACACACACACACACACACACACACACACACACACACACTGCTTGGTATCTCGGTGGTAACGTCTTGGCCTGTCACTCGGTAGGCTCGAGTTCGCGCCTTGCTCACGGTGCAAACTTTCACTGGTGACCAAGCAGTTACTGTCCTCCTTGACCAAGAGGATGGGGTGTGTGGTGTGAAAGGTCACAGCCTTATTCATAGATCGGGCTATAATGAGCTGTAAGCTCTCTCCGGGAGGGTACAAGCTGGCGATCACGAGTACAGCGCGTGATCCGCTAGACCGTGGTGGTGGTGAATTACACACACACACACACACACACACACACACACACACACACACACACACACACACACACACACACACACACACACACACAAGGTCACATCAGCTATGACCTTGACCTCTCACAAAAATGAAGAGCACTTTTCCTTCCCCTTCCTTCCCCTCACTCTTCTCTGGTTAACTGCCTCTCTAACCTTTCCCTTCCCTCCCTTCCTTCCAACCCACAGCCATCGATCGATAAAAACTCCACTACACTCCCTTGCTCCCTACTCTTCCTTGCCTTCCCTCCCTCCCTTCCCTACACGTCATAACAATTAGAAACGTTGTATACCTGCCCCTCGCCACCTGGTACCGCACTGGTTTACGAATTTCCGCGAATGTATGTTCAGAGAAAGTTGTGGATGGATATTTTTTTCTATTTACATATAAGAACCTGCATGTGTTTGTGTGTCACTTTTTGTTGTGTGTGTTGTGCCTTACGCAACACGACCTTGACTGGAGGAAGTGATATAAGTGTACTGATGGGGATTCAACTGTATTCCGTAAGGCGCTTTTCTCGTGGCGTCAATTAGTAGTTACGGTACACGGAAGAAACACTGATGATCCTAAAGCGTGCGATCAGTAGCGGGAATCAGCATTAGATACCAACTTATATTGAAGCTTCCGTCCAGGCTCGCCCTCTAACACACTTCATACTTCATCCTCCCAGCTCTGAATATGGATATTTTTTTTCTTTCTGTTGGCGCTTTTGTGAGGCTATGTTTGCTGCCGTATATTTCATGTACATAATGTAGGTGCGCGTTTATAGGTATGTGTGTGTGTTTGTGTGTGTGTGTGTTTGGGGGGTTTTGGATAAATGTTAAGGGCGTATACATGCGTGGGGTGTAGTATAGAGGAGAAAATTGTCCCTAAAAGAAGCTCATTGTTTATTTGCAACACATAATAAAAAAATAATTAGGCGTATCACTGGCATGCTTTATTTTCTTACACAACAATCACAAAGACTTAATGCGTATTTCCTTGACGTCATTTAATCCCTGAACATCTGCGTTCCAACAAGTACCCTGGATCTACGTCAATACAATAGTTCATATATCAAGCACAATCTTGCAGCCACGTTAAGTCTCAAACCTAACAAAGGAGTCGAGCTTATTTTCTTCCTCTTTTATCTCTCTTTCTCGCTTAAACATCAAAGGAATGCTCAGCCAATGCTCTGCCTTCTTGGTCCTCCGTTAAGCCTCTCGCCACTCTCCTCCTCTAAGCCTAGCACAGCCCAGCCCAGCCCAGCCCAGCCCAGCCCAGCCCAGCCCAGCCCAGCCCAGCCCAGCCCAGCCCATTCCAAAGCGATGAACGAAGGTTTATGTGAGACTGTCTGAGCGCACAAAAGATCGCTTATTACTATTTCTTGTCTGTTAATCATTGGACAGAAAGAGTGAAAGAGAGAGAGAGAGAGAGAGAGAGAGAGAGAGAGAGAGAGAGAGAGAGAGAGAGGAGAGAGAGAGAGAGAGAGGAGAGAGGGGTGGGGGGGTGGGGGTTAGGGCAGGAGAGAGGGAAGGAAATAAGGTGTTGCCAAGGAGATTAATTCACAACAAAAGACACACATTCATCTATCCCTACAGAGACACACACACACACACACACACACACACACACACACACACACACACACACACACACACACACACACACACACACACACACACACACACACACACACACACACACACACACACACACACACACACACATTCTCTCTCAAAGCCATTTTATTCCCTAAACCACCAAATATTACTGGATAAACTGCAATGTATTCGGATTAGAGGGATAACTTTCCAATTGTTTAAAAGTTACATGCATAATAGATCACTGGTTGTATATTGTAATTCAAAGTTTTCCCGTTCCAGAACAATATCAAGTGGTGTACTTCAAGGTTCTATTATAGATCCCCTTTTATTCCTTATATACATTAATGACATCTCCAATGCCAGTAATAATCTAAAATTTACTATTTATGCGGATGACACTAACATGTTGTTGGCAAACAATGATATCAATAATTTACACTCTAATTTAAGCTCCGAATTAAGTAAGCTAAAACTTAACATTATCAAAACCAACTTCATACTTTTGCAAAATCAATTGATGAACAACTACATGCCATCACTGTTACTGGGAAGTTGTGAAACGTGTGAGTCTGACAATATTTCTTGGTGTTCACGTTGACGAAAACCTAAATTGGAATTATCATATCAGTGAAGTATGTTTAAAATTATTAAGAATATGTGGAATGTTATATTGGATCCGTAATTATCTCACAACTGACGCTTTCATTAGTATGTATTATACATTGTGCTATCCTCACCTTGTTTATGGTGTGTGTGTATATAGGCATACACCTGGCCTTCTTTTCTTGACAAAATCACAGTCACTCAAAAGAAAATACTCAGGTGTATGTCCTTCAAAAACAAGTTTGACACAACCGAACCCATATTTACAAACCATAAAATCATAAAAATTGATTTATATTCCTAAGTATTTTCTTTTATTATTCATTTTTAAAATCATAAGAACTTTTACGGGAACACAATTCCTTATACTTTTTGATGCGAGTCATAACAACAGGAGTAACAATGTAAATTTAGTCTGTGTTCAATTCCGCACAACTTTATTCAAACACAGCATCCTATGTTTCGGTCCTGATTTATGGAATTCTATACCAGTTGAAATAAGAAAAATCTTGTCAATACTAACAATTCATATAAATTTAAGCGCAGAGTAAAGGATTATCTAATAGCTCTTCAGATATCATAACCCTTTTTTACATACTTATTTGTTACCCTGATTTATCAGAAGTACTTTTTTGCCTCTAGCTAATTAATTTACCAAACCAGTTTTCTTTTATCAACTAAATTAATTTTTTCCGTGTAAACTATTGCCCACCTCAATGCAACCAAATAAAGTAGATAAATCCGTCTGCCTAGGAGCTCCGGCTTGGCAGGGCGTGTCATTATTCACATATGTATATATCATATCGTATTTATATACTGAAATGGCAATAGAGTTCATTTTACTTAACTTCACTTTACTCACCTTCCATTTATAATCTCTGATCTCTCATCTCTTCATCATGTTACCCAGAACCCAACACCACCTTATGTACGCGCGTGTGTGTATGTGTAGGTGGGTTCAGTGTACGCTTAGTTGGCTTTCCTGTGGTGTAGCGGCAGTGTGGCGGGCTCAGGGTACCACACTACTACGTGGACACCAGCAGGAACAAAGCCAGTGTCACATACAGTATAAATAACATACTTGATATAGTAAAATGGGTTCGGTTTTGATTGATTAAGAATGAAGTCAAACGAAAAATTATTTATTATTATTTTTACTTCAACGTTCACTGGTAATAGAGTTGTTTTTCTTGTATTTTTCTTCGTTTTTTTTATTTTTGCTGTACGTTTCCCTTCTCTCTCTCTCTCTCTCTCTCTCTCTCTCTCTCTCTCTCTCTCTCTCTCTCTCTCTCTCTCTCTCTCTCTCTCCTCTCTCTCTCTCTCTCTCTCTCTCTCTCTCTCTCTCTCTCTCTCTCTCTCTCTCTCTCTCTCTCTCTCTCTCTCTCTCTCTCTCCCCCTTCTCTTCATTTTTATCTCTCCTTTTGGCCTGCTCCTCATCTGCCGTCTTTCAATTGGTTTACGAATAAAGGTCTCTCTCTTCTCTCCTTTCCACTTTTTTATCATCTTATCTGTGTCATTCTCCTCCCTTGGATATGTTTTCCACCTGTACGAGAGCTTACATCAAACAAACCTTGTCCTTCTCTCCTGTCCTTCAACTCACTCACACAATAATTCACTCACCAACCAACCTTCCCTCCACACTGACCTTCAACTCTTTCCCTCCATATCTATACATATACGTCCTTTGCTCTTCTGCCGTGCTCTATCCTCCTATGTGCCTCTAATATTTCCTCGCGCCACTCTTCCCTCACCTTACCTGCCTCATTACCTTTCCATTGAGGCAGGTACGTGGAGGCAGCAGCTTGCTCAACATATCACAGGTAAAACGACACAAAATCCACGCACTTAACCACCCATAACAACCTACCAGCCAGCTCCGTTTCATTACCGCTAAATAAGAGAGCGAGGAAAAGAAAAAAAAAGAGAAAGAATTAAAAATAAATGATGGACAATTAACACAGCATATGAGCAAAGTGAGATGCTAAAGAGGGACATAGCGTTACTAGGAAAAAAATGAATATGAGATTATGAGAGCTTTGAGACGGATTAAGAGGAGGTGGGGAAGGTCTACGAGCAAAGGGTTGTGAAGGTCAACACCACCACTGCAACTACCAGCAAAACGGCGCGAAAATTCATATAATACATATAAACAAAATAATGATGAGTTTGAGCGCTCGTGTGTCTGCATGTATATGTATAAATAATCTGCGACCAGGATATATTCTAGGAAACAGGGAGAAAGGGAGTTGAGATAAGATTAGTAAAGGTTAGAAGGATGTAGTGTAGGAAGGATTGCAGAAGCTGTGACAAGGATACAGGATATGAAGAAAGTGAAGGAAAAGATTGGAAAAATGACTTGAAGGTTGAAGAGGAGTGAAGGAAAGCCAGATATATATTGTCAAGACCGTAAGACTAAGAGGGAAGAGTGAAAGAGGTGAGGAGGAGAACTTCCTTAACAATCATGAAAGGAAAGATAAGAGAGAGAGAGAGAGAGAGAGAGAGAGAGAGAGAGAGAGAGAGAGAGAGAGAGAGAGAGAGAGAGAGAGAGAGAGAGAGAGAGAGAGAGAGAGAGAGAGAAAAGAGAATCCCCATGACAGGCAGGTTGGTTGAAGGTGAGTGAAGGAATAAGTGAGGGGGAAATGTTCTTAAAATCCTCGGAATGAAAAGAGAATGAAAAGAAGATGGAGAGCTAAGAGAAATGTTATAAATACACAGAGATTGACGTAGGAGAGGGGAAAGAATTACTAAAAGACTACGAATTTATCTTATAGGGTGACCAGGATTTGTTATGTTTACTGGTGTGTGTGTGTGTGTGTGTGTGTGTGTGTGTGTGTGTGTGTGTGTGTGTGTGTGTGTGTGTGTGTGTGTGTGTGTGTGTGTGTGTGTGATATTCCTTGTAAACATTGTGTTGACTTTCCGTGTTTATTGTATGGTTTCTTCGCCTCACTTCGTCTTCCTGATGGTATTCTCTCTCTTTGCTCTCTCTTTTTTTTTCTCTCTCTCTCTCTCTCTCTCTCTCTCTCTCTCTCTCTCTCTCTTTCTTTTTTTTTCTCTCTCTCTCACTCTGGTGCCCAAAATAACCTAATTTGACCTTTCCCTCACTACCGTCGAGTGCCCCATTAAGGCCTAACTAAGGGTCCACCAGCAAGTGAAGGACACCACCTCCTCTCCCCCTCTTTATCTTGCTCCCTTTTTCCCCTTGCCTCCCTTTTTGAAGTAGTTACGAACGACATTATAACAAAGGATCTTCACCCTCGTCTTGTATCACGGGGAAAATATAGTAATAATGATAATAATAATAATAAAAAAAAAAAAGTCAGGAAGTTGTTTTGATGGATTTTTCAAGGTTTCTTCTTCCTCCTCTTTTTCTTCTTCCTCCTCCTCTTTTTCTTTTTCTTTTACTTCTTCATCGTCATTTTCTTCTTGCCTGTCTTTGTTTTTGTCTTTTTCCAATAGTCGAAAAAGGTAAAGAAATATATATATTTGTGTGGGACAAATTTGTTTGGAAAGTGCCACGAAAGATTTCTTAACGGGTTAGAATGTTATCATACTAAAAAAAAATAGCCACGACATGGAGAAATTTTTGTCCACCACACACATGTGTGTGTGTGTGTGTGTGTGTGTGTGTGTGTGTGTGTGTGTGTGTGTGTGAGACAAGATATGTGACTGTACACGCCTACACACCTTTTAGCATTACAAAACATTATTTTTATAATTTTCTTTATGTTTTCTACTTCAAGAACTCATCATTTATTTATAATATAGGAGAGTTATAATCATTAGAGCTAAGGTCTAAGGGATTGCATGTGTCATACCAGCTTAAAACACTTATTGTCTGAAGTCAATCTAGAGCAAGATCAGTTTATGTCAGCCCTCCCTTTGCAATCCACTCGGTTGTCAGCAGCGGGCTGTTTGCTGATACAACATTGTCTTCACTGAGATGATATCAGATTTGTATATTAGTTACTGAAATCTAGAAACATAACACACAACGGGAAAATGTTTATATATGTATATATATATATATATATATATATATATATATATATATATATATATATATATATATATATATATATACATTGATAAACAACAGAAAAAGCACACAACACTAATCAAACAATCTTACTCAAACTTATTACTGTTTTTAAAAGTTAAGTTGTAATAACATCTAAAAGGGAGAAAATGTTGGACGCAATCATAATGAAAATTTTTTAGAGAAAACGTCAAAATTATCAAAATGAGGCTGGGTTCTAATGCTGTTTGGTGTATTGTATGTTTTTTTATTTCTTTTTAATCTAGAATCAATGATATGGTCATAAATTAACATTTTACAAAACGCCTGATGCTGCATTTAGATTCGTTTGCGACACCATGAAAGATCACTGAAATATTTTCTTACCACCAATTCAAAGTACTTTTTTTTCAACGTAAGGAATTGTAGGTTTACATGACACTTCAAAGGATGCAATTTGCACAGTATTGGGTAGCTTTTATGAAACAATCTCATATAAATCTATATTATGCACGAATCTCTTTCATAGTTTGTGACATCAATGCAAGGGACTTCTATAATACGAATGAAAACAAAAAATATTTACTGGTTTCATCACCACCACCAGCATCACCATCATGGCCAGTACCACCATTCGGCCATCATCAACACTACCCAGTCACTGCTTACATCATCACTATTCTACCATCACCGTCAGCATTACGCGCACAGCATGTTCTCTCATTACCAAGCACTGCACGCTGAACAGTGAAGAAGGAAAAAAAAACCTGATAATGACGCATGGCTTTGTGGCGACAGTGGAGCCACGAATATGGTGCGTTGGTGACTTCACAAGCCGCCAGTTTTCCCAGTATCTGTTCCTCGCCTCATCGGGCCGCATATAAAGGAAGGAAACAATGCATGCAAGAAGGTGGCAACGGATAGGAAATGAAAGATGATAATGGCAGGCACGATTTCTTTGATGACGTGACAAAGGGGTAAAATCTATACACTGCCACGCGATGCAGGCCTGGAAAATTAGAAAAAAATCTCTTGTTTTTTGTTCTCTCTCTCTCTCTCTCTCTCTCTCTCTCTCTCTCTCTCTCTCTCTCTCTCTCTCTCTCTCTCTCTCTCTCTCTCTCTCTCTCTCTCTCTCTCTCTCTCTCTCTCTCTCTCTCTCTCTCTCTCTTCAGTGCTGCGTTTTCTGTTTCCAGTACAATGCGTAACGTGGGTTTAAGGCAAGGTATAATAATTATTTTGAGTTACAAAGGAAACCAACACAGCCAACTACTGCACCTCAGTGAACAGAATGGCTGCCAACACGAACCTCGGGTGGTGGGTATAAATCAGGTCCAGGATAGAGCACACAGCCTTCTGAGCTGCTTATCCTCCGTTACGAGTTTGTCAATAATTATATATATATGTGTGTGTGTGTGTGTGTGTGTGTGTGTGTGTGTGTGTGTGTGTGTGTGTGTGTGTGTGTGTGTGGTGTGTGTGTGTGTGTGTGTGTGTGTGTGTGTGTGTGTGGTGTGTGTGTGTGTGTGTGTGTGTGTGGTGTGTGTGTGTGTGTGGTGTTGTGTGTGTGTGTGTGTGTGTGTGTGTGTGTGTGTGTGTGTGTGTGGTGTGTGTGTGTGTGTGTGTGTGTGTGTGGTGTGTGTGTGTGTGTGTGTGTGTGTGTGTGTGTGTGTGTGGTGTGTGTGTGTGTGTGTGTGTGTGTGTGTGTGTGTGTGTGTGTGTGTGTGTGTGGTGTGTGTGTGTGTGTGTGTGTGTGTGTGTGTGTGTGTGTGTGTGTGTGTGTGTGTGTGTGTGTGTGTGTGTGTGTGGTGTGTGTGTGTGTGTGTGTGTGTGTGTGTGTGTGTGTGTGTGTGTGTGTGTGTGTGTGTGTGTGTGTGTGTGTGTGTGTGTGTGTGTGTGTGTGTGTGTGTGTGTGTGTGTGTGTGTGTGTGTGTGGTGTGTGTGTGTGTGTGTGTGTGTGTGTGTGTGTGTGTGTGTGTGTGTGTGGTGTGTGTGTGTGTGGTGTGTGTGTGTGTGTGTGTGTGTGTGTGTGTGTGTGTGTGTGTGTGTGTGTGTGTGTGTGTGTGTGTGTGTGTGGTGTGTGTGTGTGTGTGTGTGTGTGTGTGTGTGTGTGTGTGTGTGTGTGTGTGTGGTGTGTGTGTGTGTGTGTGTGTGTGTGTGTGTGTGTGTGTGTGTGTGTGTGTGTGTGTGTGTGTGTGTGTGTGTGTGTGTGTGTGTGTGTGTGTGAGGAAGAATGAGGTGTTATATGTGAGAAATAGAGAGAACAAAAATCGAGCCATAAGTGATGTGCATGATGCAAAAGTGAATGCAGAAGAGAGGTTATATAATTTTGACTGATAACTTCAGAGAGGATAAGAAAATGTTTTGGAAGGAAGTAAAAGAGGATGCAGAAGGGAGCTTATACGAAGAGTTTTTTGAGAATGCGGAAAAGAGCATATGGGATAAAAGATAAAGTTAAAGCAGAGGATGGTAGGATGCTGAGTGAGAAGGATGTTGTAAGCAACAACATCAGGAAAGACACTTTTACAAGATTAATGATTACGGAAGAGGTTAAAGAGGCTGAGATTGTTGTTGCTTTTAGAAGGGAGCAAATACTGTATGTGGTAGGAGAGTTGAATGACTTGAGGATCACAAAGAAGAAAGTGCAGGAGGTAGTAAAGGATATGAACGCACGGAAAGATGGCTGTGCGATAGTGTTTGAAAAAAAAATGGATAAGCGACTGTTGTTAAGTGGTTAGCAAGATTGTTGAATGAGGTAAAAAAAAGAAATAGAAAGGTGTACATAATAACACGTAATGATACAGGTAACTAAAATAATGTTGAAGTAAAGTTTGAAGTAAAGAAAATACAAAATACAAAATGGAAATTAAAAGATAATGCAGATAATTATGATTATAATAACATCATGTAGGATACACACATTGTTTTGTTATTTTTTGCTTCTCTCTCTTCTTTGTTTTCATTTATATTTTTTCTTCTCAATTTTTTTCTTGTTTTACTTTACTTGAATCACATACTCTTATTTTCTAAGTATCCTACAGTGGTTTGTGTAATACTAGAAAAAATCCCAATTTATTATAAAAACACGTAAAAAACCTAAAGAATAAACAATCAATGCCAAGCCTACATACATACACAAAAAATACCTATAATGCATAAAATACAATGATGGCACTTTCTTTTTCTTGTTGTCATTTACCTTTCATAATTGTCTTTCAAACCTTACGTCAGGACACCCGTAACAAATGGTGTTAGTAATGTGTCCAACATCGTTCCTCTTCACCTGAATGAGATCCCAAGATACGAGCATTTTTATATTTTTATTCTGAGTTTAGATGAAAACAACTGATAGCCTATTCAACGATGTGCCTCAGCGGTGCAATGGTTAGCACGTCTGACTACCAATCTGCTGGCCCAAGTTCGATGAGCAGTCACAGCTACGCGCAGCTACAGCATATGACCCCACTTGACCTTACCATAAATGTAATATCTGTTATAACATGTATAGTGAATACCCCTCATTCATTATTGGAAATGCGAAACGTAGACAGTAAAAATTATGATAATCGGAATATTGAGAGAAGTATGATATGCACATAGGAATGTTGCATTAATGAAAAAATTTTGATTAAAAATGCGTACATATAAGGGAATTATAATGAGAAAAAAATAATTAACAATGTACAAACACAATTTTTTTTATTATTTGAATGTAAAAAATATAATTAAATAAATATAAACAACAGATGTGTGTGTGTGTGTGTGTGTGTGTGTGTGTGTGTGTGTGTGTGTGTGTGTGTGTGTGTGTGTGTGTGTGTGTGTGTGTGTGTGTGTGTGTGTGTGTGTAATGAAAAAATTTTGGTCATTTCAAAAGGAAATTGGCCCAATTCACCTGCTCAGCTAAACTTAACAAGGACTCGTGGCACAAACACAACACAGGAGAAGGGCGGAACGTGACGCCATTAAATATTTTGATTGCTGGTTAAGTGATTATTCCCTCAATAGGCAAATGTTATTCCTTTATTCTCTCTCTCTCTCTCTCTCTCTCTCTCTCTCTCTCTCTCTCTCTCTCTCTCTCTCTCTCTCTCTCTCTCTCTCTCTCTCTCTCTCTCTCTCTCTCTCTCAGCTTAATCCAATATAAAAATTCGTTTTCACTTAATACCAAAACAACTATGATATTCCCACTCCTTGATTTTTTTGACCACTTCAATGAGTATTTTGTTCCTTTTTCTCCAGGTTCGTCATCCTTCCTCGAACTCTTATCAAGTTGATCTTTGTTTTCCTATAACCACTTTTGATTATCTCCACGTTCTAGGGTCGTTGCACTCCCTCAATAGTTTCACTTCACCATTCTCCCATCGCTTTGTCTCCAGGTCCCTCCAGCCTCCTTTAGTTTCTTTCAGTTGTTCTCAGTCATGTTCGATCCAACCCACCACCTCAACCATCCAAGAACTTCCCTGAAAATCAAGGTGTCATCTTTTCTGTCCATTTTCAAACACTTGATATATATATATATATATATATATATATATATATATATATATATATATATATATATATATCTCTCTCTCTCTCTCTCTCTCTCTCTCTCTCTCTCTCTCTCTCTCTCTCTCTCTCTCTCTCTCTCTCTCTCCTCTCTCTCTCTCTCTCTCTCTCTCTCTCTCTCTCTCTCTCTCTCTCTCTCTCTCTCTCTCTCTCTCTCTCTCTCTCTCTCTCTCTCTCTCTCTCTCTTTTCCACTTCAAAGCAAGTATTTCAAGTGTCTAAAAGCTATATTTCAAATCTCTCACGCGAGGTTGATTCGAAATAAATTTTGAAACTCAAATCTTCTAACGAACTGAAACCTTCCACATGTCCCTCCCTCCTTTCCTCCTTCCTTCCTTCCTTCGTTCAATCGTCTCTTCTCACTTCACTTTCTTTCCTCCCTCCTTTCACGTTTTCTTGTTTATGTTACTACAGCTTCGTCTTGTTTTACTTCTTGTTCTTTTCTATTTTTTTGTCCTTCTCATCTTCCTGCTCCGATGTAAATTTTTATGAAAACATTCTTCTTTCCTTATTTGTTATGATCTTTCTGTCTCAATCTTTCATTTCTCAACTTTCTCTTTTATTCCTTTTTGTTCTTTCCTTCCTGTCTTCCTTCCTTCCCCTTCTCTTACAGGAACTACCACGTGTAAGCCTCCGGGCCTTTTGTAGCTTCCTTATATTCTTATGTTCTCTCCCTACTCCTCCTCCTTCGTTTTGTTAGTACCATCCTCTTCCTTTCTAATCACCGTATCCTCTTCCTTCTCACCGTCTTTCTTTACTTTTTCAAACTCTTCGTTTCTTTCCCTCTCCGTCTCGAGTAATCACGCTCAGTCTCCTACTCCTTCTTTTTTTATGTTCTTCTGAGGCGTTCGTTGAAAAGTCCAATTATTTTACAGTTACATTCGAAGATAAAAATACATAAGCGATAATGTAGACCCATTATTAGATAACTATTACAAATCAATCAGCAATAAATAAGAACAAAGCTTCCATTCTTAACCAAACATTGCTTTAAGTTGTTACTAGGGAAAGTAATACAGTTGATGATAACGCTGAAAAAAAATTATTAAAGGTTCTGATCAAAACATCATCCACATAATCGCAATACAAATACATGAGGTGCATAAATAGTTTTAATTGATAGTGCCTGACAATATATCACCACCGATATTAAAAGAATGTTGCGTCCAGTTAGAAAATTTTATAGCGTTAATATTCAATAGTTCATTAGCTCAAGATAAAATACCTCGTGGGAAAAGAACGAACATGTCACCGATCATCAAAACAAAAAGGAAATAAGATCACCGTCTAATAGGTCTAACTTCAGTTATAATAAAATTATTCGAGAACATCATTATACACAAAATAGTGTAATTCCTTGAAGTCAATAAATTAATATCAAAATCAGAACGGGTTTCGTTGTAACAGATCATGCCTGAATAATGAATTTTTTTTAATAATGTAAACACAAATTGGGATGTCTGAATACCGTATGATGAAATATAATTTTACTTTCAAAAAACATTCAATAAGGTCCCGTACAAAACTGTAATTACATGGATTAGGAAAGTAATTATGTGCCTGGTTAAGAAACTGGTTCTCAGACCGTTCTAAATGGAAAAGCATCACATTAGTTTGAAGCAGCGTTTCTTAACCCTTTCGACCTCAGCACCTCCTGTAGTCAGGTCCCCTTCGCTCCTAACATCTGGTTACAGGGAACACTGACATTATACTGACATATATGCAGCATTTCCCAGCAACACCTAAAAAAGATTTCAGAACCCCTTTGGAGTGTTAGCACCCCAGGTTAAAAAACATTGGTTTAAAGAAATAAGTGGATCAGCTTTAAGCCCATACTCATGATATATGTATTCCTACTTCTCTTCGTCCTGTCTTTTTGTCTTTAGCATGTTGATACTAAAGTAGTAGACTGTAACCACACGGACAGCTTCGTTAGGTCTAGTTGGACTGTTGCTGTCTGTCCTTTCTTTGTACTCCTCCTTCCTTCCTTCCTTCCTTCCTTCCTTCCTTCCTCAATCTTTTTTTTTCTTCCTCCATACTAAGGCTACCTACTTCGCCCCTTCCTTCCTTCCTTCCTTTTTATTTTCTTTACTTCTTGCTTTTTCTAATCCCTTCTTTATGGCACTTCGTTCCCTTTTCTTTTTTTCCTTACGCATTTTACTCTCATTCATCCCTTGCTACACACACACAAACACAC
>JAPQNM010000013.1:7922648-7965148 GCA_029783475.1 Metacarcinus magister
AGGAGGGAGGAAGGGTATCGTGAAGATAAAGGAAGAGAAGGAGGAAAGAAAGAAGGAGGTGAGCAGGTGAGGGACGATGGATGGAAGAAGGGAGTTAGGTAAAGCATCAACTACTGGAGGACTGTTGGTGTTCTGAGAAATGCTAAAAGGAGTGTGTGATTGTTTGTGTCTAGTTTGGCTTACGACTACTGACTTACGTCCTTCCTAATAATTCCCTAGGCGTCCCTTTATTTATTTCTCTTGGTACTCCTTTTATTTATTTCCTCTCTATTAATTTTCTCATGGGGAGGCAAGGAAGGAAGGATTGAGCGTGTGTTGAGGAGTGGTACAAACATTCACCTTTTTCTACCTTTCTGGATCGCTCGGTGACACTCTCGAATGTTTCTTTACATTCTCCTCTCCTTTTGTCCGTTAGTGTGTGGGGGCAGACTATTGATGAACCCGCTTGTCTGCTTCAACCTCAGGAAGGCGAGGTAGTCCATCAATACGGCGAAGAAGGGAAAGCAGTAGAGAAGCAAAAGGGAAAGAAAAAAAACAGAAGTGGGGAATATAAAAATATAAATCGTAAAAAAAATTAAGTTGAAGGAAAATTTTCAGATGGTGGAAGGAATAAAGATAGTAAATAGGAAAGAAAGAGAGCAAGAAAGAAAGAAAAAGAACATTAAATACAAAGGATGAAAAAAAAAATAAAAGAAAGAAGAAATGAAGAGAGAAGAAAGGGATGGAAGGAAACTGGAAAGGATGCGAAAGATAGGAAAAAAATAATAAGGAAAAGACGGCGAGGGAGACAGCTTCGAAGCCTTGCTGGCAAAATAGAACACATGAGGAGAGGGGGAGAGAGAGAGAGAGAGAGAGAGAGAGAGAGAGAGAGAGAGAGAGAGAGAGAGAGAGAGAGAGAGAGAGAGAGAGAGAGAGAGAGAGAGAGAGAGAGAGAGAGAGAGAGAGAGAGAGAGAGAGAGAGAGAGAGAGAGAGAGTGGGGGGGCAGAGTGGTAGCACAGATCTATAATTCCTAAGAGGAAAGCGACCTAACTTGTCCTACCTCCTCCAACTGTCATTTACTGTCTACCTTTGATAAGTTTTCCTCTCCTCCCTTCTTCCTTCTTCTCCAGATGTGTCATTTCTCCCCGTTTTCCACCTTAAATATAATGAAGAGACCTGAATAAAGAAAAACATAATGTTCCAGAGCTTATTCTAACGTTACGGAGAAGTCACCGACTTTCTCAGTTAGGCCTTATTCATTATCTCAGTACAGAAGTTTTGATTGCCATCACGCCAAGGCTTGTGGGTCGGCCAGCAGCTCGTGTGCTGTATGGGAGACTGTAGCCGGGTGATAAGGACGCGAGGTTGTCTTATTTTACAATGACAAATGATGGGTGTGAATAAGGCAGACAGACACACAAGTTTATCCTTTTAATAGCATGCCTCATACCAACGTAGCAAAGAGAGTTCACAGCCGAAAGGAGTCATGGATCTCCAGAGCCTATGACTTCAAACTATTACCCCTGAACACTGGAAAGTCTAAGGAAAGCACTTCATAACAGGTAAAAATTATGTCTCCGTCGTAAACAATAACTAGTACACACAAGGTGTTTTTAAATCACTGTAATTTGGTCCTCCATTGCCACTCTAAAATTAATCCGATCGGGATTCAGAACATTTTATCAGTATGTTGAGCACAGATTAAAGATTTTACAGAAAGAAAAAGGACGCTGGACTCGTGATCGTTATGGCCATTACCTCCCCCCAAAGGAGTTCAGAGCTCATAGAGACGGATCTATGGGTAAGGCTGAGACCTCTCACATATCACACACACCCATCCCCTTGCTCAGGGGAGACAGTAACCACTCCCTGTCAGTAAAAATTCTTTAGCGACTTGAGCGAAATTCGAACCCACACCTTGCCAGGTGGAGAGTGGGGACGCTAACCACTAATTCACTGGATGGAGCGGGTGTGTGCGTGTGCGTGTGCGTGTGTGTGTGTGTGTGTGTGTGTGTGTGTGTGTGTGTGTGTGTGTGTGTGTATTTATATATATTTTTTTTTTTTACTATATCACAAACCGTTGGCGCCAGTAGGCTTTAGAGAGGCAAAGATGGACTTGCCTCTTGCCTGTTATTTGGCGTAGGTTTTTAGATTTTTTCATAGTGACGCCTCGAATGTTTTACGTTCTCTCTTGGATATGTTGAGAACGAAGAGAGGCTATTGCTGCTAAAGCCTCAGATGCATATAAACATTGTAATAATACCAAATAATGAAAAGTGGCCAGCGGATATTGGGGGATCGAACTCGGGACCCTATGTTCGCTTGCCTGAACGCTGACCACTATATCACTATACATATATACATATAATATATATATATATATATATATATATATATATATATATATATATATATATATACACATATAAAATAAAAATATATATATATATATATATATATATATATATATTTATATTTTGTCTTTAGTCGTATCCGGTGTGCATGTTTGCCAATAATTTCTTCCATAATTGCATTGCCTTAATGGAAGGAAGGAAGAGATGAAAGGTCACAGGTGGGGAGGTCATCAGCATTAGAGGTTATGCCGATGGTGCGTTGATTTATATTGCATATTCAAATACGACGAAACAATTAAAGAAGATTCAGTGTTGCACAGATTGCCTACAATGTGACTCGTCGTCGTTTGTCAGCATATTATATGGACTCCTGGAAACAATAAATTAAGAAAAAATTTTACAAGATTAAATGTTACATAGATTCTCTCCAACAATGTGAGTCGCTTTTATTTGTCAGCATTTGTGTCCCATCGACCCTCTTTATCCCTTAAAGAATGTAGGTTGATGCATTAATTCCGCGGCGCCTCAGCTGTGTGCAAGTCTGTAAACTATACAGTGACGGCCTGCTGCTTCTTGCACTGAAGATCTGTTTGCTAAATGTCTGTTTTTGATATGAGCATCAACGTCGACGCGTAAATTCCACCTAATTTTCAGTCCCTGGTACAACGCTGCCTCTTCTCGTGTCATTCATGGTTAACAAGCTTCCCAAAGAAAGGGTCACTACCCGCCTCACTCAAGAAATTTGCGTCATTTCCATGTTTGCCAATCATGTCAAGTTCACCTTCCGACTGCCCAAAATTTTCAATAACAACTAAAAATAGCGACAATTTTGTTATTTTTACGTAATTTTTCTCATAATTTGTGGCATCAAACTACGACCATTTTTTCCTGTGTTTTCTATATTTTTTCAGTCAACCGATGTGCACTGTAGCTTTCACCTATAACATGGCTGAAAGTTTTGCTAGTGATCATTAAATGTTAACACTCAATGATTCTGAGATTCTCTTGTGATCTCCCGAGGCATTAATGTTGTTGAGTCTGTTTTCTCATCCTTGAAAATATTATTATGTGGCAACATTCTACGTAACCTTCTGTTAATTTAGTAGGTACATATCAATTACTTTTTTGTATGTTTTTTTGTGCACTTAATTTCACCCACAGCTTTAGTTTCCTCCCGTTCTAAATGCTAAAATACATATACTGAGCCATACTGAGTATTTTCAAACTTCTATCATCCCATAACCCTGTTGCCTGATGACCTGTATGTGTTGTTTACGGATTGTTGACCTTTCTTACCTCCACCAACGAAGCTGACCGAGAGGTTATGTTATTACGTTCTGAGAGGTAGATCTTGTCCATTATTAGAGTAGATGGGCACCTCAGTAGAACACAAGTACCTCCGGAGCCGCTGCTGTTATTTGTGAATTTTTCCTGACCTGACTTTTTAACACTAACTTGTAAGGAATTAATGGAGTAGATAATTTGGGTAGAGTGTTATGTTGGTGAAGTTTTAAGAAGGTTTGGTTCGTTTTGATAGAGTTATGATATGTTATTTAAATCTCTTAGATCAGCGACTACTTTAGAGTTGTGCGCGATGAAGGTGCACCCAAGATAAGAATACTCACTCATTCACTCACACACCTCTCTCTCTCTCTCTCTCTCTCTCTCTCTCTCTCTCTCTCTCTCTCTCTCTCTCTCTCTCTCTCTCTCTCTCTCTCTCTCTCTCTCTCTCTCTCTCTCTCTCTCTCTCTCTCTCTCTCTCTCTCTCTTACGTAACAAACCTTACAAGGAGAGGCTGGCATGACTGAACATGTTCTCGCTCGAGAAACTACGTCTGCGAGGAAAAAATATTGTTTCAAAATAAATAAGGGATTTACGAATGGTGACACAAATAAGATGTTTCATATTGAAGACTCATCACGAACGAGCAGTAACGGAATAAAACTAAGATTCATATAGATTCAACTAGACTACACTACATTTTACTTTACGTGTGACGTCATTAGGGAGTGTAATAAAGTCCCGCCTTCCATGCTATAGTGTAACACAATAAATTCGTTTAATAACTATTTTGAACATTGTCACCGATAGGGCAATGGGACCCAGTGTTCTATTGGTTATTTGTAACTGTTTACTTATGACTGAGTTTACTTTTTTCTATGATTTTACTGCTGCGTTCTCTTATGATACATGACAGACCACCTAGTTTGAATCCTAGAATGTATGTGATCTGACTTTGTCGTTGTTTTTTTTTCTCTCTCTCTCTCTCTCTCTCTCTCTCTCTCTCTCTCTCTCTCTCTCTCTCTCTCTCTCTCTCTCTCTCTCTCTCTCGGTGTGTGTGTGTGTGTGTGTGTGTGTGTGTGTGTGTGTGTGTTTATATATGTCATTTCATGGTATAAATCTCGTTTTTCCAAGAGTTTCTGTAACCCGCCCGCATCTCCTGCATCATTTCAACAAACTCAATTCCTTGTGCCTCAGCCTCTACAATTTATATTACGATGTCGTTTATAAGTTTCCATTTCTTCTGTTTTCTCGGGCAATTTTTCATTCTCTTCACCAAATAGCAATAGCTACTATCTCCCTTCCCTGACGCTCCCTCCATCCCTCCCTCCCGCGAAGCCAGCAGCGTCTTCAAGCCTCAGTCAACAGTGTTTACGCTCCAAATCCTTCTTAGCTGCCTGCCAGTTTTCAAGATGGCGGTCTTGGTGTGCCTTACTTTTCTGAACCATTAAGCCAACAAAAATACCATGTAAGGTAATACTCAAGAGTTATTCAGAGAATTTCAAAACACAAGTATCACAACTCACATTTGTCTTCCAGTAGTGTCACTGTCACGACCAGAATACACAGTTATAATGGCACACAGGCAGCGCACACTGGTTTGTAGTGTGTGTGTGCAAGACTAAGTTCCACGTCTTCCACCTATACTAGTTATAATAGCACGATTTATTTAGTGTCCTTTCTAACTTCTGATTTCCTTTTCTTTCCTTCTCCCGTTCTCTCCGACTTCGCTAATCTAAATTACAAACACACAATTACCTTTTGTAATTACGCACATTTCACCACACTATCTTGTTGATTATTCTTTGTCATATATATACTTTTCATCAATGTATATTCATTATCATCATATTTATATCATATATTCATTTAATAGTAGTATATAGAAAACAAATTATTGGATTATTATTCGTTATTATTATTTATTATTATTATATATTGTTCGAGATTATTTTGAATATATAAGAAAGACAAAATCAATTCATAGTCTTATTGTATCCATTATGGTAAGGGCTTAGAGGATTCATTACTGCCTTGTGTAACAAAGTTTGCCACTAACCATAAGAAAAGACAACATGATTTGCTCCGTTGGTGTTAGTAACACCATATCCATGAATGGAACAATAAAGCAATATACTGTTTGCTGCCTCTTCTATTTCATCCCGTCACAACTGCATATTACCATAGAACGTCACTTTTTCAGGGTAGACATGCAACATTATTTCCCTTGCTCTATAATGCGCGTAATACAACGACAGTTCGTTTAGTGACTGCAACACGCGGCACACGCTTCTCGACCACACATGATAGAACTCGATGAATTTTTTTCAGTTAACACAGGAAGGTATAAGGTGAGCTGCACACAAAAAACTGCCATTGCAAAACACCAAGAAAATATTAACTGGAAAGTCTTGAAGATATAATTATCAGTTACTTGTTTTGTTGTATGCCCTCCATCAGGAATTCAATGTAAAATACATGGTGTTTGCTTGAGAGGGTGTGTGTACCCAGGCTAGTGGGGTGGTGCAGTTACTGTACGAGATAATGGAGGTGTAACTGTGGTGTGTTGGGGATGAGACTAGATTTACTGCAGGGAATTTGAGTCTTATACAAAGGGTCTAGCATTTGTGTTTTACTGAGTTCTCTCTCTCTCTCTCTCTCTCTCTCTCTCTCTCTCTCTCTCTCTCTCTCTCTCTCTCTCTCTCTCTCTCTCTCTCTCTCTCTCTCTCTACATATATATATATATATATATATATATATATATATATATATATATATATATATATATATATATATATATATATATATACACACACACACACACACACACATATAATTGCATTTACAGGTTTACATTCCGCTTTAACTCGACCCGACTGTTCATAAACAGAGTGGTAGTTATCCTGTTTGAATGACCAATTCGCAACTACAAATACTTTCAAATGGATGACTGTGTACAGCGGGAAGCTAGTTTATTTCCACTTATGTGTGTGTTGGTGTGTGTGGGAGGAGGCGCGCAGCAGCAGCAGCAGTAGCAATAATAATGATAATAGTAATAATAACAATAATAATAATAATAATAATAACAATAATTATTATTATAATGGTAATAATAATAATAACATTGATGAAAATTATAATAATCATAAAAATTTTAATAATGATGATAATAATAATAATAATAATAATAATAATAATGATTGTTAAATATTATCATACATGCCTTATTCTGCAAATGCAGGGTTCCACAGCAAAACAGAAAGAATACAAAAGAAAACAATGAAAATATTGCAAAAATATCAACATAACCTAAACTGTAAAAATCATTAAAAACATTATTTCCTTCTTTGAATGTAAAAAAAAAAAAGACCCATCACCTGCGTCCCTTGTGTTCCTATCTACCGACATAAAGGGAATACAAACACATTGAAGTCCGCATGTATCTACGACAAATTAAAATAATAACATTGAAATCAATAGCAGCAGAAGTAGTATTAACACTAGTAGTAGTAGTAGTAGTAGTACTAGTAGTAGTAGTAGTACTAGTAGTAGTAGTAGTCGTAGTAGTAGTTATTATTGTCGTTGTTGTTGTTGTTCCTGTTGATGTCGTTATGGGTGGTAGTGTTGGTGGTTCTCGAAAGTTATATAAAAATAAGTTAAAAAGAATCATACGTTAAAGTGCAGCGGACCGAGTTCTGGACTAGTCAGGGAAAAATGTTTGGGAGGAAAGTTGTGGTAGTAGTGAGGAGCAACAGCGTCATACGTTTTCAGTGTGGTGCAACAACAGCTACACTCTATGTTTTAGAGACAGGAGAGGCAGGTAGGGCTTACGGTTATCAAACCTCACTGAAGCAAAGTTTTTGCCATGCAATGTGCTTAGTTAATGTTAAATATTATCGTCGTTTTAACTACATATTGGGATATACTTATTCTATTCTACGTTCTAATGTTGTAAGGCAATATATTTATACAACTTTTTTTAGTGTAACTACTTGGCACAGGTGACCTAAATAAAGCGGAAGGCTGGGGAAGGAAAGTTACAACTAGGAACTCGATGTAGAATGAAGGAAGAAAATTTTTATTAAGTTACATGACATGTGTGTCACACTTGTGTCTGTGTATGTGTGTATATCTGTGTGTGTGTGTGTGTGTGTGTGTGTGTGTGTGTGTGTGTGTGTGTGTGTGTGTGTGTGTGTGTGTGTGTGTGTGTCTGTGTGTGTGTCTATGTGTCTGTGTGTCTGTATGTGTGTGTGTGTGTGTGTGTGTGTGTGTGTGTGTGTGTGTGTGTGTGTGTGTGTGTGTGTGTGTTTGCTTTCCGTTTGTCACGTCAATCTCACTGGTCTGGTGTTGTGTCAGTAAGATCATTTCATCTGGCTACGTGAACACATTCCTAACACTCACTTTGTATCATCATTGTAGTTTCCTAACAAGTGACTGACAAGCACAGTGTCCTTTAGCGACAACACACCATTCTAGAGCCACAACAGCCTGTCACCCTGTCAGAGGAAACAATATCTGCCTCACTATGAATCACAACCATACTAGTGATGAACGAGGACCACGACAACAAAAAATTAAAATCAAATATGGTAAATATGATAAACGGACTAGTGATGGTTACATTCATGTGACAATAGCTGGAAGAGTGTTAGTAATGGCGTGATCAGGTGAATGAAACACACATAATGTTCAAGTTACGGATAATTAAATTTTTGATAATATGATAGTTGTAATATGACCTCTAAGCTGCTGTATTCCTCTTCCAAATGGGAAAGTCAGTGAACGGTGCAGCTCTACCGGCGGGGTGAATGCGGGGATATTGATGACGAATAGCTAAAAATGGTGACTGAAAAAACGTAGCCTGTGTTCCGGGGAGCATGGCAATGTGGGGCACATCCCCCTTACCTTCCTATCCTCTACCTCTATCCCCACAGCGGTCGGAAAACTCCCAATTGGCGAGTCAAAGTCAGGAGAGGAAAAAAAAATAGAAAAAGGAAAGGAAAAATATTTCATGTTCCTCTGGTCGTGGGAAACGATATGTAATCAAAGAGAATCTAATAAGCGGTTTGGAGGGCCAGCTTTGAACTCATATATATATATATATATATATATATATATATATATATATATATATATATATATATATATATGTATATATATATATATATATATATATATATATATATATATATATATATATGTATATATATATATATATATATATATATATATATATATATGTATATATATATATATATATATATATATATATATATATATATGTATATATATATATATATATATATATATATATATATATATATATATGATATTAATTTTAGGACAGGTAAATTTTTTTAAAATAAATCACGCAAAATTAAAACACGTAAAGTCTGGTTCATGTCCGTATTTAAAACTTTTATACAAAAAATATAGATAAAAAGGATATACTCGCAAAAACAGCACCATTCCGTATCTATTGACCTCACTTATACGTATTTCAGCGGACCCCCGATGTGGAGTGTTCGTGTTCGTGTATTACTATAGTAAAGCAATTTGCAGACGTTTTCTTTGACTAACAAGACGTATACACAAGCCACACTTGGATACCTCTTCCGCTTCTTGCTAAAAAATCTCCCAAGTGCTTATCGCATTTCAATGTGAAAACAAGTATGTGATGGAAAATTTGAAATTATATTCCTTACAGGGATTCTTGAGGACAAAGCATTGACTTCAATTGAAGTGTTAGTGGTCGTGGTGGTGGTGATGGTATTATTTTTATTATTACTATTATTATAGTTATAATCATTATTATTATTATTATTATTTTCATCATTATTAGTATTACCATTTTTATAATCATTAATTGCAGTAATAATAATAGTAGTAGTAGTAGTAGTAGTAGTAGTAGTAGTAGTAGTAGTAGTAGTAGTAGCAGTAGTAGTAGCAGAATAAGTAGTAGCAGTAGTGGTAGTAACAGATTGATGAAGTACATAGTTTGATGATATCAGATAATGATTCAGTTGGCTGATCCCAGACTGGGAAAATGGTGCAGAAAAATTATTTAAGCATTAAAAACATGGTCTTTTTTATGTACGTTCATACTAGCTGAGCTGGAGGTGCCAAGTATAGCAGGGGAATCTCCAAAGGGTAAGTTGACCATTTTTCAATGGCTTTGGAACTGTAGTCAGACTATTACAACAACAGCAAGTCGTCATTGAGTAAATAATGAGTATATCATAGTGGCAGTCTTTGACTCTGCTGTGGTGCAAGGTAAGGGTAGCACGGCAACATG
The DNA here is from genome assembly GCA_029783475.1 of Metacarcinus magister. Lineage (NCBI taxonomy): Eukaryota > Metazoa > Arthropoda > Malacostraca > Decapoda > Cancridae > Metacarcinus > Metacarcinus magister. The sequence continues at coordinate 7,932,559 of JAPQNM010000013.1, forward strand.
AAGTGGTGACGTAACGTCCTGTTCCTATGAACAGCAGAAAAAAAGTGTTTACAAGTCACAATAAGTTGCGGCAACACGATGTATATAAGTATCAAAGAATCTGTTCGCAGGAGTATTATATACAAAAAAAATTGGAAAACATATTTTGGTTGAGTAAACAGATAAATTAATTAAATCACCATTATTACTGTCATCATCAGTATTACTATTATATGAACAATAATTATTATTATCACTATTATTATTATTATTGTTCTATAATTATCATGATTATCATCATTATTATAAATTCTTGTTATTTTATTTGTGTTGTTATATTATTATTATCATTATTCTTATTCTTATTATTATCATTATCTTTATTATTATCATTATTATCATTACTATTACTATTATCATCATTAGCATTACCATTATCATCATTACTACTATTACCATTATAATTACCATTATCATACCCCGTGGTTGGGGCTGTAAGGATGCCATCACTGTATTCCCTGCGGCTCGTAAGGTGACCAAAGGGACGGAGCGAGGGATCAAGGAAGCCCTTTATTCTGTCCTTTATAACAATGTCCTTAACTATCTTGTCTTGGCTACCCCCTTTTTATGTTGATAGATTATTATTATTATTATTATTATTATTATTATTATTATTATTTTTACTATTATTATTATCAATAATGTTATTATAATTATTATTGTAATTTCTACTATTATCATAATCATTATTGTTGTTATCATTGCCATTACTTATTTAATTGTTTTTTTCTGTTCTCACTTTCACGTAAAGTCACCAAACTTGACTAGCCTCCTCCACTAATTTCCTGTTGAACACATCATTCGCTTCCAATCTATTCTATCTCATATCAAGATTTATACATTCCTCTTTTCCTGATATGTACAGTACCTCCATTCTCATTTTCTTCTAAACCACATTTTCCTTTCTCATAAAATGTCTTCATCACTGCAATATTTTATCCTGTATTTACTTCGTTAGTTTTCCTATTTTTGTTGTCCCTGCCATTATTATTAACCTTTTTTTATTATTATATCATTATCATTACTATCACTGTTATTCTTAGGAGTAGCTAGTATTATCATCAGTAATAGTAGTATCATTATTATTAATATTCCTATTATTGTTATCATAATTTCATAAACAGGTATAATAATTACTATTTTCATTGTTATTACAACTAATATGTGAAAACATTTTGAATCCTGGGATAGTGGCGGCGGGCATCATATCACCAGTATCCTCCTCTATGAGCCTCCTTTCTATATTGTAAGACCATTTAACAGTCACTATTCACTATGAAGATAACACTTAGCGAGGAAAAACAAGCGCACGTTCTATTGATATAATGTACAGTCTAGCCGTGGTGTACATGCCTTGCAGATAATGACACTATAGTGTGTGGCAATGTATTCTTAGAAAGCGGTGGGACCTTCGCGCTCCCACATTGGGGGAAATTTCACTAAACAAGGAATTATAGGGACAAATTTAGGCAATTTGAGAACAGGGGAAATACAAGGTAATCTTGGATAGTTATTAGAAAAAATCATACAACCATGTGGAATGCATGAATTTTAGAGTAATCATTAGCTGAGCTATTAGAATTCGGTCTCACGTTCTAGCTTTAATTATAACCTATAAGTGAAATGGGCTTGAGCGGAATGATAGGCTATCTGTAGAACTGATGGAATAAAGTAACGGAATGACGACACACGGTTCCGCTTGATAATGATTACTAGATGTTTGTCCAATGGTGTGTATTTTGGGAAAAATTGTGACTATTATATGGATAGTTCCACATCTATCTAGGAAAACCCTGAATTACCATATATACAGTGGAAACACTGCCAACAGTAACAAGTCTGAACCACCTGTTCCTGGGGTACTTTGTCCTCGACGCATAGGGCCTCCAGATGTAAGGTTGATGTCCGATTTCTCTAATCAGTGTTTGTAGCGTAAGGCGACGCCTCAATTATAGTGCATGACACCAACATCCATAGTTAAAAACAAAAGAAGGTATGTATAGCATCCTTGGTTAAAACAGCGATGTGATGGTGTATGCAATATGTAACCCGAGTTCGTTGCTAACAAAAATTGGCTCCGCTTATATTTTCTTATGGTACAAGTGATAATGCAATTTATTGCGTAAAAAAAAATATGGATACATATTCTTATTGTCATTGGTTTATAAACGGTAACACTTAAGTTATAAATTTCCAGGCTTTCTCATAAGTACAGGTAAATTGTTATACCTGGCATCTTGGTAATTTCAAGTGATTTAAATATTTAATACCATTAATCAGGAAAAGGTATACATATTTTTTTTCATCATACTAATCATCATTACACTTTGTTACGAAAAAATATAGAAACAGTATGTGTTGGCTAGTATGAAACCAGAATGACATCACCATTTTCATTGTCTTTCATGAATAACATGCAATTTCCACGATTTATCCAAAACTATCACAGACACCATTATAAATGTGAGCACCCTAGAGTGTCAAATGACCACACTTGTTTGTGTCAATGTCCAGCTTTTACCGAGAGCTAACCCTGTACCTCTTGACTATTCGTGATACTTGCTGATCTCAAAGGCTGGTAGCATAATAAAGTCTGTACTAAAACCACCACTACAGCTTGCAATAAATTCAAATTAACCTTATGTTTATTACTGGTACATAATGATCGTGCTCTTGAATCCCCTCTAGGAGCTCTTCTGGAGTGCTAAGGATAGGCTATTAATGTTTTGTTTGATTCCAGTATCTCGATCTACTATGCACACTATACCCAAGAGTATTTGTCGACTAAACACACAACTGCTCCACATCATACTTTGTTTAACCATATATCTTGCTGCATCCTGTCCTGGGCACACACACTCTCAACTTAAAAGTTTTCATTCATTCATTTTTTTTTTTCTCTCTCTCTCTCTCTCTCTCTCTCTCTCTCTCTCTCTCTCTCTCTCCTCTCTCTCTCTCTCTCTCTCTCTCTCTCTCTCTCTCTCTCTCTCTCGTTTCAAATATCATCATAAACTAGATATCAATGGCAAACACAATATATCAACATACTAAAGGCTAACGTTGCTGTCCTTATCCCACTCTAACCAAACGACAGGTGTACGTAGCTCCACAGGTTACTCCACTCTTTTAACAAGGAAACAAGGCCATTATACTGTACCAGGTCAAGTCGTATTTCCATGCAGGTGCTGTTCTCTATCTCATTTTTACTTACACAAATACATGATAGGTATGGTACATATGCTTGATAGCAGATGTAATAACTATTATTCTTTAACACTTTTGAAGCCACCATCCTTACTTTATCTATTCAAATTTCATGAAGTCCAAAGCCTAATACAAGAGAATCTAAGTCTGCACACTGTAGCAAGTTAAGTGATCAAATGCCCCATCCCCATTATTTACAACTACATCCTGATATCAAAAGAACAAGTGAAATCACACACACACACACACACACACACACACACACACACACACACACACACACACACACCCCATTCATATATAAAGTCCAGCATATTTCCAATCTTTCTACTGGTATCTAATGTTTACAGCCAATCACCAGTGGCCAAGTTCGTGACGCCACATGTGGGAGGAGTCTTATAGAGATTACTGGAGTATGATTTGTTTTGTTTTTCTCATAAAATAAGACTATATATATTGACGGATGTTAGGGAAATACAAATAATATCATGAACTTTGATTTATCCCAAGAATGTAAGCATATCCGAAGTTACTAATGACAACAATATATAACCTTGCTCACATTGATAACTGCACCCACAAGAATAACACGATCCTCTTTTGCCACTGGTTTCTGTCGATACATTTTATTCTTACACTCTCCATCCATCTCAATATCCTATTCCCCCTGACTCTCAAGTACTCCAACCTAGCCTACCAAATTTCATAGATGGCCTTCCCCTCACACCTGCAGCATCCACTTTGTATAGCTTTCATGACATTCAGTTCATTTTTTTATTAGCAGCTTTGTTCTCCTTTAGCAATCTCCAATTTCCATTGTTTTACATTGTCTCCTTTATTATTCCATCCTGTTCCTTTGTATCTTGTTTTCATTATTTAGTTCACTTGTATTTGTTCCTTAGTGTTCATCCGTCTTCCTCTTATTATCCTTTATCACTTGTTCTTCATTCTGTTAGCACTTATTATATTTCCTGTTCCTTCTTTTCTTTATTTCTTCTGGGATATTCCTCTAAATTGTCTTCCTATAGAAGATATTGTAAGGCATGATATGCACTCGCTATTATTAATGTGCATAAAGTGTTCCATCCAGATTTATATTTTTTCCAGAAACTGTGTGGTAATATTTTTTGTTGTACGAGGTGGTACAATTTGCAGCATGGTAAGAATATGGTACAACGGCAAACGAATACAGTATCCATATATATATATATATATATATACATATATATATATATATATATATATATATATATATATATATATATATATATATATATATATATATATACACACACACCAAAGTTTAACATTAATGTGGGTGCGTATACTTCTGATTGTGTTTGCTTTTCTTGGTGTTTACTCTGATTAAGGACAGACTACTTAATTTGGACGTTAGAGTCTGTGTGAGCTGAGTTTCTATTCTATGCAAAACACCTCCAGGGACTAGATGGTCGTATTATTGTTGTGGGTGTGGTTTGCAATGAATGTGAGGTTATATATTTTTGTCATTGGTAACTGCAACGTGTTTAGGATATACTTATATGTTTCAGAATAAATTTACCATCATATTGTTATTTACACTTCCCTAATATGCGTTACGATATAGTCTTATTGTATGGAAAAAATATAGATTATACAATAACGATCGCTAAGACTCCTATCACATGTGACGTCACGATCTTGGACTAACAATTGGCGGTAAAAAGAAATGGCGTCTGCACCTCGTCCAACTCCCTACTTTTGGTCATAGAGGACATTTAATATCTTCTAAATTAACCTAACATAACATAACCTAAATTAACCAAACCTTAACCTACATTGACAAATAACAGAACCTTATTCAAACCAAACTAAACTTTACTTTTCGAAGAAGTCTCACAGAAAACATTGTATATCTCACAAATTAAGAATTTGCGACGGAAATGTAATTAAGAAAACCTTCTCAAAATGCATCAGGTAATGCAAATACATAACCCTGAATTCTCTAGACCAGTGGTTCTCAACCAGGGGGGCGCGGACACTTTCCCCGGGGTGGGGCGGGGGGGGGAGGCGAGCACAAGACGGAAGGGGAAAAAAGTAGTAGTAGTAGTAGTAGTAGTAGTAGTAGTACTACTACTACTACTACTACTGTGGGCCAATACAATAATAGCCTAGCCAAGGGCTATCTATCTATGGTGGCATAGGTGGGGGGGGGGTTGAGTGGGTGGCGCAGGGAGGAGGGGGCCTCAACTGCATTGAACCAGCTTTGGGGGGGCTCAGCTTGCAAAAGGTTGAGAGCCCCTGCTCTAGAGCATTCTGATGAAGATGTAAAATAATACCCTATTGGCTGTAAATACTCCTATATCACATAACTGTAGAGAAATTAGAAATATGCCACCCAGAAAAGGCGTAGCCAAGGTTCGAACCCTACTCATGTTGCAAAAAAAATTTCACTGTCAGGGAGTGGTTACTGTCCCCTTGAACAAGGGGATGGGGATGTGTGATGTGTGTGAGGCCTCAAACTTACCCCTCTATGAGCTCTGAGCTCTTTCGGGGAAGGTAATGGCTGACTGACGATCACGAATCCAGCACGTGATCATACTGACTATGATGAGTTATACACACACACACACACACACACACGTTCACGTGACTAAGTTGCTATAAATAGTTCTAAAAATATAGAATTATATATATGGATATTTTGATATCACCGCTACAAAAGGCATGTGGATATATGAAGCTGACGCTTGAAATGACACCAAATATATTTCACTGAATTCTATTCCAACATCACAACGCTTTTAATTGAATGATGAAATAATAAAACAATGCTATCTCAGGCACAAAAAATATAATAAACAAATAGATAGATAGATAGGTTGATAGATACATATATATTTATAGATAGGTAGGTAGGTAGAAAAAAAAATCAAACAACTTAATTACTGAAAGAGGAACAAGTTGGCAACACTCACCAGCCAACACAACCTTCCGCAACACGCCAGTTCTCAGGTGTTCACCCTTGCTGCTACGCCACACAACAACGCACGCACAGAAAGGACCTCTAGTCCAGTGACAAGGGATGACGCTCCGATCACCACCAGCTTAAGAATTGCACAGAAACAAATAAAATAAAGAGTGATAAAGTAACATTCCCGCGCCGCACACGGACACACTTCGACTAGCCTTCCCGGGACTTCAAAGAGACTGTTGGGTTAAGCTTAAATAGTTATCAATTCATCATATTTTCAACATTTATAGTATATATTATGGTATGATTAATATGTTTATTATTTATCTATTTACAAATATCGACATAATGAGAGTATTTTCTTTGTTTTAATACTATGTACAAATTGGCAAAGCTACCTAGGCTATTTATGTTATTTATAATAGATTTTGTTAACCTGTTCATTATTGCATCACTTATTATTGTTTTAAGAGTTAATGGTAACATGAATTAAGTAGCATTGATAAGAAGTTTCAATGTATTCATCTAATACGAACATTGTTTTGTTTTAACACAGGTGTCTCTGAACCACCAGGGTGAGTGTGATGGCTGTGTGTGGATACGTGTTGGCAGCAATTTCTTCTGTGTTAATCGTTGATGAGATGTTCCAGATCGTCGCCTCCTGCATCAAGGACAGCACTAGCGTCTCAGAGCCTTGCCTGTGCAATATAATGATGCAGTGTGGGATGAGGCTGTTCCAATACCAAAAAGAAAAAAAAAACAGCCTAGTGTCTCATGCTGTTATGGAGTAAGTATTGCCTTCTGTTATTGTTGTTTCTTATCGTTATTTACATTAAGAAGTAAAGTCCATGGTAAAGTGAAAATTACATTTATTATATGCAAATTTGTTTATGTAGATGAAAAAAATGTCAAGTTAACCGTATGACGCGGCGGCTTAGGTCACAGCTGGAGGTAGTGACGTCAAGTTCAACTCACTTGCCTCTCTGTTTTGGTGGAGCAGATGTATTTACACAGCACAACCAGCTATAATAATACAATTGTTTAATAATTACTGTAAACATAAATACTCGCATAAGTGTTATTATAAATCACACTAGAAAAGTCAACAAATATAATAAAACTTGCCAAACAAATGACAGCCTATTGTGTTGAGCGGCGGTACATGTGCGGGAGAACTTTGACCACTGCCTTGTTGAAGACCATTGTGTTGTGATTATCAATAACCATCACCGGATAAAAGGAAACTATTTTACAAAGAAACAAGTGGAGAGCTCATCAGTGTAACATGTAGTGTAGCCTCATAGTAGTCTACATAGTGATTATAGAACACCACCCTCGGCGATCACTTGCAAGACACTTAACTGGTTTGAATTGAGATTGGGTCTAATAGTTTTTTTTCAATAAGAGTTTTCACAGTATAGTGAAATAAGAAAAATCAAAGACAGTCTCCAAAACTTATCGAATAACAATTTAGTTTGGCTGTAGTCGGAGCTGTATCCTAGTACTACGAGTAATATTGGTCGACGGTTTGTATGTTAGGCTGTATGTTATTAAATAATGTGCCGCTCTATCCTAACAATAAGAAAATAATGTAGCCTAGCTATTTTCGATTATGATGTGATTCAGAAAATACTTAACAAGGATCAGGTTGTGAGATTGCACTGTAGGGAAAGATATAACGATAGTTGTGATAGTAAGGTCACATTTTTTCTATCCAATTTTGTATGTACGAAGTAAGTAGGTAGTGTGTTGGAAAGACGTGAATGCAGATTACGATGTCAAACGTTAGTTTTCAGAGATGAGTGAAGAGTGTTGGGGAAGGACTTTGTCCTGCAATGGACTCATAGAGGCTGATGATGTTGATGTAGGTGTGGATGCAGATGTTCGTATTCATTTGGAAGTGCCATAGATGCCATTGAACGGTGTATTTACTACACAAGCTTGTTAATTGATGAAGGAACACTAATTATAGCCAAATGCACCTGATGATTTGGACATTGACTAACCACCGGTGGTTAGTATATTAATCTGCTGTATTATATTGGTGAACATATTGCTTATTTTATGTTGAACTGGGAATCCGTCACCTCTTGATCAAGAAACAAGATTTCATTTACAAAAGATTAATGGTCGGTGTTGTGTGCGAGACAGCAGTTTGACGTTTAGTCAGAGTTTGACATCAAACCTTTCTATCTCATGTCTCCCTTTCTGTCAAGGTTTTAGCTCCAATTGTTGTTGCTTCGGGTGCTGTCAGCCATTCTTTTGCTCTACCTAGTAATTGTTCTTCCCACATATCTCCCTTTCTAGTCCTGAATAGTTTTTACGATGCCTGGAAGTTTAGCTTGTATCGATGTTGATTTCCAACCCCTTCCTATCTCTCTCTCTCTCTCTCTCTCTCTCTCTCTCTCTCTCTCTCTCTCTCTCTCTCTCTCTCTCTCTCTCTCTCTCTCTCTCTCTCTCTCTCTCTCTCTCTCTCTCTCTCTCTCTCTCTCTCTATATATATATATATATATATATATATATATATATATATATATATATATATATATATATATATATATATATGAAGTTGAAATTTGCTTATCTTCATGTAACTTTATCAGCGTTGTTGCGTTTACGCTGTGAAGCTCGTGTGATATGCTTCTTGGTTTCATGTTCACGTAAAAAATTCAAAAGTGCCTCCAGCTTTATCAAGTTTAGCGCCTTCTCTCAGTCTACAAAAGACAACAATAGTGATTTACTATATGATGTTTTTTCGTTTAGCTGATGCGTTGTGTGTAGATGATTTTTGGTTGAAAAGGACCTGCTTTTAAATAGTTACTTTTCGGGTAGTCAACTTTCTTCTATAGCTTTGAATCAACAGGGACCGTTAAGAAAACTTGTATATTTTTACTAATAAGCTAATGGGGCGCTAACTACTGTACATGGATATTCTTTGTTTCGTTTCTTATACTGCAATATTGATATTGCACTGCACACCGTTTCATGGAGCCTCTCCTGATGTATGCATTGCGGAAATGAACTAATTTGCTATGAGCTTCCTTTTCTGCGACTCTTAACCTATACCAATATACTATCCTATCCTGAGGCTTTTCCTTGCTCCATCTTCACATCTTTTATAACTTTATTTTTAAGACACAAATTCATTGCGTGCTTTTATAAGTATATTTCAGAGATGAAGACCATGCACACCTGCAGTGTGTTGTTGTCTTGGTGGAAAACTGACTTCAAGCTTTTAAGTCTTACTCAGTCATTAAATATTAAGTCTTCTTAAACCTGATATATTAATTAATCGACTTGACCTAGCCATGACGTTACAAAAAACGGGCGCGGGAAGGTCATTGATGTCTAAGTAATCTAGCTGCGGGGCATGTTCACTGCCACATGAGACCCGGAATGAAGTAGCTCAAGATAAACTGTCATTATTCAATAACTGAGTAAAAATCAAGAGCGTGTAGTCATCTTGCCACCAAGATAACAACCCACTGCAGGTTATATGCATTGTCATCATCTCTCAAAGATAGTTATAAAAGCATGCAATGAATTCCTGTCTTTTAAATTCTTCAACATTAGTAGTGATGTGCATAAATCTGTAAGAAGGTTTGGTCAAATACTCTTAAGCCATCCTGATACATGCATCGACGTCTCAAGATTAGGGAGTTACTCAGCGGCAGGTTTGCGGTCAAGGTCACCTTCGCCCTTCTACTGGACCCTCCATATTTTGCAGTCCCCTCAAAAAACTGTACAATGTTTGGGTGCAGATCTTTGTTTGTTAAAGGTGGCAAGATAAAAATAAAATTACAGATTTCCTAAGGACAAAGAAATCTGGTGCAGATGTTCTGATCTGTGCAAGTCCATCCTTTGCTATGTGAGATGATAAGTGCCTTGAGCTACCATACTTTATCCAAAATGTATACCTTCTCAATAACTTCTTGTATTTGTCTCAGTACTTTCGCACGTGACGGAAAGACTTCTACAATGACCGGTTTTACTGAGTCATAGTCAAGTTTACAGGTTTACCATCACTCGATATGGTTCTTCTACGTCTGTCTTTTCTCAAATATTTCAACGTTACAAGTCATCAGTAGAATTCTTCGTATGTGAAATGTTCAGGCTACGAGTCTAAAGCCTTGACGACCTGATAGCTGCATCATAAGAATCAGTGACCTAAGGAATTGGTGTTTACTAAATGATGTCAGTGAATGGTGTGCATGGCGCCAGTGAGGGTGAAATATATGATACAATGAAAACGTTTATGTAGTGCAGCTGTTCTTTATCTTCCTATACATTTATGAGTGGAGTTTGGCGTTTTTATTTTTTTTGTAGAAATTTATTTCGGACACGCCATTAACCTTTTTCTTTAGATGAAACTGATTCATACTTCGAGAAATATCTTGAAATATTACACATAAAAGTAAGGCGCAGTAATAGGTCTAAACTTTCACAATATGAAAGGTAAGCTCATGGTATACACATATCAAAAGTCTATCAAAGTACTATTCTGTCTTTTCTTTACTGATAATAGTTAGTGTAGTTTAGTGAAATCAAACAGCAAAATAGGGATCTGTAGGTCTGTTACTGTTTGTATTCCTTTGTAATTCTTTGAAGCATACCTTTTGCAGTAAGACATACTATGGGAGACCGTAAAAGCCGTGAAAAGAAGCCAGAGGCTAGATCTATTGAAGGTCTTTAAGTTAGGTTTTTTTCTAAACCACATCAAGAGATCTGCGACGTGAACTGCAATATTTTCGTTTAAGAAAAGAAATATTGAACAAAGATACAGATGTTTAACCATTCAGGAGATACTGGTCGAGCAGGGAAGAAATGGATATTGTTACAAGTGTACTTGTAAATAATAAGGAACTGCTTATATTAGGGGTGGGGAATATTTTCATCTCATTAATTTATGAATGCCAGTACACTAACTTTATAAGATGCGTATTCAGAAGGTAGGTCGATGCTCTGCACTGTAGCAGGAAAATTATCAGTGCTCAGTTAAGAGTTCAGGGAAGCCTTTATGAGTGAGAAACCCTTGTGCAAGAAGGTTAACTAAGTTTCATATTTTTCATGTTAGTATTTAATGATGAAAGGTGAAGCACAGTGATGTATGAGGTGGAGGCAGCCATCACTATCTACGTATTGTCGACATTTGACAAACAATTCCAGTCATTATCGCGACCCTGAACCTTATACTGCTAATTGTCCCTTGTCGATGAGGACACGTGACATGAGATGGTGCCTCGCTGCGTTATATTGGAAGAGAAGGACACACAGCTTGGCAAGAAAGATGATATTGCCATGATGAAAGTAGGATGTTAAAGATGGATATATTATTAATGATGAAAGAAACTTCTCCCGCATGAAATTTCCCATGAATTAACATTAAGACTGTTCGTGATGGTTTCATTAGAAGTGCAGGTGTCAAGTGTAGGAAACCATATGGACGCACTCTTGGTTCTAACGGGTGTTACTGTTGTATATGTTGTGATGTAATCAATGTACTGAATATCAGGTCCATGTGTAAGGTGATGCATTGCTCTGTATATCTTAAAATAGTCTTCAGAATTTTAATCAATATAATGAAGTCCTGAATGAATCGAAGGTTAGGTTGCTGCCGCCGCTGAGTGCTTGAAAATTTTTTATCAAATTATTGTGCTTCCAAACTATCCAGTCTCTGGTATATGTAGTGTAACTTATAACAATAGACGTATGTTTGTATATACATTGTTGACTTATAAAGACACAGAGAAGTGTCCCTCCAACCTCTGTATACAGAGAAGAGGGACAAAGAGAAAGAGGATATGGCGGACACTTAGCAGCATAACAGAAACGAACTGTACTCCTGGTAGCTGATTTGTAAGAAGGAATAATGAACCACATCACCTGTACTTAAGAAACTGTTCCTGATGAATTGTATGGGTGTGGTGAGGACATTTTCGAGACGTATATTTCAGTGAGTAAAATGTATCACACACTCTAAATAACCAGCAGAGAGTTTGATCTTAGCCTACTGGGTTAGTAATTCAAGTAATCTTTCATCAAAATTAAAAGAAAAAGAAAATTAACTAACTGACTGATTAGAATTTATCCTTTGAATTAAGCAATCAGATAACATATTTGACTATTAAATCATGTTTTTTCCATGGTTTCCAGCTCACTTATTCATCATCGTATATTTGCTTTGTTCACACATTAAGACATTGATAAGGACGGCTGTAAGATTCAGATACATCGTTGAAGCGTCAGTAACTCAAGCGAACACAATTGTGAAGAATGTATCTATTATATTGTGCAGTTAATGTTACTCATATAATGGACGGCAATGTTTCAGTCGTTTGTTAATATAGATAATTTCCCTGCACCTAAATTACAGTGCAATTATTGAGGTAATGTTCAGTACACCATATACTAATTGATACTTTTCTCTGACAGCATATGATAAAAATCTGGATAGATGTTCAGTCGAAAGATCCTAGTGCAGTGTTGCAAGTTAGCTGTCGTGCCACAACTAATGGCAGAACATCGTGAACATTACTAAGCTGGTAATATACGCTAGTAATATACGCGTCATCCAGCACACCATCACCACCACCCCCTCCTCTGCCACTACCACCACCGCTGCCACTGTTGTCACCACCATCAACCTTCCTACTTGAAAGGTAAATGACACTTTCTCGTAGTAGTTTGTATAGTTGTTTTGACACCATTGATAACGAAACAGTGAAAGTTATACAATGTGTAACATTTGATGTGTTTATATTCGACATCACAATGATTCGTGTCTGTCATGACCGTAGTGTTGTTGTGGTCCAGACTGAGTATTGTACATTTATATTATTGTATTATTGTATTTATTGTTATCATTAATTATCCTTAATTGTCATTATTTATCAGCGGAAGGGGATAAATCCTTTGAGATGGGAGTCATTTCCACAGTACACAAGCTTACTGAAAAATTTTCTTTTAGAATCAAAATTTTAAAAACAGGAACTAATTTAGCTGCCAGCAAATTACTTAATCTCTTGAAAAATTGACAAGGGAAAAGTATGAATCAGTACAACAATCGGAAAATGTTTTCTTTCAACTCACATGATCGTAAAACAGTACGTCAAAGTTTAACTCAAGGAAAACATGCTGCAGAATGACATCACATTGAAACGTGCCGTCTGCTTCCCATGTTCTGATGTTGTTACACTTACTGCACACACCTCGATGTTTAATTTATCAAGGGGCAATACTAGGAGTATGAAGCAGAAGTAAAAAAAATAATAAAATTTCATTGCCTCAGAATACAAGGGAATATTGTCCCTAAAATGAAGCTACATGTAGTACAATAATTAATGTGTATTGGCAGCCTTTATATTATGACATGCTTAGTAAACAAAGCCAGGTAGTTTGTGCCTCAGGACTGATAAAACATTTAATACTGCAATGTGCGAGTACGTATGTTTTAATCTAAGCTAAAAAATACTTGGCAGCCTGTAATTGTTTTGCTACAACAATGATCCCAAAATTTACCATAAACTTCATACACACACAAACACTCACACACACACACACACACACACACACACACACACACACACACACACACACACACACACACACACACACACACACACACACACATACACACACACACACACACACACACACACACACACACACACACACACACACACACACACACACACACACACACACACACACACACACATACGCACGCACGCCACACACACACACACACACACACACACACACACACACACACACACACACACACACACACACACACACACACACACACACATACTATACAGCAGTCCTGAGGAAAGAGGGGGAGCGTCTGTATGTCCCTTGTCCAAGTGTTCCACCCTATGTGTATGCTTGCACTGTCTTGTACCATTCTCAAGGCACCATGGGGAGAGCCTCCAAAATAAAGGGGAAAGTGCAAGCGGCGAATACGAGAGACATGCTATCTAGAGGATGCAAACACGGAGTACAAGAACAATGACTCCTCTCCACCCTGCCTCACTCTCGCTTCTTCCAGATACACTGTATAGATTCTGGAGTCCTATGTAAATGTCACAGATAACATTAAGATTGAAGCAAAGCTAGTCTGCATTTAAGATTCATTCACGTTGGTGTTAAGGGAGAAAAAGAAATTAAAGCCATTATCTGACATCGACTAAAAAATGTTCTGTTTCTCCATTGTCTCCGTAAATATTTAGAGGATTGTCATGGGTTATAAAGCATGAGAGAAAGGACAGAAAATTTTTTTTTCCTTCATTAATCTATCATAATTATTACACTATAGGTATGTATAACTACAAAATCATTAAAATTCACCGACATATTCGATTCCTCCCGACAAACCCTGTTTCCTCATTTATCTGCATTCACTGAGTCCAGCGATATCTTGTTTGTTAATTTCTGGTTAAAATTATAATAATAATTATAGTAATAGTAATGATAATAACAATTAATAATAATAATAATAATGATAATAATAATAGCAATGATAATAGTAATGATAGTAATAATAATTTTTAATCTCCCGAAAGCATAAGCAGCATGAACAAAGTATGATAATAATATACTAAACCGATATGTCAGGATTTTAACGTTGTACGCTTTCTTTGTGGACTTGGGTCCAAGAATTTTCTCTTATTATACTTTCCTTATTCAGTTTCGCTTCCACAATGCCCACAAGCGCGGAAGAAGTACTCGTAACGCTGTTTGACCATGTCTTGATGATTTGACATGCAAGTTTATTTATCGTAGTCATCTATGCTGGACTATGTGTTGTAGAAAGTCATTCGTCTTTGTTATGAAATTTCTGGTGAGATATAGCTTTAATATGTTGGTATTGGTGTGTGTGTGTGTGTGTGTGTGTGTGTGTGTGTGTGTGTGTGTGTGTGTGTGTGCGTGTGTGCGTGTGTGTGTGTTCATTCGGCGAGGATTTAAACAATAGCACCGAACTATCACATATCTCCTCAAACCCATGTTTTTGGGCGTAGCATGTGTCGCATGACACATCTACAGATGACGGGGCGAGGAATACAATGACAGTGTATAACAGGTAAACAAAGTAACACAAATGAAACAGAAAAATAGTGATCATTGTAGTTGTGAAATGTAGAGGAGTGGTACAACAATTGTGTCACAGTGGTGCCTTCCTGACGAGGGTTGGTAAGTAAGCCAAGCGCGACGGCGTTTTGGGTCTCGTGCCAAGTCTGGAACCTCAGATGGCGGAGGGGAGGTTATAGGCGAGGCCCTACTGCTCCAGGAGGGGTGCAGAGAGGGAAGGGGGTCGGGATGAGTCAGATATATCCCAGCCTTCCTTCCCACAGCCTCGCCCATCCCTTCTCACCCCATCCCAAGCCTCACAGCTCGTCCAGCCCTGCGACTTTGTAATCAATGCAAGCTCTGCAGCCATGATGGAGGCGATGAAAAGCATTCATCAGCTATGTCTGTTTCGATCTAGTTATCAAAAATATTTCACCACTGTACCCTGAGAGAGAGAGAGAGAGAGAGAGAGAGAGAGAGAGAGAGAGAGAGAGAGAGAGAGAGAAAGAGAAAGAGAGAGAGAGAGAGAGAGATAATTACATAGAAAATCATACCACACAAACCCTTGGGTCCAAACTATGTGGTCTGTCCCTAACTTAAGTAAATGTTATATAATGCAAACTTGATCATAATCTAGCAAGTAAAAAAAAAACATAGCCAGACATCTAACAGTACGTCAAGTCATGTAACCTATATCGGCAACTTTGCTGGAGGAGAGTTTGAGTTGAAAGGAATGTATTGTGTTACACTGCACTACGCAAAGTGAGAGCTTATTCCACTTTCTAACGACGTTATTGGTAAAAAAAAAAATTGTTTGTGCAGTCAAGTGATATTTGTCTACATCTTAGGTTTACTCTGTTACTCCTCGTTCGTGATAAATCATCAATTGAAAACAGTTTACTTGCGTCAACATTCGTAAACCCTTGGAGAATGGACCGTGAACAACTGCTCAAAGTACTCAGCCCAACGAGCCATCTGCCCATCCACGTCTGACTCGAGGCAACCATCTGCTGTTCGGATAGCACTCACCCGAGATGTAGACTTGGAGCACAGCTTCTTCAGGGCTCGATAGGCAGGTCAGAGGTCATTAGCATTTAAATGACGAGACTCTTGACATACCTCACCTTGTTTCTCCTCAGAAGAGTTTTAGTCCTACGTGACAGAGTCCTGTACTGGTCCCGGTTTCAAGCCAGCCTGGCAGCGCGACTCTTCTCTATACTGTCCAGCGTCCCCACCGAAGCAAAGCTACCCCGTGACCTCGTTGTCTCTCCAATGCAACCTTTGGCAGCCTCAAGAGTTTCACGTTTGAAGGTATCCCATTTTATTCTGGGGGTGACGGAGGGGTTGCAGAAGCGGCGCCTACTCGTCGAACCAGCTCGGGTGTAAATCTTCGGCGGGTTCTGCGTGTGGGCTCTTGGAACATACTAACCCTCTCAGAGGACCACCGACTGTCTCATCTATCGAATGAGTTCAGTAGGCCGAGGATGAATATAGTGGGACTCTCTGAGACGAGGAGGCCTGGCAGTGGCGAGATCAGTAGCAGTGGTTTACCTAATACTGGTCTGGCATGAACAATGGTGCCCATGTCAAGGGGGTAACTATAGGCGTCTCTAGCGGACTGCAGCCGTCCGTTGTTGAGGTTACTCCGGTTAAAAAGGCACTGGCCAGGGGTAAACAAAAATACAATACAAAAAATCCCGCTTGTCGCCAGACCCTGTAAAGAAGACAGTGGGAGAAAAGAAGCAAGGGATGGATGTCCAGTTTATCATTGGAGGTGTCTTGACACTCCTCTTTTGAAAGAGTTCAAGTAATAGGCAGGTGGAAAAACAGACAAAGGAAGAGAGTTCCAGAGTTTACCAGTGTAAGGATGAAAGAGTGAAGATACTGTTTAACTCTTGTGTTAGGAAGATGAACAGAATAAGGATGAGAAGAAATAGAAAGTCTTGTGCAGCGAGGCTGCGGGAGGAGGGGAAGCATGCAGTTAGCAAGTTCAGAAGAGCAGTCAGCATGAAAATAGCGGTAGAAGATAGATAAAAATATGCAACATTGCGTCGGTGACTTAAAGAATCAAGACAGGCAGTTAGAGGAGAGTTGATGAGACGAAAAAATAATATATATATATATATATATATATATATATATATATATATAGATAGATAGATAGATAGATAGATGTGTATATATATATATATATATATATATATATATATGTATATGTATATATATATATATATATATATATATATATATATATATATATATATATATGTATGCATATTTATGTATATATATATATATATATATATATATATATATATATATATATATATATATATATATATTATATATATATATATATATATATATATATATATATATATATTATATATATATATATATATATATATATATATATATGTATATATATATATATGTATATATATATATATATATATATATATATATATATATATATGTATATATATATATATATATATATATATATATATATATATATATATATATATATATATATATATATATATATATTTTACATTATATATATATATATATATATATATATATATATAAAAATAAACATACACACACACACACATATGCAGAAACGAATAAAACATCATCACATGTGACTGCTGGTTCTTCTATGATATATTAATTCCTGTTGCCCGAGCTCACCTTTTCTTTCTGAAAATTGTGTGTTGAAACAGGGAAAGGTCGATGACGGGCTTAATGCAGCTTAAAGAGGAACTTGTGTAGGTCACACTGTGGAAGGGCAGCCGCCACGTGTCTCGTTTCCCCGTCCTTACCTCGCTTCCTCTCTTTTCTCCACAGCGTTCCCTGACGCTGGCTCCCTCTTTCTTATAACGAACGCTACCATCAACATCACTACCTCAGCCACCACTACCATCCCAACCATCATTGCAATTCATCAGCTACATCTTCATCATCATCATTACACCTATCGTGTACGAGGTATGCCTTGGTGGTGTTACATCGCCAGTCAATGACACGCGTGTTCTTGGGTTTTGGTTTATTCAAGAAGCGCTCCAACTGCAGAAAAAATAAATATACAGTGTAAAAAAAATTCATTTAACAAAATGAACCATTTAAAATCACAGATAAATCAAATACACATAAATCAACACAGTCCTTTAGAATATAATCACGTTACACAGTGTACATAAAATACTCAGCCTTTAATGTTAACTTGTCCGTGAAAGTTCGTACCACAAATTGAAATATCACAATCACAAGGTACACACCAACTCTACTTACAGTTTCTGGGTAGAGTATCTTACTCTTGATCTTGGTGTTGTTTACAAACCTTATAGTTTTTCCCACAGTTTTGAAGGCTTAAAAACATAATCATACTGTAGTCAGTTTCGTATCTCTGACGTTGATTCAAGAAGTGGATTATGAAAGTAATTATTGAAGATTATTTGTACAAAACAAGAAAACCTGTAAAACAGTTAATGAAGAAAAAACTAATAAAAGCAATCGGGCACAGTTCCATATAAGATACACATAGGAATTCTAGATAGGAAAGTCAGCATAGCTTCCACAGTGTCTTGATACTGTACTCTTGGATGAGTCTGAGATGTAAGTTGAGATGAACCTAAGCACATATTTCCAGATTAGCTGTTGATGCAAACACGATAGCTTGTGAAGAGTCAAATACAAATACAATTATTCGAATATTCTTACGAAATAATTTTCTAAAGCAATTGTGTAGCAGCGGGAGGTTGTATATAGCAAGCATTCTGCATTAATAAACAAGGGTTAAGAGAGAAAAGGTAAACTCAGCTCTGCCGCTCTCATTCCATCAACACCCAACTGATCCTGAACTCAGGCTGACACTCCTCTTGTTTTCCTCATTATAGAGAAAAATACTGTGACATCAGAAAAGTATCATGACTGATCGCATGTTTCTTAACATTACAATGGTTACTAAATTATATGGAATTTACGTTTGAATCCTGCAGAGTAAAGGTAGAATAATTTATTTTTCATGTTTGAAATTTTAAGTGTTCCACCACTCATAGATTGCGATACATGGTGTGGTAGAAAAACATTCACGTCTTTTTTATTATTGTTTAGTCGGTTATGTTGTGGAATGTATCACAAAGCCCCAAGAGTTATTGTTGGTAGAAATATTATATGAAATGGCAAAACTTACTTGCCTGCTCATTAGAAGTTTGTAGCTCAAGTTAACTTTGACTCTACGTTTAAAGATCATGAGCGTCGAACTTACGAATAAGTGTGCAAACATAAAGATCCGGCTGATTCATGTGCTGGCATGAAACTCTAAAATCATTAAACTTTTGTAGTATAAAGCATGAATATACCTTGTATGTGAAAAAATGAAAATATAGAATTTGATTTGATGCACAACATTTGATATTAATGTAATTAATCTAGTTCTGACAAGCACTGTTGCAAAGCTAAAATACATAAATACTATGTGTGCTTTTGAACCACATCATTTGTTAGTACACTCCTAAGAGAACATCCTATACTATCAGGGGAGAATTCCATAGCTATATTGTTCCTTTAGGAATAGTGATATTGCTTAGTAATGACAAAGTAATAACTTGAATTATTGGCAGCAGTTTGTTAGTGTTTTATAGAATGAACTGATAAAAAAAATGATCTACATTAGGTTTTTATTATATTCAACTGCATTTGTTGCAAATATATCAAATATGAAATTCAGTACAAATATGCAAACATGCTAATTCTTAAAAAAAATTGGTAAAAATACATTTATTGATTATAATGCATCTACAAGGACAAACAGAATTATGTTTTTGTCACAACTCCAGTTGAAGGAAGCTGGAAATAGAGAAAGGTACACTTCCAATGTTTACATGAGTCTGAAGTTACCAATTAGTGTAGAATCTAGGATGAAAGTAAGGCGAGAGTAGAGTACAGCCAGCACTATGAGAGAAGGAAGTATGCAATTATAGAAGGTATATGATAACATTAGTGATGGGAAGAGTAACTTGTGGTGGTGGTGGTGAGGCTTGGTGATGTGCAATAGTAGCTGATCGATAATTGATGGATGATGGTGCAGAAGTGAGAGGGAAATGGGTGCTGATGGAATGACAGCACTCCACCATTAATAACACTACAACCAACACAAATAACAACAACAACAACAACAACAACAACAACAACAACAACAACAACAACAATGTCACTTATGATTGATTACAATACTAAAAAACGAAAAAATTGGAAAGACTGCAGAAAACATTACAACGAGAGAGAAAGAGAGAGAGAGAGAGAGAGAGAGAGAGAGAGAGAGAGAGAGAGAGAGAGAGAGAGAGAGAGAGAGAGAGAGAGAGAGAAGAAAAAAAAGCAACAAACAGATATAGACATTTCCCGATAGATACTTCACAACGCTGTCTTCTTTTGACTCCCACAAGGCATATGCTTCTTTTTGTTCTCCGTTGAGGGAGCGTAGATCAGAGAACGGCCAGGCGAAGGGAAAGGGAGGAGGGGGAGGAGGAGGAGGAGGAGGAGGAGGAGGAGGAGGAGGAGGAGGAGGAAGAAGAATGGGGGAGGAGGAGGTGGAGGAGGAAGAATGGGGGAGCAAGAGACTGAAAACGAAAGTAAGAAGAGAAGTATAGAGATCGGAAAAGAAGGAATAAGGAGAGAGAGAGAGAGAGAGAGAGAGAGAGAGAGAGAGAGAGAGAGAGAGAGAGAGAGAGAGAGAGAGAGAGAGAGAGAGAGAGAGAGAGAGAGAGAGAGAGAGAAGGAAGACGGATTATACTCATTCTCAAGGAGTACAAAGAAAAATACAAGGAAAGGCAGCATTGGAGGAGAAGCTGGTACGAAGGGAGGGAGGGAGGGAGTAATGGAGGAAAGAATAGGAAATAATAACTGGAGATTGAAAGAAGAGTAGGCGAAATAGGAAGAAAAGAAAAGAGGAAAGGAAGGAAAACTAGAGAGAAAGGACTATTGCCCCCAACAATTTCTTGGAAGATGGAAGAGAAGAATGTAGTGAGGAACAGAAGAAGAAGAAATAAGATGGAATGTTTGCTTGTTTTCTTTATGATACCAGACACAAAGAGAGAGAGAGAGAGAGAGAGAGAGAGAGAGAGAGAGAGAGAGAGAGAGAGAGAGAGAGAGAGAGAGAGAGAAAGAGAAAGAGAAAGAGAGAGAGAGAGAAAGAGAGAGAGAGAGAGAGAGAGAGAGAGAGAGAGAGAGAGAGAGAAGGAGTGATATGTCTGTGAGAGGACAGCACTCTCCATTCTCACAGGAATAAAACTCCTTCGTCTCGAAAAACAACACTATTTTCCAACCCACCACCTCTCTCTCTCTCTCTCTCTCTCTCTCTCTCTCTCTCTCTCTCTCTCTCTCTCTCTCTCTCTCTCTCTCTCTCTCTCTCTCTCTCTCTCTCTCTCGTTAACTACTATTCTCGTCTTCCCTTTTCTCTTCTCTTTCTGCCTCCAGCATCCCTCTACCCATTTCCGTCTTTCTTCCTGCACCCACCAGCACCACGCCGCCTCTCCCCACGCCCCTAGAAACACTGAGCCACTCTGTGTTTTAGCTCATTGTGTGTGAAGAGAATGAAACGTAAGGTGTTCGATTGAATGAGTGCAGCTAGTGAAGGAAGAAATTTTCAAAATAAGAGTGAGAGAAAACAAAAATAGTGGGGTATCTTTTGACACAGTCGAAAGTTCTTTTTCATTTAAACCAGTGAAAAGAGGCCTATATGAGGAACCAAAAACTAAGAAGGAAGAAAAACAGGGTGAAGAAAGAAGCGCAAGGGAAGAAGTGGAGGGAAGGTGCAAGAAGGAAAAGTGAGAAAGAGAATAATTGAGGTAGTTTCCAGAGGGAAAAGAATTTCTAACGTTTGATCTTGTAATAATTGGGAGAAAATATCTCCTTTGTAGACAAGTATTGCACAGGAAAACCTATAACTTTGAGGATTTTCTTTGTTCCTGCTCTCTCTCTCTCTCTCTCTCTCTCTCTCTCTCTATATATATATATATATATATATATATATATATATATATATATATATATATATATATATATATCATCATTGTCATCATCAGTTTCTGAGTTCACTACAGGACAAAGGCCCCTTCCCAAACCTTCACTAATCTCATTTGTCATTTGTGTGTTTATTCCAGGTTACTCAAGCAAAATTTCCTATCTCATTTCTCCATATAGTTTTCTGTATGTCCTGCCTTCTTTTACCATCACTGGGTAGCCATTCTCTTACTCTTACAGTCCATCTAGTATCTCTTCGTCACATGACGTGTCCTGCCCATGTCCATTGTTTTCTTTTAGCTGTGGTCAAGATATTTTCAACTTTGGTCTGCTCCCTAATCCATGATGCTCTCTTCTTATATCTCCATGTTATGCCAAGCATTTTCGTTCCAGGGTTTTCGTAAGACTCCAGATTTCAGATCCATATGTTAGAACTGGTAAAATTTACTGCTTATACCTTTCTCTTCAACGATAATGGGATATTATTTTTCATAACATTGTGTTGTCTACCAAAAGTACTCCATCCATTCTGTATTTTGTTTCTATTTATTTTTCATGATCTGAACTTGCACCAATTTTCTGTCTTAAGTAAATGTATTCCTGGACCCATTTTACTACTTCATCTATTTCAATTTCATGGTCTAGTCACTGTAGTATGTAATTTTTGAACATCACCTTAGTTTTCTTCATATTCATCTTTAAACCAACGTTCTGGATTATTCTTTGCAACTGCAAAATCACCTGTTGCAGTTCACCTGTCGATTCGCTCATTAGAACAATATCATCAGTAAATGTGGGGAGGCGGCAGTGCAGTGGTCAGCGTGCGGGCATGACAACCCAGGGTCCCGGGTTCGATTTCCCGATATCCGTTGGCCACTGTTCTATCTTTGCTATTACCGCCGAGTGGCCAAAGATTACCCAAAAATCGCTGTCATACTGTTCTCAAAACGGAACCTGCAATGTTTATATGCTTTGTGACAGTGCAGCAGTTAGCCTCCTCGCATTCATCATCAGAAAAAACGTGAGAAATTAGAGGCGTCACTATAAAATATCGGTGCTCTTATAGTATGCGGTCTACACCATAAGCGAGGTCTACCCGCGGTCTACCCCCCCCCCTCTCTCTCTCTCTCTCTCTCTCTCTCTCTCTCTCTCTCTCTCTCTCTCTCTCTCATTTACTTAATTAATGGTAGTAAACGAACAACCTAACTACCACTGAGTCAATTGTATGAAGTAACGAGCAACCGAACTAATTTCGAGCAACAGAACTAATTTCAGAGTAGAGAATTTTATCAGAGAGTGATACCGAGTGAAGAGGTTGCAGTTTCATTTTTGAGAGATCATAATCTGCTTGATGAAGTACAAGACGTAGATTCTTGCCATAAATGTGGCTCTACAATGCAACAAAAACGGAAACGTGACCGAGGAGGTGAATTCCGACCAGTGCTTAGATGTCCTCGTAGAGGATGGATGTCAAACGTCACGTTCAATTCGGACTGGAAATAGATTTTTTCACTACACTGATTTAAATGGCAAGACAAACAGCAACTTGACTTTATGTGAAATTTTGGAACTGGTTTATTTTTTTACCATGGATATCCCCAGCAAAACTACGATAGATTTAACAGGGAAATCACCTAACACTGTTACGGATTGGTATAATATGTGCCGGGAAGTTTGCGGAGAGATCGTATCACATCGTACTAGAGGTCAGATGATTGGTACTCCTGAAAACCCAATACAAATAGATGAAGCACGTTTTGCGGGCCGCCGTAAATACAATCGTGGCCGACTCTTGACCGGAGATTATGCTCCTGAGACAGAAGATTCAGATGCTGATGTTGAAAACAACAGGAACCATGGTGCACGTATAGATGGACCTTGGGTCTTTGGATTAAAAAATGGATCGGATTGCCGCTATTTTTATGCGCTGAGACGAGATAGAGCAACTTTATTAACAATTATTCAACGAGAATGCCAGGATGGGTCAGTTATACATTCTGATGAGTGGCCAGCTTACGGTTGTTTAAGTGATATTGGATATCGCCATGAAACTGTAAACCATCAGCGTAACTACGTAGATCCAGACTCGGGTGCACATACCCAAGCCATTGAACGCTCATGGCTGGATGCAAAAATTGATATTTTGAAGAAAAAAAGATGTGTTCCCGTTCACTTATTCCAATCTCATATTGATTATTATTGTTGGCGAATGCTTAGAAAAAATTATGATATGTTCATTGCTTTCTTGAATGATATTCGTAATGTATACAAAAATTAAATAGGTATTAAAATTATTACAATTATTTTTAAAATTTTAACTATTGTTTTTATAATAAAGAAATACCTATACCTTTGTTTCCCACCTTCTTAGATAAATTCATAGTCTGCTAAAAAAAAAAATACCGTAGACCGCATACTATAACAGAAAACTTACTGTAGACCGCATACTATAACAAAAAGTTGTATGTAGACCGCATACTATAAGAGCACCGAAATATCTAATAACCTGAGCCACTAACAGGCAGAGGCTGACCATCAATAAGCCTCCATCAATGCCTACAGGCCACTATAGGTATATGATGTAAAAAAAAAATTACGATTATTATGTTTAAAGGTCCGGTTGTGTAGTGATAGCGTGCTCGACTCACAACCGAGATGTCCTGAGTTTGAATCCCCAGTCGGGCGGAGACCAAATGGGTTTGTCTTTAATGCTGTAACACCTGCTCATTCATTAGTAAATAGGTATGTGACATAAGCCGAGGGCTTGTGACCTTGCAATCCCGGCAGGAGCGG
This sequence comes from Metacarcinus magister, assembly GCA_029783475.1. Lineage (NCBI taxonomy): Eukaryota > Metazoa > Arthropoda > Malacostraca > Decapoda > Cancridae > Metacarcinus > Metacarcinus magister. The sequence continues at coordinate 7,957,643 of JAPQNM010000013.1, forward strand.
AAAGCTTGGAATCATACCCTTCTGTATGTGTGAGTGTGTTCATATGTATGTGAGTGTGTTGGGTGCTTCCTCTAACTAGAAATAATGTACGTCTCACCCTTAGGGGTAAAACAGACGTGGTATATGAAAATAATAAAATGTTTAGATAATACATCGTATAAAAATCGATGACCACATCATTACATTAACGACACGTGCAAAAGATAATCCATAATGGAAATCTGTAGGATGACCATGAAGCTCTCAGTGGCGACCACACAAAGTTATTGGGAGAAAGCGTAGTAATGAAAAAGGAAAACCAGATCTTGCTGGTCCGTACACGCTATCTTGAAGGTTACAAGAAGCAGCTATCGACAGCTTCCAGGGAATAGGATGTAAGCGTAAGAAATGTACAACAATATCAGAAAAAAGTGATAATAAAAAGAGAATTAGATCAAACCAACGATGCTTTAGACAGTGTACTGTAAAACTGTGTTGGCCTACACTATAGGCCAACACAGTTTTACAGTACACTGCTGTCCCTCCTCCTCCCTCACACTATCAAAATGCCTCTGAGGTTACAAAGACAATTGCATGGGTTCCAATTAGTATATTATTCACAAAACTTATTAATTTGACAGTCGAGAAACATTTCCATTAATATACATACATAGTTACAAACATATGGTAATGACAATGAAAGTGAAATACATAGTGAGGCTGCTACAAACACTGTTAACGCCTGTTGTCTGGATCCACATCTTCACCTCATCCTGCTTAGTAGTGTCCATTCAGAAGCCTTCCTGCCCCCCTCAGTCTCGCTCGCCCTCACTGCCACCAACCATCCAACTCTGGTGCTCTGTCATGCTAGGCTTCTCTGGTCATTACAGTGTTTCTTGGGCTCCTCTAAAAGTATCGGTGTCTTGTTTTATTTTCTTTCGTTTGATAGACTGACACTTACTTTATTCAATAAAAAAAAAAAAAATTAAACTTGCAGGGCAATGATGTAGCTGCGGGCCAACACCTGCACATCGTTGTCCACCTTAGTGCCGGAGGCGTGCACTTGTGCTGTTATTTGGCAATACACATCACTCTGCATCATCTCCTGAGTAGTCACCATCTTGGCCACGCCTGCTGGATGCCGCTCCCGTTCTAGAAGCTTCTGCTGCTTGTGAATAAGCCGCTCGTTCCAACGCGGCCTGTCGTTACGGATGGATGATGAGCACGAGGATGATGAGAAGGATGGAAAGTATTTCTCAAACCAATCCTCGGCTTCTTCTTGGGACATTTTGAAGCTCATCGGTGCCACCGCCTGTCATCGCCTGTTGCCACACTTTTGACACGTGAAGTAAGTGTGGCCCTGAAAGTTTTCCCTGCGCCAGCGAGAGTGTGAACACTTTTTCACTTCCTTCTCCCATTCCTCTTCCAAGGTGCGCTGGATGGGCTGTTGGTGTTTAGGCTCCAAGAAATATTCATCCAAGTGAGGCATGTAGTGCATTCCGAAGTTGTCTCCGTCATCTTCCTTCCAGTGGGTAATATTTTGGTGCGTGTTTGTCTGAGGCTGAAAAACTGTCTCCTTTGGAGCGGGTTGCGTGATGTGACTCCCTTGTCGTCGTGGTGCAGGTTCTCAGAGTCGTTCATGACGCTCTCTCTGCACAGCCTCACCGCTACTGACAAAGCTTTCTGAGGAAACTCCAACTGTAACTCACTGTCAAGAGCTTGTTGTGTAGTGAACATTGTGTAGTGAACATTGTGTAATGAACTTTGTGTAAATATGTACTGTGGACAACAGCAACACCCATGACAAGAGGCTAGATGCCCTTTCAGTTTCCTCCTTGTTCTTTATTTTAGGCTCAAAAAATAAACCATCAATGTAATATGTTATAAAGGAATACAATCTTCTTTCGATTGTTCCCGTTAGAGGTCGTGACAAAAATGTGATGATGCCAGTATAATAACAAAATTTTATACAGATTTCAACCTCGGTATCAATTTCGATAATAACACTAAACAGATATAGAAGGTAGTTCTGCATTCCAAAATACACCCAAACAGAATGCCTTAGCTCAATAAACAATGAAGTTATGCCTGTTTGAAGTGTGTTTGTATTGAATGCCCTTTACTTCACCAATGGTCGGGCATCAAGGCAGTGACATCACAATGAAAGTCCAGTGTCATGCACACCTGCGATTGTTATGCAGAAAACAAAGCTACAAGCACAGAGAACAGAGAAGGGAGTGTTTTGCAACGACAAACGATATACAACTTACTACGAAGCAGTTTGTCATAGCGTGGGCTCAGTAATTACATAGGTTGTGAAGAGAAAAAAGAACATCCTTCACTACTATGATCAATAAGGCACAAATCAAGCAAATCAAACGAGGCAATGTCTATCCTGTATTTGGTAAAATGTATGAAGCTGTTTCTAATACAGCTGACCTTAAACCTAAAATGAAAACCTGGAGACACTGTTTGGAAATTGAGGTAGCAAGCGTGAGTATTGTGACGAAATATGCCGCGTGGGAATCAACACTTAAATGTGGTCACCATACTAACATTTCATGATTGTATTTATCTATCTTATATTTACAATTATTTGTTTTCTACAATTGTCTCCTGGCCTTTTCCATGTCCTTGGACGCAATTTGAATCAGGTGTTTGCAATCATATGTTTGTTTTCTACATGTCATTCAACCCAGTGTTCTTCTCTTTCATTTATATTTCCAACACTAAATACTACTTCTACTACTATTACTACTATTAATAATAATAATAATAATAATAATAATAATAATAATAGTAATGATAATAATAATAATAGTAATAATAATAACAATAATGATAATAATGATGATACTTATACCACTATATTATTACTACTATTGCCGTTGTTCTTGATCTTGATGAAAACCTCAATCTTGAACTTGGGTTAAGCCAAAATGTACTTTTAAAACTTGTTTTCATCAAACCCTGAACTCTCAATCATCTCGCCGCCTCGCAGTGATGTAGCACCAACACAACACAACACATCACCTTCATCTCCGTAGTTTACTTCATAGTTATAACACGTTGTTCAGGGTTGGCAGTACAACAACAACAAAACAAAAAAACTTTGATCAAGTGTCAGGTTGACAACAAACAAACTGTGATATATACTTTTTTAAACTTCTCCATTGTTCATGTTGTTGTTACTGCTATTGAGGACTGTGAGATCATTTCAGAAGTCTTGGTTGTAGGTTGTGACGTAGAGGTCTCTGATGTGACCGGGATAATGTTGATCGCGGATAGAAAGTCCAGCCACAGTTTTCGAGCGTTGCGCTCACGGAACACATGGAACAGAAAGATGAAGAATCCTTGTGTGGTGTTGGTGATGCAGAACAGATACGAAAACACGAGGTTCGGATGGAAGAAGGTGAGCAGCCCAAATACCCATGTGAGGCCAAGGAGGGAGAACACGCTGACAGCCATCTTCAGCTGTGTGATGCGCATCTGTCTTTCAGTTATATTGCTGGTGATGCGCACGCGGCCACACGTCGTGCTGTGGATGATGAGTACGAAGAACACTAGATTGGTGGCCATAGTTATGGCGAGAGGAGGAAGGAAGGCATATTTGAAGGCCGTGCTGGACATCCAACAGATCATGTTCTCTGGCCGCTGATCACTGTCATAAAGGGAGGCGTCGTACACCAACACGGCGATGATGGGCACACAAGGTACGCCCCACGCGCATACAGACGCCTTCCAGATAAACCTTGGAATGTAAGTACCGAGAACCTTCACCAATCTGAGGTACTGATGCATCGCCTCCACCAGCATCCAGCCAAAGGAGGCCAAGATGAGGTAATGGAGGGTGACGGCCACGCCGCGGCACACTACAGGTATCAGGGTCTGCTCGATGCCAGCGAGGAACACGACAAGACTGCACAGTATGGTGAAGGCGAGGTTAACGAGAATCTGGTTGCTGAGGCGACCGCGCCACTTCTTGAAGAGGAAGAAAGTAACTATCACCAGCAACAAACTCAAGATGGAGAGAACGCACCCAATGATGCTGATAGTGTCCAGGATGACCTCGTGCACTCCCAGGTCTTGTTCATCAAAGTTGACGAGGTGCGCGAAGCACGTCAAATGATTGCATAGGCACAGCACATGGTCCTCGTGGCGGCCCTCTCTCCAGCAGCCAGCTGTTGACCAGCCGCCACGCCCCTTATTCATTCCAAAATCCCAGAAGACACATCTGGAATTAATTGCCTCACTGCTTGGCTTGAAGTAGATCTTGACAGGCTGCTTGAGGTTGTAGATGGAGCGGCCTTTGTACGTGGCTTGGATGATATGGCCGTCTACCGTTTCGTTGGGGAAGGAAGTGTTGTCATTGAACAACAGGGAGTTCCGGTAAATTGCGAACATTATTTGCGTTCTACGACTTGTCATCCCCGTGTGCATGATGTTGTCCCTCACCACCTCCTGTGTTAGGTTGTTCGGCAGGATGAGGGTTACTTCGCTACGACTCCAAAGTTCCACATTTTCTTTTCTTATTACATTCTCTTCCTCCTCTTCCTCCTCCTTACTCTCGCTCCAAGATTGGTAGCCAATGATGGACGAACCTGGCATCAGACTCACGCTAGCTAGGGACACCATCTTACTGTCACTCAGCACCACGTGGTCACTGTTGTCATTGGGAAACTTCACTTTGAAGCTGATATCCTTGAACGCCTGCAGCAGAACACTTGAAGGGTTATAGATGCCCTGCAGCTCCTCCAATACCTCGCCATCTGCCTTCATCACATTGTTGAGCGTGTGTACGATGTGGTCAAGATCCTGTGGTGGTACCGAGGACATACGGGAGAAAGACTGCATCTTCCGTGCGGTGAAATAAACATCGGCGGGATTGAGGGAGTAGCCATCGCCCGTCAGCTGAGCGAGTAAGGCGGGATCGAAGGGTTTAGTAACTTTGTTCATGTCCCACAAGCGTTGTGTCACACTGAACACCTTATCACTGCATTCCCCGGACTTGTGCCCCCAACGGTAACCGGTAATGAAATCCCCATGACACTGGCGGGTGATGGGAACGCCCTCATCCGTGACACAAAACTCTACAGGGAGCACCACCTTTGCTCCCTGAGTGCCTGGCCATGTGAGGCTCTGTTGTGTTTCCTTGTAGCAACCCAAGGTGCTTCTGGCAGTCACGGCACGGCAGTCCTTGCTAGAAAACAAACGGATCGTACTGTTGATGAACTGATTAGCGATGTTCTCCGTTTGTGATGGATTTCCAAACATGTTTTCTTTAAACTGGACGTGAAAGTGAAGAAGGATATTATTAGTCTGAGTGTCAGGTGAAAAGTAGAAGTTGTCTGTGGTGATACTATCAGAGTTGTAGTGGAGTCTTTTCATCTTGTTCAAGAAGGCAGTCACACAAGAGTCACTGGGATGCAAGGCCTTGGGGTTGATGGTGGCATCATGCAACTCTGGGTTGTACTGGATCTGGCGGGAGAGGATGGTGGAGAAGGTAAGAGCGTTGGCTATTCTGTAAAGTAGCACGTTAGACTTGACGAGGCGAAGGGGAGAGTCCATCCACATCCGGCACTCGTAATAACCTTGACTGGTACTATTCACCGTCAGTACGGCAGAATTGTTCCTAGTGATAAAGGTAAAGTCAGGTTCATACCCGCTGCCACTGTCCTCGTCATCCCCGCTACCGCTATCCTCGTCATCAAACAACAAGAGAGTCTTGGTCTGAGACAGCGACGTTCTGTAGCCGTTGACGTAGCACTGCAGGCGACTCATAATCGTTTTGTCCGGGTGTTGCACCTCCACGTGGACTTCATCCAAATTTTCGAACACTTTAATGACCGTCGCAGTCACTGTCATAGTTTTCTGACACATCACGAGCGTCTTGGTGACATTACGGCCCTGACGTATCCAGCCCGAAGTTGTGAGGGCGGGGTAGGGCAACAAGGAGTCAGCGTCCGCTCTCCAGTTCAGAAAGGTGCCACTTCTCCCCGTTGTTTCCCTTGATTCAGGAGATGATGGGAATCTGATCCAAACTGACTGATTGTATAAGTTGTACATGTACTGCCTGAGAGTCCAATCCATGAAGCCGATGCTGGGATCCGGAAGTTGAGCGCCTTCCCTCTCACACAGCGCCGCCGCTTCGTCCCAACCAAGCCCAACTTTGTTTTGGAACATTTTAAAGCAGATTTCTTGTCCACCTGGATACTCACTCCCAAACCAGCCGCCTTCACATATTGAGATGTTGTCAACGATTAAGCCTGGTGTGGTTTTTTGCCAATGCTGACTCGGAACAGCGAGCAGTCCTCTCATGTCGAGGACAGAAAGGAAAGGCAGTGAATCGTCGCAGGGGAGAGTCAGCATGACAGAGGCCTTTGTGTCCAGTGCCAGACACTCCTCCTCTGCAGACGGCTGTCCCGCCGCCCATGATACGTTGTAAATACCCAACCATTCACTGGGGTTGGAGGAATAATTTGATGTTAAGTCAGGACTCAGGATTGCTAAGGGGGCGAAGGGTGTGAGTCTCCTAGCAGGAAGCCAAAGCCTGCTGCTTTCTCCTCTGCCTTCTAGCCACTGCTGAACCTCATGGTAGAGGGTCTCTAAAACATTTTCTTCCTTAAGTAGTTGCGCAGCATCCAGAAGGCTCATTTCGTTCTTGCTGATGTACGTAGCATGGAAACCCTCGTCCCACGTGCTGGCAGACGTCAGCAACACGCAGAAGGTGCCAGCAAGTCCGGTGTAGTGTTTCGGACAGAAGTCAAATCGCTGGCACTCTTGGCGGTTATGGTGGATGGTGGCCCCATGTGTATAGTTCCAGCGGCAGTGGCCAACTAGCAGCCCTCCGTCTGCAGCTTCACATCGGTAGTGGTGTGGCTGCACCTTTCCCACATCCGAGAACGGCCATGTGATGGAGTTCCCGTAGGAGAGGACGTCTGTCAGGACTTTGCAGTGTGTGGGAAAGGACCACGTCGAGGAAGCTTGGAATTTGCCCTGTTCTATCATGTAATCAATGTTTTCCTTGTTATCAAGTTCCTGTAGTAGTCTCGTGAAGGTGTCATTGTCAGAGGGAAAATAAATTTGAACTGTAGAGGTCACAGAAACACTATTAGATACTATGTCGTCTTCTTTCACCATAGAAACCACATTGATGGTGGGCTTGATAACCTTCAGTAATTGTTGGAATGCTCCACGCACCCTTGTCTCCAGGGCACTTGTGGTGTCTAGCGGGTCGTCTCTGTAGTGGCGTTGTTGAAGGTGCAGTAGGAGTACCTCCTGTCCTTCCAACGTCACCAGCACCTTGTTGCTGGTTTGACGGGCTGCAGAGTTGGGCAACCACATCTCACACCAGTAGGTGCCTTGGAGGAGGAGATGCGAGAACGGACTTGGCAGGTTTGCAGGTACGATGGTAGAGTTGTTCACGGGAAGGTACACACCGTCCTGTGGAGGACAGAAGTGTTAGTGTGTGTGTGTGTGTGTGTGTGTGTGGGTATGTATGTGTATGTGTGTGTGTGTGTGTGTGTG
>JAPQNM010000013.1:7975148-8002648 GCA_029783475.1 Metacarcinus magister
ATTAATTTGGGATTAGTAGTTGTTGATTCAGTAAGATCTTCGAACTCGCGATTCTGATTTGAAGCGAATTGTTTCTGAAACAGAGTAGCCGCGGCGCGTCCACTTCTCTGTAAACCAAGTACATAACAACACGCCTATTCAGAGCCCTTGCCTTAGCCCCTTAATTTCCCTCACTAGTCATGGGTTTTGATTGTTCTTATAGTGCATATGTACATACATAAGTATAATGAGTTGTAATTAGCTCATTTATATTTGTTTGTGAATGAAGAGGTTATCATGAAATACATCGATCCAGTACCACTAGAGTGACTAGACAGTCAACAACTACCGAAGCTAAGTACAACATTCGTTTTACTAAATAGCTACGTTACGGGTGTTTAGTATATTTCCTAGGCATTAATAATTGCAATTATTTGGTATTTAGTCTGCAACCTACAAAAAATGGTACACGTAAATGATTGTCAATTACTTAATCTAATTTTTTTTTTTAATTCAATTTAGTCGTATTAATTTATGAAGTGTGTTCCGTACTAGCGACTAAAGTTTTTCCAAAATATATTTACAATTGAATTTCGATGGTATTTGTGTTACGTATATAACGTGCCTGAAAGGGAACTCCAGATATCACGCTGCGGCTGAGCTACACTTTGGTGAACTAACACACTAAAGGAATCAACATTATATCATATTGATAATTATATGTAAAATAATATGCTTCATACATCCCTTCCCTTCAATAAGCCTTTTTTTCCCTCATAACCTCAGCGTTCATTACTCTCAATTAAGATTCCTTTACCAAATTTTCAATTACCTGTGTAATAAGCAGAATAGTACTGTATTGCCTTTCGCTTTCACCCCTAATCCCCTTACACTCCCAAGTACTGTGGTATGTAATAATGGCTATAACAGAGGCCCTGGACCGTCCATTTATCTGATCCAACCCACTCGTCAGGTACTACATAGAGGGTGCCGCTGCTTCCCTTCCGTTATTCATTAATGAACCTCCCTTCCCAAACATAGCATTACATTTATTTTCATATTATCATATATTCTTTCTTCAGTCTTTCCTATGACCGACTCATCCTTACTGATTTATCTTCCCACCTTTATATCAACATGTGGTCTGCATCTTCCCCTTTCCATTTAAACCTTTCCTCGAAGCAGTGTTTCATCCTTCCAGCTTTTTAACTTTTGTCCAGCTTATCCACTTTTATTGTGTAGTTATTTATTTATATTTCTTCTTCCTTTTAATCTCGTGAACTTGGATACATTCCTTCCTATTTTTTATGTTATTTTTTCTTGTTTTCACGACACCATGGCTTCCTTTTTTTCTATATTTCACTATAAATTTAATACTATATATCTATATTGAGTGTGCCTGCCTTTATTACTGCATTTGTGAATATGTGGGATAGGTTCTGTATTTCCCTTATTTTGTAATTTACTCATTTGTTTTTTTTTATGCCTTATTCCTTTTTTAACTAACTATCTCTTTCCAAACCATTTTCTTCCAAGTTAAGTTTGTAATTTAAATAATGTAATCAGAACTTCAATTAATAATCATATTACTCGCCGCATATCACATTTCTTTCCAGTCTAATTAGCATTTTCCAAATTTGCAAAAGTCATAATCCATTTGTATAAAAGAAATGACACCTGTCAAGCCTAATTAACTGTTCATGTATATTTGTGATACAAATACCTCACCGATGTAGAAGAGGACAAGTTGTTATAAAATTAATGATAAGGATAAATAGGAATGTGTGTGTGTGTGTATGTCTGTGTCTGTGTCTGTATTTGTGTGTCTGTGTCTGTCTGTCTGTCTGTCTGTATATTTACATAGCTATATTGTATTTACCTAGTTGTATTATATTTACCTAGTTGTATTGTATTTAGCTAGCTGTATTGTATTAACCTAGTTGTAATATACAGGGCTTGAGCTAGACTCGTGTGGTCCTGTCTCCGTATCTATATTTGTTCAGGTTTTCCTTCAATTGTTGTACATTATTTGTCATCATCATCTCTTCTTTCAGTCCATTCCAAGTATTTATAGTTCTCTGGGGAAAACTGTACTTTTTCTTGTCATTCAAGCAAATTCCTTTTTGCAATTTTTACTTGGCCCCTCAAATTTCCAGTCTCTCCTGTTCTCTATATTAGATTTTTTCTATCTGTTTTTTCCAGGTTGTTCATCAGTTTATATGTTGTAATTAGGTATCCTCTTTCTCTTCTCTTCTTCTTCAAGTGTATTTAGTTGTATTTCTTTTAATCTTTCCTCTTATGTTAGGTCTTCCAAATATGGCACCATTTTAGTTGCAATTCTCTGTATTCTTTCTAATTTCAACACATTTTTTTTCTTGTACGTGGACCATATTACTTCTACATATTCCAGTTTTAGTCCAATCATTGAAGAAATCATTTTTCTCACCATATCTTTATCTAGGAAGTGAAAACCCATCCGTATATTTCTTAGAATCATGAATGTGTCAAGAAAAATGATATATATATATATATGTTTCTCTGGTGATAAGTTGTCCTGTATTACCACTCCCAAATCTTAATCTATTGATATAATGTTTTTTCCTAACGTATACGTCCAAGAGAGAGCGTGCGCGTGTGTGTGCGTGCGTGCGTGCTTACCTAGCTGTAACATACAAAACAAGAGCTATGCTCGTACTGTCCCGTTTCCAAATCTACTATTATCCAGTTTGCTTTTGAAATCATGAATATTTCTTGCATTAACCACTTCTACATCAAGTTTATTCCAGGCTTCTATGCTTCTATATGGGAAGCTATATCTTTTTATGTCTCTCTTGCGTGTAGTCCTTTTTCAGTTTATTTTCGTGTCCTCTTGTATTTCTGTCGTCCCACGCAAACAGATCTTCGCTGTCACTTTTTTCCAGACCTTTTAAGGCTCTATACAATGCTATAAAGTCTCCCCTTTCTCTTCTTTTGTCAAGAGTTGGGTAGCATTAACTACCCTTCGATGGAAGAAGTTACTGAATTTAGATAACTTGCTTGATTCGGTGAAAGCATGAAAACCACTATATATTTGATAGTTTTGAACCTTGCTGTCCTTCTGCTGCTTAGTTTGGTCTCATAGAAAGCCAAGTCAGTTCCATACATAGAGTAACTTCATCTCACTTATACAACCCTACATGTATGCCTATTTAGACACCACCGTTTGAGCTAATTCTGCTTCAATTCTTGGTTCACAGAAGATAAACATCTAGGGGAAAGATTTCCACCCATCCACCTTTCAGCCTTCGGGGGTTTGCTACAAGGTTGGTAATCCAGGTTAGTTGCACATGAATGTAATAGGCACACAAATTGTCACATTGTTGCATCTAGAAAATTTATTAATGTCATATAAATTCCATCTTTGCATAGAATTGTGCCACAGCTCCTCTGGCCAAAAATATTACATTGATAACTTTTACCCTGCCTTACACAACCAGGTTTGTCTCTTGATTACATAATTTTGTATGAGTATGTTCCTACTCTCCCAGCTTTCTTGATTTACTAAACGAACTTAATCCTCAGCAGTTTGCACATTTCCTTTTATTCCCTTCACTTTTATACATCACAAAACACTCTCAGTCGTTCTTTGGGCATGATTTCACAGTATTCTCATCTTTCATCACTCTTTCATAAATGTAATTCAAAATCATACCACTCTCCCCAAGTGACTTTCTATGCTACATTTTCTTCAATAAATTCAACATGCTTTTATTTTTATCTATATCATATTCTTCAGCATTCACACTCACTTTCACTCTGCCAAAGCTATCTACTTTTTGTCATTATCTTAATCTTTCAACTTTTACAGTTCTAGATATTTACCTCTCCTTCACTTCATTGTATTCCAACCTTCTTATGTTCTTATGTTACATAAAACCACTCTTGTTCTCTCATCCTTCACACATAATCTCTTTCTTGAAAACCCCTTTTTTTTTCCTTTGATGTTTGTCATTTCTCATTAGCTCTCCACTGTTTCTCTTAACTCTTCACTTTCCTACCCTTCCTGCATGTATTTCATCCACAGCCTTCCCTCCCTTGTTTCCAAGTAGCGGCTGTATCTTCTTCCTGAACAGCGGTAGGCCTACTCCATTATTCCAGCATTCCCTATTATCTACTCCTCCATCCATTTTGCGGGTACCACACACCACTAACACAAATAAAAGTTCCCTTCCCATTTTTTCCTTTTCATTTCTCCTCCTCTTCTTTTTCCCCATTATATAGTACAACTTTCTTTTCCCATCAATCCATCATAAGAACATAAGAACATAAGAAATAAGGAGACTGCAAGAGGCCAGCTAATGACCTACACGAGGCAGCTCCTTGTCCCCCACCCTTGGAATAATCCAATATTTAGTCATCCCACCTGTCATCCCTAACCATACTCTGATCCAACCGTTTTTTATAGCTAGATGTTATTTCACAATTTGTTTTATCCAGTGCTTATTCAACTTTTTATCTTTAACTTTTCTTTTCACTAATTTTACAGAGCTTAGCATCTACCAAATAGTAGTAAACAATCATTCTTACATTTACATAGACCCGTTTTTCATCCAAGCACACTTTTAGTTGAAACTCCCAACTCCCTATTTGTACAGGGCGTCCTACTATTTATTGTTTTTTATGTTTGCTTTAGTAATGAAAGATTACATAGTTCTTGGCAAAAAATATTATATATACATACGAGTCGTTCCAGCTTACTTTTAGCAGTAGGTGTTTTTTTTTTTTCAATCATATACTACCACCGTTACCCCTGGGCCCAGACAGGAGAAAGGAAGGAGACAAGAACAAGTTCTGAGTAGAACATTTTCTGCACACATATTCTCTTTTCGACGTACTCGGATTATTTTAATTACGCACGACGGCCATTGCTCCTGGGCTCAGGCCAATTTTAAGAATCTACCTAATGCCTTAATTAATGAAGCAAGTAGAAAGGATAATGTACGTGTATATTAGAATTTCTACTCAGTATAACATTCCCTTATCTTTCCTTGCCTCCTTCCTTTTCAGCAAACTCCACAAGTAAGTCGAAACGAGCATGTGTATTTGGAACACTTTTTGGTTAGAATTATAGATTTCATTTGTTACTTCAAACTTTGGGTTCTTACAAAAATCTTAAATATAAACAATGTGTTCTGTTTTTTTCTTCGGTGCCATCATATATATATATATATATATATATATATATATATATATATATATATATATATATATATATATATATATAGCGCCTCAGCCATGCAGTGGTTAGCACGTCTAACTACGAATCCGCTGAAAGGACAGTCGGCGTACAGCTCTCCCAGCTGTCCATCCTCCCAAATTTGTAGGTCGGTAAATGGGTACCTAGGGTAACCTGGGGAAGATAAACTGTGGAAAGTCAGATGTCACAGTGGCCCTGTGTCCCGGCGTAACGGATTTAATTTCCACCACAGGCTCAAAGGCCAACGTGACAGCAAGATCCGGATATACCTGGTATATCTGGATCTTGTGCGACAGATGAGCGACAGATGAGCGCCTGCAGCTACGCGCTGCTACAGCGTGTGCCCCCACTTTACTTTTACCATCCTACGTGTATGAATTTCCTTTTATCATACACATCCATTACTTCTTTCGCACCAATCGTTTCATCTCATGCAATAGTCATTTCACGTTGATCTGATGATTACTTTCTCCAAGTTCTTGAAGCCTCTCGCAGTAACTTTCGTTCTCTCCATTATTCACTCCCAGGTCCAGGATCAAATGCAGTACTACGAATATCTCCATTTGTTCGTCCTCGCTTACGTCAACTCCTCTATATCTATATCTTCTTTGCTACCCAGTATTTTTTGCATGCATTATTTTTTTTCACAAAAGATTCAAACCTACCAAACCTTTTCTTCCCCTTTGAATTCAATCTCGCATATATGTAGGTCGCTTTCATCTATAATGCAACTTTATCGTCTATCATCTTCTATCAATCTATCTATAGTCCTGACACCTCGTTCCCTGAAAGGGGATGGTTACTGAAGAAGAGTTTCCTCCTCTCCCTTTCCATATTCTCCCTCCTTGCTTGTTCAATCCCTTCCCCTCTATCAGCATATATTTCATACATGTAGTACTCCTTTACCCTATCCATTTTACAGCTGGCCTTCTAGGACCCTCAATTTCACCGTCATACACTTTTATCACAAACTCTTTAGTCTTCATTCTCTTAAGATGACCAAAGTACATAAAAAAAACTAAAATTCACCCATTCCACTACACCACTTTTTGCACAAGTTCTCCTGCCACGTCTTCCATACACGCTTTCATTGTTCTCGCCCTCCCTTTTTGTTACACCACATGCTCCTCTCTGATAACTTATTTCCACAGCATGCACTTTTGACTCATTCCCTATTTTATTTACAAGTCTTTGATCCATACGTCAGTGTTGGCAGGAGAATACTGATTCTCAAACCTCTCTTTACCTCCATGGACACATTCCTTCTTTTCATAATCCTTGCAAGTGATCTTATGACACACCTGCCTTTCACAGCCCTCTCTCTTGCTTTTTCCTTCCATCTCTCCATGTTTGCATGGCACTATCCCTAAATACTTAATCTCTTTCGCTGCTTCCATTATTTTTCCTCCTAGAAGTAGCTCACACCTTCTTACTGCTGGCACACTCACCCCATAAGGTGTAATGAAATCCACTACCTCCGCTTGCCTCCTTACAAAATCATTATCTTACTTTTACCAGCATTCACTTTTAGCTTCTTTCTCGTACAAATACTATAGAATTCATCCACCACTCCTTGAAGTTCCTCTACCGTTTGCAAACAACACAACACCTTGTCATTTGGAAACAGGTATGCTATCACCGCTCTACACATTCCATTTATCTTCAGCTATGCATTTACATTCCGCAATTTTGGTTTAATTTATCTCATGCAGGCATCCATATAAAAAATATCAAACAGCCATGGCGACATAACACATCCTTGTCTTATTCCCTCTCCTAAAGGAAAACTTTCCCTCAGCTCTCCATCCATCCTCACATATGCACTTGCCTCCCTAAAGAATACATTAATGTTTCCCAGTAACTGCCCTCCAACCCTCTTATTCCAGGTCACATATTATAAACATACATTCTACCATTGTTTCTACTCCATATTTGAACATTTCAGCATTTATTCCATCCACATCTGCAGCCTTATCATAATACTAAAGTTTGTCTATTGCTTTCTTTACTTCCTTTCTATCCATTCATTTTTGCACACACACATGTTTTTCACTTGCTTCCACACGCATATTCAACATTATTGCTTTATTTACTGTCTTCTCATTCATTTAACATTGAAAGTGACTCTTCCGTACTCCATTCACTTCCTCTTTACCATTTACATGCACTCCATCCTCTCTTAATTCTCACATTCAGCCACCCTACTCCTCTCTCTTTCTTAACTTAAAGGTAATCAAATAATCTCCCTGTACTAGGTAAGGTTAACGAGAGCACTATCTCTTTCACCATCATTTTTAACTTCCTTCCAAAAGAACTCTTTATTTTCATTAAACTTCTCACCCGGCTTTATACCAAACTATTCATTCATTTTACTTTATACTCTCTTTTACCTTCCTAATCAACAACTTCTATGAAGTTCTTCTCATTCTTATTTCTTCTTCCATATTTCTTTGCAACATTTTCTTATATGCTCTCCTCTTCCCCCTTTATCTGTCCACCATGCACTCCCCTTTCTTTGACTTATCAGAATTCTATACCCAACCACTGCTGCTGCTTCTTAGTTAACGCTACATAGTGATCTGACCATTCAAACATCCCTCTCACTGTCTTAATATTCAACACATTTTTCCTCAATTTCTCTTCCACTGCTATATAGTCAATCACACTCTTCTGCTTACCCTTCTCACCTCTCCTTCTCCATGTGTACCTGTGGATCATTTTATGCTGAAAAAGGTGTTTGCTAGAACAGACTTCTTTCTGCACATTTCCACCTGGTATTCACCATTTTCATTCACTATCCACGCCCTTCTTTCCTACCACACCTGCTACCTCACTATTTCCAACTCTTCCATTAATACTGTATCTCCAATAAACACTATTCTACTCCCTCTTCTAATATTCATCAGACACTCATTCACATTATTTCAGAACTTCCTCATCTCCTCTCTCCCATTCTGCTTCTCTTATAATTATACAAATGCATACACACAGACCCATGCAAATTTCATTATTCCCATCTTCCCAACTGCCCACGCTATCCTAGACCCTTGTATCTACGTGCTTGTATGCCTTCCCATATCTTAGGAGACATTAGGATTAAGAAAAATAAATAAGCCCCCAAAACTAGGTAGCTATATACCATATAGTTCTGCTGCCATGAACCAGGATCGAACTCACAACCCTTAGGCCACGAGCCACCTGGCCTCCCTGGGAGACATTAGGAGTGGACACCTTTCTTTTCCTTTCCTTATCCACTCCCCCATACTTCACTCTCCATCATGCAATCCATCACTCCACAACCTTTTATGGGTTTCCTGTACCCCAATAATTTCCAACCTTCCTCTTCCAAAACTCTCTGCTCTCAGGCCATTCACATTACTGACTATGATGATTATTTAGACGATCTCGATCATACAAGGCGATTTTGACGAGGGAATCCTGTGCGGACACAGGTGGCCATTAGGCACGTTGCTCATGAGCCTCGGAAACCCTCACACCCACCCAAGCCTTCGTTCGTTCCTCCTTATAAAAGTAAGTTTGAATCTTTTATGTTGTGTATTTGTTTATAATGTTATTGATATAATATTTTGTTGACACAAAATCATAGGTAAGTAGTGAACAAATGATTAGAAATTGGCTGCTGATAAACCATTCTAATTGTTGCCATTAATAAAATTCTGTGATCACCGCATCTGCGCTAACTTATTAGGTGTGATAGCAGAGGGATGGGTGTAACTGAACAAGCTCTCCCCTACCTCAAGGTGGATAACTCTATCCATCATAGCCATTTTGTTTCCCCCACTGTGATTGCTCTTCCTGGAGGATCACGAGTCCCTAGAATCGTTAACTGCCAATGTGTTGTACCCTCCCTGTTGGTTCTACTTCTTGGATTATACTAACTGTAAACACCACGTGGGGATGGGCTATACCCCACATTATTTGTAAAGGTAAGTGAATAATCCCCCCCGAACTAGGCAACTATTAACCAGTTCTGCTAGCGTTAACGAGCGCTACCCCTCAAATTCAGACTACGGTGAGCACTATCAAATACATCCTGGCCCCCACTTCAATAATACATAGGATTGCTTTTGTTTTCCCTTCCCCAATACTTGCACACTTCTGATTAACCTTATTGGTTACGATACTAACACTGGGCAAAGCAGTCTTTCTATCCTCCTCATACGTACATCTATACATTCATACGCCACAACTTATAAGTTTAGTTTTTCTGGTTTAATAAATAAAAAATTCCTTGACGAAGTATTTCTAAATTACAAAATGCAGATTCCTGTGTGAGAGAAACAAATTTATTTTTTAGTTTTTATTCATGATCGACTTCATGTGAACGTCTGACCACATTAGTCAAAAAGACCCATGCCGAAGTCTTCATCGGACTCCTCTTCCTCCTCCTCAACCTTGGGAGCCTCCTTGGGGGCTTCTGCAACAGCTGCAACAGCAGCTGGAGCAGCAACTGAAGCAAACTTGCTTGGATCCTGAAAATCAACATTAAAATTACTATGGTATGACATTTGGATGTGAGTGGAAGCATGTTAGGTGTGAATGAAGAAAGAATGAGTTTAAGCCAAGTGCTGAGAGCTTACTGTTTTATGTTCACAACCCTTCCAATAAGCTTATGTCCTCCCCAATTACCGCCCCCCCCACCGAGTGGCCAAAGATTACCCAAAATTGCTGCCATACTGTTCTCAAAACAGAACCTGCAATGTTTATATGCTTTGTGACAGTGCAGCAGTTAGCCTCTCTCGCACTCATCATCAGAGAAAACGTGAGAAATTAGGCGTCAATATAAAAAATCTAATAACCTGAGCCACTAACAGGCGGAGGCCGAACATCAATAAGCCTCCATCAATGCCTACCGGCCACAATAGGTATATGATAAAAAAAACAAGCATGCAATCACCAACTGACACCTTTCATTTATCATCAGCCTTGCACCTACATTCCCCACTCTAGCTTTCATTTCCCATCCATAATAATAAACAGCAATGGTGACATCACACATCCTTGTATCAGCCCGACTAATTTAGAACTTACTTAGCTCTCCATCCACCCTCACACATGCACTTTGCCTTCCTATAAAACTGAGTCACTTGCAAACAGGTATGCCACTATGCACCACCGCCCAACCCATTCCCTTCATCTTCAGTTTTGCACTTTACCTTTTATTTCTCTCACACGCCAATCCATAAAAATCACACACCCTTGTCTCGTTCCCACTCCTATAGGAAAACTCTCCATCCACCCTCACATAAGCACTCGCTTCCCTATAAAATGCCTGAATTCCTCCCAGTAACTGTCCTCCTACGACCTATACCATAAATTTCCAGAACGTTTCAAAGAGCTTCCCGTTCAACTCTACATATACATTTTTCTAGGTCCATGAAGGGTGCATACAGTTTTTATGCTTCCCTAAGTACTTCTCTACCATAACTTAATTGCAAATATCTGGTCCACACAACTTTTTCCTTTCCTAAATCCTCCCTGCTCCTTGCTAACCTTCCCTTTGTTTACTTCCATTAGTCTCTCCAACTCTGTCATACACTTTATATGGCACAATAAGCAAACTTATCCCTCAATAATTATTACAATCATCTTTACAACCTTTCCTTTTATGCAAGGTCACAATAATTGCATTCTTCCACTCATCTCTCACTTCTCTCAATGCAAGGTCACATATCAGGAAGATCCATTCTACCCTTTTCTTTTCCACTTTTACAATTTCTACCGTTATTCCATCCACACCTGCAGCTTTACAAAACTAAAGTTTGTATATGGCTTTCTTCACTTCCTATCAATTCCTTTTTGTACACACACACACGCTTTCCACCTGTTTTAACACACATGCTTAACACTTGCTTCTCTTCAACACAAGAATGTTCTATGAAAACAATAGCAGTCATTTAAGGCTTTAAAGTATATATAAAAAAATTATACAGGGACCCTACATCGAGTATGTATAAAATATGAACAATTAGAGGATTCTTGATTTGGTTAAGTAACAAAGTTGAGAAAAGGTAAAATTACTTACAGCCAAGTATTCCTTCAGTCTCTCTGCCTCCTTGAAGGTGATGTCTGTGACAGCAGCAATAGACAGCAGCTTCTTGAAACCATTCACAATTGAATGAGGCACTGACACAATGGTTGGATAGCCAATGGAGAGTGACAGTGAAGCCACTTTACACAGTCCCTGAAGAAAATAAACAAGTCAGTATATTCACTGGGTAAAACCAGCTAGTTTGTACTAAGGAGGAAATCTCTCAATCATCACAATTCACTATTTTAAGCATTAAAACTATTAGATAAAGCTTACATCTTTGAATGACTTCATCAGGTCTTCATCAGTGATGTCAAGTACACGAGGAGAGAACACTGTCCCTTGGTCATACACTTGCTGAACCACAAGGCCATAAGTGAATGGAGAGATATTCAGCATGTTGAGAAGTGTGGCCTCGCTGGCACCCACTTTGTCTCCCTCCTTCACCAGCTGCACATCATTCTGAGGGAAAAAGAAAGATTTTTCTTAGTTAGTCTGAATCTTTTGGCTTCAGTTAAATGTATAGTGGACTGAATTTTCTGATGATGTGAAGTTGCAGAGTGAAAACGAACTTCAAAGTGGTGCATGAATTTTATAGAGTATGTACTCTAAAATCCATCCACCACTCTTTGAAGTTTCTCTTCACTCTGCAACTTCACATCATTAGAGATAGTCTTAGGATAGAGAATGGAGGAAAAGAAAGAGTTCAGTATTTGGGAACATTGCTATGTAAGTATGGAGAAATGGAAGGAGAAATACGAGCAAGAGCTGCGAAAGACAGGTGCCATAGGATCACTTGTAAGGATTATAAAAGGAAGGAATGTACTCATGGAGGTAAAGCGAGAGTTAAGGAACAGTATTCTCCTGCCAACATTGATGTATGGATCAGAGACTTGGACATGTAATAGAGGACATCAGTCAATAGTAAGTGTTGTGGAGACAAGTTATCCAAAAGCATGTGGCATGACAATATGGAAAGGCAAGAGTAATAAAAGTGTATGAAAGATATGGTATGGGAACTTGTGCAAATGGAATACTAGTCACAGTGTAACACTGCCAAGATAGTACACAAGTAACATGTGAATCATGATGTTAAGTTAAATTAATATTTTCTTGCTAAGATAACTGACAAAAACATTGACAAAGATGGAAATGTAGAGGTAGTGAGTGCACCCTGCATCATGAACTACTACTCGTGGTATGTGCCCCTGGAAGTACATTTTGGGGACAAGTGTGTATTTACAAAGGACAGGTTGAAAATGAAAGGAATAAAAAAAATCACTGAAGGAACTAAAACCATAAGTGGGAAAGATGAAGGGTACTGGAACTAGGAATTCTGAGGAAAATAATAGTTGGCCACAGACAGTCTGTGGCTGGACAGTAATACCAGCTATGCATAAAGTTTTAAAACTGTAAAGATGTTGGAAAAACACTATGAATGTGGCTATTCAAGAGAAAGAATACTGTACTATATAAAGGAATCAAGTGCGGTGATATACAAAAATATTTTGCTGCTCAATGCACAGACAAGAAAGTAATGAATAATTAAACCTCATTCGAATATTCAGATTGTGGTATAGACACTCCTAAAACTGTCTGCAACTCCTCTCACATAAAAGCAGCTTCCTCAACATGCCCATCCTTTTAAAATGTTTAGCTGTACTGTTGGCCCTAGCACTCACAAATACCGCTTCCACATGCAAAAGATCAAAGGTAAGTTTTAAATTAATTCATTGTCTAATTGGCAGGTGTCAGTCATAGGTCTGATGAAGGCTCTCTTTAGATGGTTGGCCTCTGCCCGTTAGTAGCGCGGGTTTTTAGATTTTTTATAGTGACACCTCGTTTTTCTTTGTTTGTTGAAGGAAAGACTACATGCTGCTGTGGAAGCTCATCAATGCATATATAGCTTTGCAAATCCCATTGATTTTTGGCCACTCGGCGGTAATACCAAAGAAAAGTGGCCACTGGATATCGAGACTCTAAGTTCGCCAGCCCAACCGCTAGCCAAATTAATGTATTCATGAAGCTTACTAAAGAGTGTTAAGGAATAGTATCCTCCTGTCAACATTTATGTAAGGATCAGACTTGGACATGGAATAGGGCACAAGCAAAGACAGCGTGCTGTGGAAATGAGTTATGAGTGTGTATGAAAGATGTAGCATGGGAACTCATGCAAATAGTGAAATATAAGGTAAGGTAGGTAAAGTGGGGGCATTTGCTGTAGCTGCAGGCCTGTGGGCCACTGTGACATCCAACTTTCCAGTTTTGACCTTCCCCAGATTTCCCTAGGTTTCCCTGGAAAGTCCCTAGCGCCTCAGTGGTGCAGTGGTCAGTGCGTCTGACTATGAATCCACTGGCCCGAGTTTGATCCCGGACGAGGGCAATCAGTGCACAGCTAACCCAGCTGTTCATCCTCCCAAACAGGTTGGTCGATAAATGGGTATCTAGGAGTGAAATGTGCTGTAGTGGAATAGGTGAAAAGAAATACTTTGAGGTGGTTCGGTCCTATGGAGAGAACAGCAAAGACTTTGTCAAGAAAGTATATGCGAGTGAAATTGATGGTCCTAGGAGAAGACCAGTTTTAAGATGGAAGGATAGAGTAAAGAACATGCATCAGAGTTGCTGATAGAGGGGGAAAGATTGAACAAGCAAGGAAGGAGTGTATGGATAGATAGAGGTGGAAGCTCTTCTGCTGTGGCCATCCTCTTGAGGGACATTCCCGGAGGAACTAAGACATCAGAAACTATAAAATAGATAGTTTGACTGGAACACGGACATCCTAGACCAGTCCAAGGCCCTTAACCAATTACATTATTCCCTATACTTACCACAATTTCAATGGTACCCCTGGAAATCTTGGTTGGGATCTGCAGAGCCTGGAAGAAGCTAGTCTTCTCAGGACCAAGACCGGTGTTCTGGTTGGGAATGGTCACAGGGCATGGAGCAAGGGCTCCAGCACGAGCAGGGGCCTTCTTCTTGTTGGCCAGCAGCTTGTCACGCACATCCACCAAGTCTTCATTGGTGAAAACGAACCCCACGTTGTTCACAATATAAGGAAGGAGCCTGAAAGGAAGTAACAATCAGTTTGTAAAAATAAAATCAAATAAATTATCCAATGTAAAGACAAACAAGAAGGATAACATCAAAATGGAAGTGAACATTCCCACATATGGAATGAGTCCAGGTCCAACTTTGAAGACCTCTAATCCTTCCTGTTACAGGGGTCAGTGACACTACACTTTTCGCATTGCTCATCCTTTACTGCCAGACACTAATAGCAGCTGTATAGAGATGTTTTGCTTTAATGTTCATGGCAAAGTGACTATTAATCATAGCTATATCAGGTCTCATTTTAAAGCTTTGCAGTTGTACTGTAACACACTATAGCCCGCCCCCCACCAAAAAAACTAATTTAAATCTTAAAATGAGATTTGAAATCAGCCAATATGCAAAAATGTTGTGCATAAGAAAGAAAGCCTGCCAATAAAATTAAGATAGTATCATTTTTTCACCATGATGTAGCTCAGCAATTCTTAACCTTTTCCAACTTCATCACCCCTTGTAATCAGGTCTACACAATCCAGTATCCCCAAACCTCTAGTTATAGGGAACATTGGCACTCATATATTTCACATATTTCCCAGCAGCCTCTTGAGGTGCAACCACCCCAGGCAAGAAACACTGATGTAGCTGAAAATATTTCCTTTCCTATGATGTATAGTTAATTATAATTTGACCAATATCTTTCTGACAGACACCCAAGTGTATCCTACCACTACGGAAGCAGCCATGAGACGACACTATTTGTTTACCCATGAAAAGCCGTGTTGTTCACACAGACTACAACAGACCTTCAATTATAAACTGCCTATCATCCAACATTTGAAGACTTGCTATAATTTTTTTCAATATACACTAAGCTCTCGCTAAGTCAGAACAATAGGGGCTCCAGCACTCCTGACTTAAGAAATATTACATCTGAAATCTCCACCCCCATTCAATAAATGTAAAATCAATACAAAAATTAAATATTCACTAATTTAGATGCAGCAAATAAATATGGCAGTGCTTACAGGTACGGTAGCTGTATCCTCATAGTGCTTGCTTATAGATATGGCAAATGCCTAACTTTTGGGTGATAAAATATAAAAAGCTTATATTACCGAACCTAAAATTGAAGCCCAAAAATAATACCAAATTAGTACATCTGACATACTTGGTAATGAGTGGCAGAGGGCAGAAAATAGTCGTAATTATAAAAATGTGGATTATTGTACTGTAAAATAAAAATATATATATACAAAAATACTACACCAAAGTTCTTTAAGTGCAAGTAACAATAAAGTGTTTTATCACCATGTACCTCCCAACAAAATAGTCCACTTCGTCCAATGTTAGGTCTCACACAGTGCATACATACACTATATGAGCATGTGTATCAACTTGAAAATGTATACCATGTGTGTGAAAGATACTAGAGTGGCAGTCTTACTTCTCAAGGTTGGGATTGGTCTCCAAGTGTCCTCGGATGGCCTTGCGCATCATGGTGTTCTTGCCCATGAGCACGACAGCACACCCACGCAGGGCCATGCGGATCTCCTGCATCTGCTTGGAGCCCACATTATCGGCACCCACGATGAAACAACGGCTGTATTCATCAAACAGCTGAGTGATCTTGGTGAAGTAGTTAGCCTTCCAAGTTGGCTTGTCCACCCTAACCATCTTGAATCGTGGATTAAGGCACCGTTAAACCGGACTTAGGGACTGCAAGAGAAGGGCATCATGTAAGTTATCAAAAACAAACAAATAAATAGTATATAGATAAATAAATCATTAAATGAATAGTACACAAATACACAATCACAGGCAGACTTCACAATAACAATAAATTTTTTCTCTACTCAGACTTCATTAGCAAAGTTCAGAATGAAATGTAGTAAGTGGATGGCCCAAGATTCACAATCACATTTTCCACTTTCTTCAGGTTTGCACATGATGAAACACGATTGAAGCAAATTAGTCTTAAATTCTCTAAATTTTCTGTATAGAAAAAAATCTAATATATAAATAAAATTTTTTAAATGTATTAATATGAACCATTTAAGGTATATGCAGTATCAGCATTACAACACATGCACATCCTCATGTGATAAATCGAGGTTAGGAAGCTCACTAAATATGAAATCAAGGTGAAGATTCCTTTGCACTCAAAATATGGTGCTGACACCTGAAGTCAAGAATACAACATATCTTCTACCCGTGCATAGCATGAAGAAAAGGTATTATTTTACATGGTAAATCTTACTAATAACATCTCCTCATGGATCACCAAAATATTGACATAGGTGATAAGGTATGTAATGTACAACACGTTAGTGGTGGTTTTATTTGGGGGACGGCCTTAGTTTGGCCACAGAGGCTCTTTAACAATCTGGTAGGTGCCTCAAATTTTAAGTCCACACAGATGTTAAGTTATGGTTAGGTTAAGGTTGTTAGGTTAGGTTACGTTTTACATTTTATTACCCCAATCCAGAAAAATCTTAGGTTGAGAACCCTAACTCTTGGGTAATAAAATGTAAAAATCTTATAACCGAACCGAACCGAACCTAACCTAACCAAACCATAACATAAAAGTAAACTAACCTAACAACTTTAACCCAACCATAACATAACATGTGTGGACTTCGAATTTAAGGCACCTACCCGATTTTTAAAGAGCCTCTGTGGCCAAACTAAGGCCGTCCCCCAAATAAAACCAACACAAACGTGTTGTACATTACATACCTTATCACCTATGTCAATATTTTGGTGATCCATGAGGAGATGTTATTAGTAAGATTTACCCAATAAATGTACTGTGTACTAGTTTAAAAAAAGCTGCAAAATACACAAATGAAAATTACATATAATGAAAACAACCAGCATGATTTGTTTTGATTTTGATTAATGTACTAAGTTTTAAGGTACCAGCGTGATAATTTTGGAGCATATTGTGCAATATGTAATATGATATTTAATTTTTTTAGTTATGTGTATTGTACAAACCTTAGGATAAGATTAGTGAAGTGTTAGTCATAACTGTCCATCCTGAACCATCGCTGCCATGCTGATGGAACAACAATTATTCTTTATTTATTCTTTATTTAATTTATCAGGTTCTGCTCCACCAGCATGTGGTGCTCTATAAAACCTCCAGATATATACTAAAATGTGCAATTTTTTTAAATTTATGTGCAATATTTTAGTATATATCTGGAGGTTTTATAGAGCACCACATGCTGGTGGAGCAGAACCTGATAAATTAAATAAAGAATAAATAAAGAATAATTGTTGTTCCATCAGCATGGCAGCGATAGTTCAGGATGGACAGTCACCTTCACTTTGAACGAAGGTCTGCTCTAACTAAATATATTCCATCAACATATTTTCATCAAACTCTTATCCTAGCATATAATTGTGAAACGTCTAATAAATCAAGTGTCTACATCCTGAAATAAGGCTGAAAACATACGGACATTCTGTCACCCGACTCACCTTACCGCAGCCACGAGGTTCAGAGGATGAAAGTGTGTTCGGTAAAACTAATATAGGGGTACCTCTATTATTATTATTAAATACAATCTTGATTTCTATATACCAATATTATTTTTTCTATTTGTTACATTACTTGTTTTTATACAGTTTTCATTTATGAAGATTCACAAAAGATTTTGTAAAAAGTATTTTCATACATTGTAACTATGAATGTAGTCTCGGTCTTGGTCCTGCTTTTGATTTTGATTTATGCTAAATATAAGGTTTATTTTACCATTTTTAATTACATTACAAAATAAAGTAAAACTTAATTGTACTTGAACATAATTACAACTTTAACGGCAACTATTTATAATAGTAATGATAATAAGGATAATAATAGTTTTATTTCACTCGGAGGCATAGGTTTCACGAACAAATTTAGTTCTGCCATGTCCACATTTTTCTTTTAATTCTAGTCAAGTGAGTGAATTAATATGAATAAAGTAAGCGGCAAACATATGGCGCATATGGCATCATATGGCGCTATATAAAGCTAAAAGGCAAATGGTAAAGCAAAGAAAAAATGGCAAGGCAAAGAACAGTTACTTCTAATGAAATGATTTGATCAAATGAAATGAGTTTGTAAAAGAACGGCAAAACCCAGCGGAACCATAGTGGAATTTATGGCCATCAGTAAACACATGAATGTAATAAGCATGAGTAGAAAATTATTCAAGAAAAAGAGATCGCCTTGAAAGAACATTGATAGAGTAGATAGCGGAGGTCATTTCTATGGAAGCGATAACCACAGATATTCCATGGATAATGGACATCGTCATATAATGAAAGAAAGAAAATTAACTAGTGATAATGGTAGAAATAATTGAGTACTGGAATCATGATGGGTGGAGGAGTGGCAGAGGAAGAGGTATGAGTGGAGGAAGGAGGATGGGATGTAGTAGAGGGGAAACTATCCCTAGTCGTGATATGTATAGGGTGTTAGAGTAGATGCATTCAGAGAGGGCAACTGTTGGAAGCCACTGAAACGGATTTATTGTCTACCTTCTTTGAGTGGTAGGCTATGTTTGAAGTGGAGGTTAAAACCACCAATTCAAATTTGTAGATGGGACAGCCTCAGAAGAAGAAATTATGTTATTGGGTGCAGTTTGCACATATGCGTTTTGTTGAGGGGCAGTTTGTACTGGTATGGCCAGATGAGGCACAGAGAGGGCAATGTGCAGTGGACCTACAGTAGCCTACTTTGTTGGATGTCTGAATCTCCAGCAGTTTTGGAACTGATGGGTGGAGGAATGTAAGGTTTAACTTTACAGAAGGCCTCACCTATCTGGAAGATGTAATGTAATTTTTGCAATATTTGCTGGGTACCGGCGATCGACAGCCACGAGTGTTAATAGTAAAGTAGGACACATGGGCTCGTCTGCAATCAGTTCAAAAAGGTCAGTGGGACAGTCAAGCCAACTGTTGCCCACTGGGCAAATTTCATGGGGTATGAGAGCGGTACCAGTACGAGTGTTCAGTTGGGTATCAGAGGATACTGGGAAAGGTTTACTTTTAACGTCTATGACGGTGATCATAGCTTGAGCTTGGGATTCTGAATCCACAATGAATTAGGGAGATCTATCAGGTTGTGAGGAAGGTTACCCTTTCCACCTGTCTTTAGATGCATTTTTGAAATTGGAAAGTGTTTTCTAAGTATGAAACAGAAGGGAAATTAAACTATGTGTTCCATCGCCGAGCACCAAAGAAGCTGGATGAAAAAAAAGGTGATTAGTTGTGGTGAATGGGTGTGGGTGAGGGTGAGAGGAGGAAGTGACCTTACATGGCTCTCACACTTCAGAAAGAGAAGGGGATAGTGGGAGGGTAGGACGAAAAGACATAAAATAAGGGGAAATAAAGCTAGAAAAAAAAGGCCAAGCAAAAATTGGATGGATCAGACTTGAGTCAGAGGCATCGGAGCATCGGGCCACAATCTCTAGTCCCAAAGACACACAACGGCAATGGGCTTGGAAACAAAGGGGACCCACGGGAGTGGTTGGTGTGTATTTAACTAGTTTACCTAGTTGTAGTATACAGGGCCTGAGCTACACTCATGGGGTCTATATTTGTCGTTTTTTCTTCAGTTATACATATATTGTCTCTTCTTTCAGTCCATTGCAAGCATCTATACTTCTCTGGAAATTTTTTTTTTTTTTTTTTTTTTTTGCAGCTTTCAAGAAAATTCATTTTTGCAATCTTTTGTGTCTCCTTAAATATTTAGTCTCTTCTTTTCGTTATTAGATCTTTTTGATCAGTTTCAAGGTTACTTGTTAGTTAATGTGAAAAGAGTAAGCGCCAGACATCAGAGTCTATATGGCGCTATTTTAAGCTAAGAGGCAGACGGTAGAGCATATAGATGATGGCAAGTATTAGGTTGTTTATCAATTCATATATTGTATTTAAATCTCTTTCTTTACTTTCTTTTAATGTTGTCAGTTGCATTTCTTTTTAATCTTTTCAACACGCTTTTTCTTGTGCGGGGACCATATTACTTCTGCATATTCCAGTTTTGGTCTAATCATGAGTGTGTGTGATGAATGTTGTAGTAACACGAGAGTCATGGTTTCAGAGAGGTTAAAGTTAAAAACCAAAACCATGTGTGCATGAATCATCTGTCGGTTTGTGTTGCAATAGTATAATACACAAACCAATTAAGGAATACAATATGTTACTCTTATAATACTAGCTCCTGCTATACAAAGTAGCTGATAGACAAGGCAAGAAGAAAAAGACTGCTGTATTGTCAAAAGTAGGAAACGCATGAAAATAATAATGAACAATAACAATAGTTGATGCCAGTAATTTATTTATATCATAATGTAACCACTGTTTCAGAACACAGCCGATTACTTATCTCTGTGCTAGAGCAAGGGTGGTGAGAGTGGGAGGAGAGACATACACATGACAGGCCCCAGCTGCCTCACCAAATCCCCATCATCCCAGTCATGGGGTTCCAACAAATCACCACCCACTTATTCAAGGACACTAGGATCTTCCTTGAAGACAATGTCAATGGCAACAACACATGACTGGGCTGTCAAATCTCTAACAGGAATCAAATGCTGACACATGACCTGAGGTCAGGCTACACTCAAGTCCTTAAACAGCCTGAGCTATGATCACACTTTGCTCTTCATTCTCCTGTTGTACCAAGGTCTCATGCTCTTCTACACTTGTAACACTTTCTATCTGGCCAACAGGTTACTAAAAGAGATTTGTGCAGGGTTCAGTGTTCGCTGAAGATCATGTAATGAAGTTTATATGCTGGTTAATAGGGTGACCATTTTGAATATCACAAAACTGAAAAATTGTATACCAAAGTAACAAAGAGGTTTGCCTGTATTTGTGTAAGAAATGAGGTCAAATTCTAGTATCAGCAGTGTTTACTAACACCACATGTTCCCACAGTTTAAGTAAACAATTTTCACATGTAATACAACTGTTTCACCTGAAGTCAGAAAAGTTTGTACATCAACACTGCATTGCTGTAGAAAGGAAATCTACATGCTAAAGATTTCTCAAATAACACTTAAATAATACTTGTATTCTGACTTCATGCAAAACTGGCATCATACTAACACTGATGTTAACACGAGCAATGATATACAATGACATAATGATGCAGTATAAGCATGAAAAGTATTCATGCCCCTGGTCACAATAATCACTTACATTTGCAGATGACACTCCCATTGATCTCACATTAATTGTATAAAACAACTTCAAATCAATTAGATATATTTTTATAATTAGTAAAGACAAGGTGTTTTTTTTTCTTTCTTTCTTTTCATCATGTTTACAGAGTGGTTGTCAGGTCTTAAATTTACCACACTGCATTAGAGATGACATCATGAATAACAAATAAATATTTGTCATCTTCAACACAGCTTCCCTTTGGCATAGACTGAGGGTATGAAATCGTGAATGACTTCGTTCATGGAAGATGTGATGGATGCTATTTGAGTATTGAACTAAAATATATAAGCAAAGAAAAAATAATTTCATCAATCTAGTTGTCAGTATGACTAAACCCCAAATTCATTGATTCAATACAGAGATCACCCCAGGAAAAAACAGAGAGAGAGAGAGAGAGAGAGAGAGAGAGAGAGAGAGAGAGAGAGAGAAAATTAATATCCATCATACATGTATGGACTCCGATCAACAAACAACTTAAAACTTTCACTATACTTTACCTTCGCTTTAATTATATAAAAAAAAATATATAGTCATAATTTGCTTTCTAACAATTTTAGAAGTAACAACACATTTTAAAGATGGCAAACTAAACCTATATGAAAATAAAATTTTACTAAATTTCACTTCAAAATATATCCCTGAATCTAGTCAGTTAAAATTATTTCACAAGTGCATTAAATATATAAACATATGTAGTTAGTAGGAATATTATCCTGATACTATAACATATAAATGCATGATCCATCTTTGATAATTCCCATCTAGTACACACAATGTGGGCATTCTTTATTTTGTGCCCTTGGACCATTTACATTGGTTCTGAGGCATGATATGC
The DNA here is from genome assembly GCA_029783475.1 of Metacarcinus magister. NCBI lineage: Eukaryota > Metazoa > Arthropoda > Malacostraca > Decapoda > Cancridae > Metacarcinus > Metacarcinus magister. Next base: position 7,997,520 of record JAPQNM010000013.1, read on the forward strand.
TTTGTTCCTGCACAAATTTAGATCTCATCACTATGGGGATTGTTTTTTTTTATTATTCTTTTATACTGCACTCTGCCTCTTTCCTAAGCAGCCTTATGCTGAGAAACTGTCAGTCACTACATAAAATTTTATGATTTTCTGCTTGTAAAAATACTTTCCCTCATAACATAATGACTAAGGTTACACAAAAGCTTGAACACTATCTCCAAAATAAAGCAATATGCATAATGATACAAATCGGTATTCACATCCCACGTAGATATGTTAATGTATAGATAACTTTTTTCAATTTGCTTTACTTGAAGGACAACATGAAATACAATCTATGCACATTTCACTTTCACAGAAGGACACAGCCTTTTCCTCTAGCTGAGTGATTCTGCATTACTATCATTACACTTAAAATGTCAAAACAGTAAGCACCGAAGAAAACTGAAGCTTAATAAATGGGGATTTACAGTTTTTATTATCTACAAGATTGTCACAATTTTGCTGCTTCAGGTTCAAGACTTGAGGTACTTCATTCTGGCTTCATTACCACGTATACAAATGATGACAATACTAAAATAATAAATGCAATGACCACTCCCAACAGATCAAGAAGGTATGTATATCACTATTAAAAATAAATGATGGCCTGCAACGAAATTCCAAAAGTACTAGTATAGCATAATCATATGCAGTTTCTTCTGGAGTTCATGACTTATGATGACCTCAAAATCACTTTTCATAGATCATGCTCAAGTAAGCACAATCTAGGGCCTGGTAGTTACCTGGAGTAAGGTGTGGAACAAGGACTGCATGGATGACATTGATTTCACCATATGTTTTTGTCTTAATCAGTATAAAGTATTTTCAACAAGTGGAACCACAGTTCACATCTTGAAACTCTACATCTATCTGAAGTCTGTACTCCCTAAACAGGACTCTTGAATGAATCTAATTATTTGGAATGCAAAAAACTTCTTGCCCTAATATAGTATAAAAATTAAGCCGACAATATATACTTCAAAAAATACACAAAAACTAATATCCATGTGAAAAGATACTAGGAGCTTGGTATTTAGTTCCTGTGAGATTTCTCAATCAATAACACTAGACAATAGTTCCTGCCACATAACATCAGCAAAGTGCTTTATAAGCAATTGAACATCAATAATTCAAAAGCAATTAACTACGACATTCCAACAGCAGATGAACAACATCCTAATCAAAATTTCACAACAAACACTTCTTAGTAGCAATTACTGGCAGTTCAGTAGGAGCACAAATACATCACTAAGAACAAATACTACAAGTGCTCCTGAAGTTGATATAAATTTCTGAAGAAAAGTTTTCTTCTATTAAAGACTCTTAACACCTTAACTTCATATAATGAAGTTTGACACCCACATGAAAACATTTAAGTTAACTTCTAAAAGACTGAAACCAGTAACTAGATTAAGAATCAATATTTTCTATATCGGATACTTTTTGGTTATTGAACAAAATGTTTCATATACACACTTTCTCACCAAGCCTTTTCCAACACAGTTTGCAGGCCCAATTTTCCCCAGATATAACACAAATTGTCTTCATATATTGCCCAAATTACCAAAAAGGTGAGGCACTTGTCCAATTTTCATCAAACAGGGATCTTGCCATAATGTTCAGGTAACACAACATGTCTGTTGTGAGCTATGCAGCATAAGGATTTTTCACAGACTGAAAAAACAGTCGCAATCTTCACGCATAATCTTGATCTTGCCTGAACCTCTGGCAAACAGGCAGCCTTGATTTCCTACTTGAGTCTTCAACTATAAAATGCCTGTGTATTTTATATTCCACTCTTCATCAAATGTCAGTATAACCCCTTCAGTTTTGTTGCATGGGTGTTTCAGAAACAAGGCGTTGCTTGAATAAAACAGTTTCTTCAAAGATTAGTTCCTTAAGCTTCTCTTTTGGAAGATCATCTAACTCCATTTCAAATTTGAAAGGTTCCTCAGCAACAGGCTGAAATATTAAATATGTAAATATACATAAAATGCCCACATCTACAATAAAATATTTAATTTTTTTTTTTTTTTTTCAATCCCTGCTCTTAGGCTAGTTAGTTATGTTTCACACAATACATGGATTCCCAAAGATGCAAAATGGAGGGACAGCTGCCACTTTTCACCTAACTTTTTAACCTGTGGCATCAAAGTTTGTCAACTTCACTCCTATTCTTATAAGTGATCCCTTTATCTATTTAAGTCATAGGCAGGTGGAAAAACAGACAAAGGACGAGAGTTCCAGAGTTTACCAGTGAAAGGGATGAAAGAGTGAAGATACTGGTTAACTCTTGCATTAGGAAGATGGACAGAATAAGGATGAGAAGAAGTAGAAAGTCTTGTGCAGCGAGGCCGCGGGAGGGGGGGAGGCATGCAGTTAGCAAGTTCAGAAGAGCAGTCAGCATGAAAATAGCGGTAGAAGATAGATAAAGATGCAACATTGTATGTATACTACATACTCTATATTGTATACTACAACTAAGTAAACTAGGTAAATAAACAAACTCACATACACACACCATGAATGTAAACAAAGGACACATTCAAAAGTTTCTCTTCAAAATAGGCAATTATTGGATTTTGGGGAGGCAGTGGCCTAGTGGCTAGCGTGCGGACAAGATGAGCACAGAATCCCGCAACGAGCTGGCCACTTTTCTTTGAATAACCGAGTGTCCAAAGATCACACACATGCTGCCACCAACACTATCCTCGACTGGGACTACAACGTGAAATGCAACGAGGAGCTTAAGCGGGCAGCATGAGCCTTTCAACAAGAAACGAGGCGTCACAAAAAATCTAAATTGCTCTACTAACAAGCGGTGGCTGACCATTCAATGCCTCCATCAAGACTACTGGCGACATAGGATAAAAAAATAAAAAAATAAACAAATAAAAAATAAATAAATTAATAATAATAAATATCAAAATGCAAATCAGCAATAGAAAAGAAAAAAAAGTGATATGGGTTCTTCAGCTCTGTTGAATAGTGGTCCTGTCTATTTTGGGGGGAAGACCATTAACATGGAAAGGACCGTTGCGATTGCACAGATCAAAAGTTTAACTCAAGAAGATGTGGATATTGTCAAAACCATGTTGAGATTACAGAGAATAGAGGCACAAGAAGACAGAACAAGGGTATAGATGAGGGCAGTAAAGGAAGAGGTGAGTGGATGTAAAAAACCAGTTGAGAAGTTATTGGAATGGATGAACGTCATTTGAGTCAAATTTTAAAGAATGCTGTAAGAAAAATAGTTATTTGAAGGTGTTGGACCAGTTAAGCATTGAATAAAAACTCAGTCTGCAACAGAGACCTTAGCAAGGACTTACAGAGTCAGAAATATTGAAGACTGTAAAGATGTGTTTATTAAAAAGAGTATGAATGAGGAGATAAAAATTCAAAGAATTGAAGGAAGAAGCAAACCAGAAAAATTATATAAGAACGACAGAGGAAAAGTTTTTTGGGATTGAAGGACAACAGGATAATGAAATGGTACAGATGTTAAAGAGAAAAGAATAGTAACAAAAGGGACTGATGAAATAAAAGTAATGTATACTAACATAGATGGAATAATACCAAGAAAACTAGAGTTTACAGACTATCAAAAAGAGAAGCAAAAGAAATTGTATATGCCTAGCATATACAATATCAACTGAGGACATACAGATTAACGTTGAGAATAATAATAACTATAATATATGGAGGAAGGATAGAAGACAAAAAAGGTGTGATGATAAAGATAGTTTCAGGGTAAAGTGATAATTGTCTAACTATATACCAGGCTGTTATCCCCATAAAGAGGGGTAGCCAAGATAAGGCACGCATACACACATACATATACACTCCTCTCACTTAGCCCCTAGGCCCCCTTAGAAGATGAGAAGTATACCCCACCCACTGTGCATCAGGTCAATCACGCTAATGGGCCGAGGGCAAAGGTTATATCCACAACAGAGGTTTATCCCTACCGCTTCATATTTAACTCATGCTCTCTTCCTCCCCGCACCTGATATCATCCCAGGGTCACACCAGATGCACGAGAACTTCCTCCAGGGTTCGTCAAGGCTGCATCATTAATCATGCATTCACCACTGCTCTCCATTCACTTATATCACACACAATCATCCTTCTTTGCTCCAGACATTCCTCTTTCATTCAATATTCTTTTCACACCATCCATCAATCCCATTCTTGGCCTAACTCTCAACCTCACACCTCTTACATCGGATCCTACTATTCTCTTCCCCAACCAGCCCTCCTTCAACCAGTATTTTAAGGGGAAAAGTAGGAGCCACATCCAGCAGAGACAGGGATATGAAAATTGAGGTTTTATTTGCAAAATACTTACTAGAAGAAAACAGTAACCAACTGATCAGGGAAATATTTATATCAAATATTAAAAATTCATTGGAAAAAAATACTAAATAAATATATGACAACTAACTCTAAAAATTACAGATAGAAAACTGTTCTAACAGAATTAAGGCACGGGCTTTGTCTTCGTTTTTCAGCTTTGGTTAACGATTAACCCATGTTTGTGCAAAGAACAAAAATTATTCGGTCTCTAAAGCAGCCCAAAAGTAAGGAGTGGAAGGCAGTAGAACAAAGCAACATAGTGCCTCTCTGTGAGAGCCCACAGGCAACCGAGAGGCTGTGAACCTTTTTCCTGGCACATGACGGGCAGGAGAGGCTGCCAGATGTATGAAAAGTTTTGCCCAACATATCAAGTGGTGGGATATTAAATCTAAAGTATGTGTAAAAATTTTATATATATATATATATATATATATATTTTTTTTTAATTTTTTATGTGTGGTGGGGGAAGGGGGTTAGATATTTTTGGCGGGCACTGTAGTATGGAATGAAAGAAGAGGAAGGAGACATGAAGGGAAATATAGAACAGATGCTTGAAAGATATAAATGAAGTATAGTTTTCCATACAGAGCAATTGATACTTGGAATATTTTGGGAAAAGTAGTGAGAGTTGAGAGCATCCACAACTTTAGAGTTAAATTTTATAATAATTGATATGGAGACAGGACAGCACAAGCATACGTAGCTCACTTCTTGTATTAGGAAGGGGAGAAAAAAAAATTCTC
>JAPQNM010000013.1:8007648-8055148 GCA_029783475.1 Metacarcinus magister
GACTCAAGCCCCATTTTTGGCTTTGAATGCCTTAAATAAATACATATACTTAAGTGACAAAAGATACAATTTACTGAAATAAATGTATTTAAGGGCATTATTTCATCGAGTTTCTGATGCCTCGTTCCCTCTGGCAACTTTCCCCAAGGGGATAGCCACGGCAGAAGAGCCTCTATCTCTCCCTGTCCAAACACTACCTCCTTGCTAATTCAATCCCTCCCCATCAATCAGCAACTTCTTCATGCATGTACTCCTTCACCCTATCCTTCCATCTTACACTGGTCTTCCTCTCCTAGGACCCACAATTTCACACATACACTTTCTTCACAAACTATCTACTCTACTTTCTCTTAATATGACCAAACCAGTTCAAAGTATTTCTTTTCACCCATTCCACTACACCAAACTTCACTCCATTCACACAAGGTCCCATGCCATTTCTTTCATACACGTTTTCATTGCTCTCACCCTCCCATCTTGTTACGCCACATGATCCTCTCAGATAACTCATTTCCACAGCATGCACTCTTGACTGCTGTGCCCTATTCCATATCCAAGTCTCTGATCCATACATCAGTGTTGACAGGAGAATATTGTTCTCACCCTCTCTTTACCTCTATGGATACATTCCTTCCTCTCATAGAACTGAGAAGTGACTTATAACACAACTGCCTTTCACAGCCCTCTCTCTTATTTCTCTTTCCATCTTTCCATGTTTGTATAGCACTGTTTTCAAACACAAAAATTCTTATTACTACCAATATTACCTTAATACTACCTTTAGACCAATAGATTTATTATACATCTAAGCTGTTGCATCTGCAAGGTGGAAAATCAAATCATGCACAACTTACCTGAGATTTAAGAAGTTTGTACAAATCAGTTTCCATTAGACACTGTACAATGTAAACATCCTTCATGCTTTCTATCGTTTGAGCCCGTATTATGTCTCTGATATCTATAACCTGAAATAAAAAACAAAAATAAATTGTTTGCATAAATACATTGTATATACATTTTATTCTATAGTCTCTGATACCTCGTTCCCTACGAGAACTTTCCCAAAGGGAATGAACTCTTCCTATTCATACACTCCCACCATGCTTGTTCAAGCCTTCCTCCTTTATCAGTGGTTCCCAAACTTTTTCAGCTTGTTACCCAATTTAACATGCCACATTAGGCGTGCTACCCCTTTCACAAAATATTGTCAATATTTATGTATATGGCTATATTAAAGCACTAGATATATTTTCTTTTCTGTCACCCCTCCATTACCCATGAAAACTGTTATATTATCCCCAGTTTGTGAACCACTACCCTTTATCATGTACTCCTTTATTCCTTCATCTCTTCCTAGGACGCTTAGTTTCACTCATATAATTTCTTCATAAAATTTTCATTCTTCTTTCTCTCCACATGACCAACCCACACAAAAAAATTTCTTTTCACCCATTCCACTACACCACACTTCACTCCATTTGCAGGAGTTCCCATGCCACATCTTTCATACACGCTTTCACTGCAATTTTGTTCTGATAATACAACAAAACCTGATGATTGATGAACAATATCCAATTGAATTAATTAAAGCTTGGTGGTTTTTTGTCTGAAAATTACTCGTGCAGTAGACTTGGGATATAACACAATATGAAGTCTAAGAATGTTCAAAATATATACAAACAGGTCCAAATGGGACAATGGGTGTAGCAAGTGAAACACCACTTTCAAATGCTACACCCACAATTGTGCAGCATGCTTATAGTGTGAGGGAATGCAGGTGACCAATGGCCAACACACAGACCCTCACGACACAACAAATGCAAATCAGACATTATGTCACTGTTACACTTAACATTTCACTTTACCATTCCCTTTGAAATCTTTAAATAATCAGGGCACCTTGCAAAATGTAGTATCATATCAGCTGTAAATCATGGTATGTACTGAGCTATAATAAACTCTAGACTTACATTTTCATGCTTGAATCTGGTTAGAATTTTGATCTCTCGAAGGGTTCTCTGGCAATACGTTTGGTGCTCAAAAGGGGATATCTTTTTAATTGCCACCTTTGTTTTGGTAACTCTGTCATTGGCAGATCTGAAATTGATTAAAATATACATCTTAGTAAAATACTCATAATCAATCACTTTAAGCTACATAACATTAAACTCAAACAGGAATGCTTAAAATCGATTGAAATAAAGATATTTATTAGTAAAATACATCAGCTTAAGAATAATAGATGCTAAATAAAGAGGGAAAATCATTACTGGACTTCTATGAGGAAGAAACATTTTTAGAATCATCATAAAGAAAGCAGGTACTTTAATGGAAGTACGATAGTTGCATCAAGGTTACACCCACCCACATACACAGTGCTTCTATTCTTTAAATAAATGAGTCCTGACTTGAGTAGAGTAAACGTTTTACAGAGTGGTTGGTGTTTTCAGTGTCTGCAAATATAGAAAAATTTCAAGTAAATGCCAGCAACAGTAATTTCATATTTGAAAGGAGAGTGAATGACATGATTAAATCTGATTGGACATATAAGGCACATAACTGTCCTGTCCTGCCCTGCCTTACCTAGTATCACACCACTCACACCATGCTCCACTAGATCTAGCCAGCATTAGTGCACAGTTACCATGTACTGTACTAACTAGCCTACCCTCACCGAGCCTCCTTATTGGGTTACTTTGCTCAACCTCAACCTATAACATCCTAGCCTAGCGCTTTAACCCACCAAGGTTCGTAAGGTCATTTGGGGGAAGAAAAAGAAAAAGAAAATAAATAAATAAATAAATAAAATAAAAATAAACCAATCCAAAGGAGCAAGTTGAGGTTAAAATCAATATAGCCCTGGCAAGCTTTACCTAATGCCTGATTATTATAGACTGGTGTGGTGATTGACAAACCCATATAGCCTACCCCATATAATACATTCAACAGTGAGCTGGTGCCATGTTTTAATTGAAGGACTAAAAACTAGCTATACTTTTTTTTGTGCATCTATCCTTTTCATGACATTTCAGATTGCTTTGATTCTGTTTTCATGTGATCGCAGAGCATAAGAGCCAAACCTTTCTGCTTTGGTAAATCCAGTTGTTTATTACCTACCTGTACATAAACACAATTTCCTGGAATAAACAACATAATTTCATGGAATAATAAAAAAGCTTCCAAAACCTCATGAATATTTTAAGTTCGAATGTTGAGATAACCTATAAGTAATTGATAAAAGAATATATATCATATACTCTACTGATAAAATCATTTAAAAAATGCTTTCCAATGTTCATGAATGAGTGTAGAATACATATATATATTATGATACATATAATATAAATTTAAACTGATCCAAGCAAACCTCACAGTTTTATCTAATGTTTTGCCTTTTTAGAAGGAAATCCAAAATTAACTATAACTGTGGTGCATTCAATCACTTCTGATTCTTCAGAAAAATAAAAGTATGGCCTTGCATTAATTCTACAAAGAAACAAAGACCGTTAGGGTGAGCAGATGATGCCTGTTATTGGAACAAAGTATTTGCCTAGGTTGTAGTACCTGCTCACCCAAGGGCTCTTGGCTTGAATGTAAAGTTCAAGCAAGGTAGCTATTCTTCTTCTGAAGAATCATAAATTAATGAAAGCTTCATGGCTGTAGTTAAGTTTGAATTTTCTTTTCATAAAAAGATAAGACATTAGAAAAATATGAGGTTTGCTTGAATCCGTCTTAACTTAAGATTATATGTAGTTATACAGTATCAAAACATGTGCCACACACATTCATGAGTATTGGAAAGCATCAGTTTCATTATTTTCATAGTATATGTATATATTTATAACATTAAAAGGGTACTGGGCAGGGGACAACAAAAATACATTGAAAAAAAATCCCGCTTGTCGCCAGACCCTGTAAAGAGGACAGTAAGAGAAATAGAGGCAAGGGTGGAGGTCTAGTTTAGCCTTAGAGGTGTCTTGACACTCCTCTTCTGAAAGAGTTCAATTCATAGGCAGGTGGAAAAACAGACAAAGGAAGAAAGTTCCAGAGTTTAGCAGTTATAATTTTTTTCAACTAGCCTATGTCATGTCTACACATAGTTATATGAAAAATTCATGATATTTTGAAAGCTTTATTTTCATCAGGTCCAGAATTTTATTATTTTCTCTTCCACAAAAGTTACTTGTACAAAAAAGCAATGACTGGTTACACTCTATTAATATTAATGTTTTTGGTTGTTATGTACCTGTTACCATATGATATTCAATGTATCTCTTCGCCTTGAAACAAGATCAGTTAAGCAAAGTTAAGGAATGTTTCTTTCATTGACCTCGCATGACCATACCATTTTTACTTTTCTATGTAGCTACTTCTCACAACTATTCTTTCATCACTTAATCAGTTACACACTTCCACATTTTCTCTAACATATATAAATAATCACTAAATATGGGCTGTACCTCTGCAAATTATTATATCAAAATATATTGTGACGAATAAAAACAATAAAAATAAATAAATAAATAAAAACCTATTTCAAAATTTTTTAATTGACTACAATTAAATTTTTTCTTAACTAACCATGGGTCATATTATTTTCATTTATACATGTAGGTCTATGTGACAAGGGAAAGAGTTAATTATGAGTATAGTCAGTATGAAAATGGGAGACCATTGTGACAGAAGTGAGAACAACATTGTAAGCAAATAATGAGAGAAATACCTTGGTATATTGAAGGAAGAGAGAGAGAGAGAGAGAGAGAGAGAGAGAGAGAGAGAGAGAGAGAGAGAGAGAGAGAGAGAGAGAGAGAGAGACTGGGAGAAATAGGGCGATTTAAATAACAAAGATATAAAGCAGTAGAAAAGAACCAATGGGTACAGTTGGAAAATATTATTGGAATATTTGAGAGAATTGTAGTTGAAATAAAGAGGTGTACTAAGAACTGGCATTAATATAGATATACACAGGATGAAAGACAGTAGAGAGGCTATATGAGCCTGGCCAGTGTCACAAGAGATTCAACTTAACATGGCATTCCAGATACTACCGACCACTCATGAAGATTTGATTGCAATCATGTTATCTCTAGAGCATAGGAGCCAACACAGTACCCTACAGGACTATTGTAATTTGTCTCGTCATAATATACCACACATTATTTGACGGGACAAGGAAGACAATTGTAGACTGTCAAGCCTTAGGAAACAATGTACATAATATTGTTTGATTTAGTTTACAAGGATGCTAATTAAAAGGTTGATCTTAAAAGAATATTGCATCTATTCAACTTGACAGCTTGCATGGCACACTGGGCACTGGTTTATAGTTCAGCATCCATGAACAACACATTGGCAGGACACCATCAATGTTCCATAATAAACAATCAGTATATATAAATTGAGTCGATGGCATTTTCAAGTTACCAACATGTCATATCTTTCAAGAGGCAGTAAAATAACTATCTTCAAGGTTCATTTATGTAACTTAAAAATTGCATCTTACTAGCCAGCTTCCCTGTGCCAAGGTAAAGGCTAGTTGAGTGCCCCCTGCACCCTTACTAGGCCCAGGCCATTGCGTCAACCGGGGCACCAATGGCCCGTGACGTCACCTGGGCGAGGAGTGCCCCGTCTCCCCTGGGGTCGCTAGGGTACAGGCCCACGATCATATATATTGTAAGTTCCTCAGAGTTGTGGCTCATATTCTACTACCCTCTGTTATGAATGTGGGCCTCGTATCCCTCCGCCTCTCTACCTTGCCTCTAACTCTCCCAACGCTGATCAATAATCCACAAGCACAACAGGTCCATTTCTCCTCGTCTCACTGTGTCTGACTGAGCCATAGACAAGCAATACTTACACCACCATGCCATAGGCGCCTTCTCCTATATATGACAGGTTGAAGTACCGTGGCCCCACCTCGAAGTACTGACACCTGACCGTTTCTCCGTCTGTAGGCTGTTCCTCCGACATGACGCACACTGACCCTTTCACGTCCTGATAACAACTGGACGCTGTGTCACTTGCTGCACGCCAACAACATGCAGCCTTCTGAAAAGACCTAGGCACTTATGACATAACTTACTCCTTTATTGTTGAACTATTTACACCATTTAATGTATCCATCCTAGATATGATTCATAAATAAATATCAATTGTATAAAACGCAACTCACACTGCAAAATAGTCACAGCAAATAATAATGTTGGAACTATTGACGTTATACCCCCTTTACGGGAAGGGTTAATGATGTTTGGAGGGTAATTAATCATATCTGGAGTAATATATCATACAATAGAGAGGAGGAAAGTACTTTAAAACGAGCTCCATATAACATATACGGTTCACAAATCATAATGTACAGTACGATCCTTTTAAAACTTGCGCAGAATGACGTCGCACAGTAGCTGTAATTTGCAATGTTACTGTGTAGATACGGAATTATTCATCGGTTATACCAAAGTTGACTGTCGCAGTTGGATTCCATACAAAAGAAATCCATTAATCTATGATGGAGGACGGGGAATACCACGTCTGTGCCTATCGCTGCAGAGAGAGAGAGAGAGAGAGAGAGAGAGAGAGAGAGTGTGTGTGTCTGTGTGTGTGTGTGTGTGTGTGTGTTAATGAAACATCATTACGTGAAACTGATCGAGGATCTCTGATTTGCTACATACATTTATTACGTAATAAAGAACGTCTATAGATGTTATCGAATCTGTATATTTTGAAGCATAAATTCGTTCCAGACGCTAGTAAGATGGACTTAAATTATGTGACGTCGCAAGTGGCTTGATCCTGACCTGAACCGCAAAAGTCCATTGACTGAAAAACGTCCTTATCCTTTTTGATAATCATTTAAATGTGGTGTGCAAGTGACGCGACTCTTTCCTGAACGTTTGAGATAATTCCGTGAGAATATGTAAAAATTCATTGTGATTTTTCGGAATGTAAAAGTTTTTTGGACCATGAATAACTGATCTGGATGGGTGGTGGAAAATTCAGAAAAGGAGGGGGGAGGGGTAACCACGCTCCCGTAGAGATCCTCGCATTAAATGTACTGCACACCTAATGTATTGTAACAACCACAAGACTTGCAGACATTATTTTGTTATCATTTTCACATTTTATATGTTTAAAGACATGAGAAATCGGATCATACCATTACATTTCTATTCTGAAGTGTCTACAAAGCGGCAGAGCTAATTTATTATTGAAATATCTCTACTAAATTCTAATTGCATTCTAAAAGGCAGCTACTGACATACATATGTAAAAATGCCTTAGACTAAGTTTGAAGTCGCATTTTATCAGCTACTCGACTACACCTGCATGATAACTAAGTTAATTTATAGTAGAGTAAGAATGAATTAAGCATTAACATCCAACAAACAAAGGTACACCGTGACCTACTCAAAGGGAACTTGTCTCTCCTCAGCAAGTTATATATTGCAGCAACAGAAAGGAAAATTAACTCTCTTTTCCCAAGGAACATATTCGTTTTCCCACTTGGCCAGAGGGAAGGACCAGATGTATCACTCTTGTTAAGTCAGACACCACTCACTACCTTGAGAAAGTGGCAGACACACTGACAGACAGGAACGGAAACAATGATATCGTATATGACTGGGTAGATCATGATGATGGCCAACTCATCAATTAATTCCTCATGCAGTACTGAATACTTTTGAGAAATTCACTCAAATGCACTTCTCAAACATGCAGTCCGAAATGAGAAAAGCAGCCCGTCTTCATGTCGTCTGGGATACATACCAAAACTTCTCCATCAAGGGAGGGATTTGGGATGATCGTGGGTATGGTGTCCCGCTTCAAAGTTGGGGCCCTAAAGTGATAATTCCAATCGACTAGTCTGTCTTTCTCGCAACAGCACCAAGATGAATTTTTTTAGATATCTTATTAATGAAGTTATGCTTACATTCCATGACCCAGGAGATTTGTATATCATTCTTGATGACGGAAAATCAGTTGTACACCGAGATCCCAGAGATGCGATGCTAACAAAGTGTCATCAGGAGGAAGCTGATATACAAATTGTCATTATTATTTTGCACGCCTTGACATGTGGAGCTTCAAATGTACTTGTGAAAACATCTTACTCTGATGTCATTGTTATTTTAGTTCATCACTTTTCTCAGTTCAGTCAGATTAGTGAAGGATATTCTGTCGTTGTTAGACACAGGGAAACACAAAATTTCATCAATGTCAGAAAACTAAACGATGTCTTAAGGCCTAATAGAAGTAAAGTTCTTCCCCTGTTCATGGCTCTCACTTAATGTAATGCCACATCATTTCTTGAAGGACACTCGGAATGAGGTGACGTCACATTAATTATTAGCTCCGCATGCAGTGTTGCCTCTATTTATTTTGTTTATGGCTACATGCGCGTGGACAGACGTCATGTATTGATACTTTCGTAAATTATGAAAATAAAATACGCGCACTGTCTGAATTGATAAGATTACGAAGCTCTAACTACCTCCTGTATGTGCATGACAACTACAAATCACGTTGGCTTTGGAGACCACAACTAGACAAAATTTAGATAGAGGTGATACAGATGAACGAGGTGATAAGACAAGGTCGGGTATTATGAATGAAACGTGTGTGTGTGTGTGTGTGTGTGTGCGTGCGTGTGTGTGTGCTGCCATTAACTTTTGCATCATGGCTTCTAGATGTCTTGAGTCAATATTATACTCACATATAAATCAACGGAAGGAAGAAGTCGACTCCGATTCATTTAATATAGTAAAGTACATACCTACCACAACATTGGAACAACACACTCAAGCTCTACATACGCACAAGAGATTCCCAAAATATTCATACGAAAAGTAAGACAAGAGTGCAACTAACACATGAGTTGTAACACTTTCCTTAGCTATACCCTTCCTTGTTATATATGTATAGTTATCTTCTATTTGGTGCATTATCTCATTGACCATTTCATTACACACACACACACACACACACACACACACACACACACACACACACACACACACACACACACACACACACACACACACACACACACACTGCAAATACTTAAAAAAAAACATATAAATTGTCGATGGCGAGGTGGGAAGAGCATTTATAGTTAGCAGATGTTTGAGAATCACTGCGTTGTAACATTAGACATGAAATGTACTACGTACACACGTACAGTGCAATAAAACTCAGTGTAGTAGATATGCGGTAATGTAATTGTATCATTAATAATTTTCTATAGCTTATGTATTAAGTATGATCAATCTGTCTGGCAAGATTATCCTCCTACAATATTGAGTCATTATACACAATATACAGATATACAACGTACCAATATATTAACATGCATATATGATAGTGGGATTTATTGGGATATGCAGGTAGATTTAATCAATTGTAGTTATATAAGGATAATTTGCTTTTCTCAGCAGGCTTTTTTTCTTTCATTCTTTCATTCTCTCAGTTTTCATGATTCTTACGAAAATATGAAGAAAGCATATTTTGTCTAACTCATATATATGTCAGACAAATTCGGGCACAGAAGCAACTATCATGCAATAGAAAAAAAAGCACTGTGTTTAGATAATACATTAATTTATGCATACGTTCTCCGCAAATGAAGAAGAACCGGCTGACAGTACGTACGTACTACATGGGAGCAAACACTTCTTCACTCAATCACTCAGTACGTGTACGTGATACAGGATATGGATGCCTTTGGCCAAGGCTCCTGGCCGGGGAACATATTCCTTGGTTTGTTTGTTTTGTTTACGCGCTCTCGGGCATGCATCCTCCTTTCGTAAGAGCCGGGTATTAGATTTCATGTCTGGCGGCCCTGCATTTTTATTTGGCCCGTATATATGAAGTATGTGAGCCAAGGGGTTAATAGCAATAAACTAAACTCAGCAACATTCCTTAATAACAAGGATTATTAATTGTCAACTTTTCCTCTGTTATTTACTCTTTGGTTTAGTGAATGTAACTAGCCACTTACAGCCTGCATAACATGCATGACAGCATAAATATCACTCGAATGGAATTAGAAAACAATTTTAATATCAAGGTAATGTACACAATGCACTTCGATTAACGGGCACAGACAATAAAGGTAGAAAACACCTTTGGTAAAAAGGTATATATTCTACAAAACATGTTTTGATAAAAGATAGAAAGGGCATTTAATATCAAAGCACAGTACAAAATACACTTTAACAAATTAAAGAAATATGGTTAACTAATTTCTATCAGTATCAAATAAAAACAGCAATAGGACCGTTATTGCTATCTTCTCTCGACCAGTTTATTTATTGGAAGAGCTGCTGTCGACAAATTAACGCTACTTATATTATCGCCATCGGCTTTCATGCGGTAATCTTCATCACTACTAGAATTGAGAAACCAAATTCATAAAAAGTATGTGTTGACGATAAGAACGAACACTTAGAAGGTACGACAAGTAAGAATAGGGAATGTATCTATGATTTTAGTCAATAATAACTTTTAATATTTTTTTCTTTCGGATTAGCAGAGGATTATATTGTTGATCATCATAATCAATAGCTGTCAGATCTCTGGAAATCATGTCTGTTGAAAAATGTCAAGATTTATATGTGTTTAATTATGTGTTCATGTAATTCAGGTAATAAACATTGATGACGTCTTCCAAATCTGGAAAATTTGCAAAATTACCCAAACGAACTTGTCATGACCACAAGTCTAGCTTGGCCTAGAACTATTTACCTTTTCTACTTGATTCAACAATAGTTACTTCTTTACCTTGGATCTGATTGTTGAGTTGGTTTAAAAGAATGGATATGTCTTCATCATGAAATTGATGCATTTACCTCCAGCCATGGTATTTTTTACTTCCTTGGACAAATTTACCCCCCGTTGATAACCAAAGCTCTTATGGTATTGTGTTAATAAATTCGACTTTCATCCTTTCTTTATCGTTTGCAGTTGTTATTCAATCGTATACTGTATTTGATGATTTATGATTATAACAGCATCTTTATATTTAGAGATAATAGGTTCTACATATGGCCATGCAGCCAACCTGTCGTCAGTGATGTTACCTATCATTAAATAATTAGATGTGGTCACACCTCATGTTCCCGAGTTCGATCCCTGCGTCAGCAATTATCTTCCGTATTTTGTCCGATGAATATTGAAACTCAGTGAATAATGTACAATCACAATGAAAACAAACTTGAGGATTTCAATAGATGTGGTATGTTTATTTAATTTTCAAAAGAGAGAGGAGAAATGTAAACAATTACGCTTTCTTATTTTCAATTTAATGTATCAACCTCTCAAGTAGAGGCACTACAGTACAGGTGGCTACATCAAGATAATCAAAAGTGAGGAATACAAATGATAAGTTGTGATCGTGTTCTCCGGAAGAGACAACGCCTTGGCCCTCAGATTATACTTTAACAAAACACATGCATATGTGATAAACCTCACGTGTAAGTAATCATGCTTACCTTGAACACTTGGAAATACCGTCTTGAGATATTCCATGATAAGCAAGGTTCCGCCGATTTCTGCCAGATATACAGGGATGACAGTTACTTTTATGATTTATTGTTTTGATCAAAGCCACAACTATTCATGTCAGGTGTTAATACAAAGATCAAATGTTATGCATATTATGTTCTGTAATTATTACTAACTTTTCAATTCAATGTCGAATAAAAACACATCTTAGGTATCTAGACAAGAGGTTGATAAATTAAGCGAAATAGTCATAAGTAGGGAAGTAGTTAGCAAGGAAATAGATAGACTTAAAAAGACTAAATCTCCAGGGCCGGACGACATTTTTCCGAGGATTCTTAGGGAATGTAGAGAAGAACTCGTTGAACCCATTGCGATGATTTTTAGAAAATCCCTAGACACAGGAGTAGTTCCTAGGCTATGGAGGCAGGCAAATGTAGTTCCTATATTCAAGAAAGGAGATAAGGCAGAAAGTAGTAACTACCGCCCAATTAGTTTAACATCAGTGGTAGGCAAGATGTTAGAAGCTATCATAGCAAGGGCAATTAGAAAACATTTAGATGAACACAAGCTAATTAGACATAGTCAACATGGTTTTAGCAAGGGGAAGTCCTGCCTGACAAATTTATTATCCTTCTATAGGATAGTATTTGAAACCATAGATAAGGGGGACGAGTATGATATAGTTTATTTGGACTTCAGTAAAGCCTTTGACAGAGTACCCCATAGGAGACTGTTAAGTAAAGTCAAGGCTCATGGCATAGGTGGGAAGTTACTAGAGTGGATTAGGGGATGGCTTACTAGTAGGGAACAGAGGGTACAGATTAATGGGAAGAAATCAGAATGGGGTAATGTCACTAGTGGGGTACCACAAGGATCAGTACTAGGACCATTGTTATTCATAATCTATATAAATGACTTAGAGACAGGAATAAACAGTGATATCAGTAAATTTGCCGATGACACAAAGATAGGAAGACCGGTAAAGAATTTAGATGATGCTAGAATGCTGCAGGATGACTTAAATAGGCTGTACGAGTGGTCAGAGAAATGGCAGATGCAGTTTAATGTTAACAAGTGTAGCATTATGAGTGTAGGTAAAGGTAATAGGTCTGTAGGCTACACATTAAATGACAATACCTTAGGAAAGTCATATAGTGTGAGGGACTTAGGAGTTCAAATAAGCAGTGACTTGCGCCCCAGGGAACAGTGTATTATAGCTAGAAATAGAGCCAACAAGATAATGGGATTTATTAGTAGGTGTGTGACAAATAGGAGTTCTGAGGTCATTCTGAGGTTGTATTTAGCGCTAGTAAGACCCCACTTAGATTATGCAGCTCAGTTTTGGTCCCCTTATTATAGGAAAGATATAGGCTCCTTGGAGGCAGTCCAGAGAAGAATGACCAAGATGATTCAGGGGCTGAGAAATTTACCCTACAAAGATAGGTTAAAACGTCTTAATCTCCACTCCCTAGAGAGAAGGAGGGCAAGAGGGGATTTGATTGAGGTTTTCAAATGGGTAAAAGGAATTAATAAGGGTAACATTGATCAGGTTTTAGAATTTAGTAGTCAGGATAGGACACGTGGAAATGGGTACAAGCTAGAAAAACTTAGATTCAGGACAGACATAGGTAGATATTGGTTCACTAACAGAGTGGTGAACGATTGGAATAGGCTGGGTAGACACGTAGTAAGTGCTGAGTCAATAGATAGCTTTAAAAGACGGTTGGATCAGAGTATGGATAGGGATGACAGGTGGAATGGCTAAATATTGGATTATTCCAAGGTTGGGGGGCAAGGAGCTGCCTCGTGTAGGTCATTAACTGGCCTCTTGCAGTCTCTTCATTTCTTATGTTCTTATAGGAAAGCAGGGCCCGTATCCTTACTCTCAAAGCAAATTCTTTACTCCTAAATGGCGACTTTGCTCTCAAAGTTACCAGCTTTCATTTTTACTTTCGCTTCTGGTATCAACTTAGCTACTGTACTACTTTGATACTACTTTAATACTACTTTACTATTTTTATACTAAAATTACAATGATAGTAGCGCAGGATAGCAATAACTTCTGCTAGTATTAACTTTTACTTTTAGGAGTAAGGAGTAAAGTTTGCTTTGAAAGTGCAAGATACGGGCTCTTGTAGTACATACATAATTGAGTACAGCGTCTACATACCTCCTCACATGCGTGACTGGAGTGATTTGCTTGCTTTCATACTGGATTGGCCAATACGTGGTATCACCATCACATCATCATCATCATCATCATCAGCAGCATCATCAGCATCAGCATCAGCCTCTATAATCTACTGCAGGACCTTCTCCACTCATCTCTAGCAATTGCCTGTCTATTCCAGGTTATTCCAATAAAGCTTCCTATTGAATTTCTTCATCTAGTTTTCTGTCTGTCCAGCCTTCTTTTACCCTCCCTGGGTTGCCATTCTGTTACTCTAAAAGTACATCTATTATCTTATTAGTGGTGTGTGATGCGCGAAGGGTCTTAGTCTTACCCATAGATCCGTCTCTATAAGCTCTGGGCTCTTTCCGGGAGGGTACTGTCTGACAATCACGAGTCCGGTGCATGATCCTCCAGATCATGATGAATTACACAATACTTGGTAGCTTAGTGGTAACATCTCGGCCTATCATTCGGCAAGCTCGAGTTCTCGCCTCGCTCAAGGTGCAAAGTTTCAATGATGACCGAGCACTGACGGTCTCTCTTGAGCAAGAGGATATGGTGCGTGGTGTGTGAAATGTCACAACCTTACCCGTAGATCGTACTATAATGAGCTGCAAGCTCTCTTTGGGAGGTTAATGGCTGGAGATCACGAATTCAGCGCGTGATTCTCAAGACCATGATAAACGACACACACACACACACACACACACACAAAACACACACACACACACACACACACACACACACACACACACACACAGTATCCCCACTATTGTTATTTCACTCATGAGATAATAGTTTCTCACCAAGAGCTTGTTTTTTTTTTTTATCTATATCTAAGTCTTATTTTTACTCTCTCTCTCTCTCTCTCTCTCTCTCTCTCTCTCTCTCTCTCTCTCTCTCTCTCTCTCTCTCTCTCTCTCTCCCTATCTATCTATCTATCTGTATTTCTCTCTTTCTCTATCTATCTGTATTTCTCTCTCTCTATCTATCTATCTGTCTATATCTATCAACTTTCTCTCTCTCTCTCTCTCTCTCTCTCTCTCTCTCTCTCTCTCTCTCTCTCTCTCTCTCTCTCTCTCTCTCTCTCTTCTCTCTCTTGAATTTTGTTAATAATACGCTCGCTCTCACATTGAAAGAAATGAACATGCCTGTGGTTTGCGCCTCTACCACGTGTTTTCATATGTCTTTCTACATTAAAAGGGTACTGGCTAAGGGACAACAAAAATACGAAAAAAAATCCCGTTTGTCGCCAGACCGTGTAAAGAGAACAGTAGGAGAAATAGAGGTTGGGGGTGGAGGTCCAGTTTAGTATGAAAGGTGTCTTGACACTCCTCTTTTGAAAGAGTTCAAGTCATAGGCAGGTGGAAAAACAGACAAAGGAAGAGAGTTCCAGAGTTTACCAGTGTAAGGGATGAAAGAGTGAAGATACTGGTTAACTCTTGCATTAGGAAGATGGACAGAATAGTGATAAAAAGAAGTAGAAAGCCTTGTGCAGCGAGGACGCGGGAAGAACATAACATAGGAAATGAGAAGACTATAAGAGGCCAGTTGATGACCTACAAGAGGCAGCTCCTTGTCTCCCACCCTTGGAATAATCCATGTTTAGCAATCCCACCTGTCATTCCTATCCATACTCTGATCCAACCATCTTTTAAAGCTACCTATTGACTCACCACTTACTACGTGTCTACCCAGCCTATTCCAATCGTTCACCACTCTGTTAGTGAACCAATATCTACCTATGTCTGTCCTGAATCTAAGTTTTTCTAGCTTGTACCCATTTCCACGTGTCCTATTCTGACTACTAATTTCTAAAATCTGATCAATGTTTCCCTTATTGATTCCTTTTACCCATTTGAAAACCTTCAAAATATGAGGTTTGTGGTGAGCTATTTATATATATATATATATATATATATATATATATATATATATATATATATATATATATATATAATTCTGAAGATTCAAGATTGTGAGCACGAGAGCAAGTAATGTATTTACGCACATACGCGCAACAGCCAGCTTTGGATTGAAAATGAGGATAGAGAAAGTAGGAGGGAACAGAGAAGGGGCTGCTGTCTGTAGCCACAGATAACTGTGTTTAATTTAGGAAGAGAAGATGAGGTTTAGTGGAGGAGAGATGGTGTTCCACAGATTGGAAATTAGATCTAAGGCCACGAATGTTGCAGAAATCAATAGAAAAAGTATTAGAGAAAGTGTGAAGACTTACTACTACTTACATAACACTATACAGATACCTTACATTTTTACACCTTCAACTCAATTTTATATAATGGCCTCACCACACCCAGCCTCGAACTTCCCATCTGGGGAGGGGACCACAAATGTCCCCAGGTCGGATTGCCACTCTGAAGACGATACAGGAGTATCAAGACATCTTGGGAACTAAATGAGTTATATCTCTTTCGGAACTCTTCTGCTGTCTACGTTTAAGGAAGTGGCAATCAGGTGAGTATTCTTTTCCAAAATATTACATTTGGTCCTTGACCAATTCTTCTTTTCTTGCCATAAAAGATACTTGCATGCCATCCTTTAATACCCACGTACTACATACAGCCACAAAGTTTGGTTAAAACTACGCACTGCTTTATTTGAAGCTACTCAGTGAAACTTGAACAAAAATAAACAACTGATGAATAAATATGATTAAGTTAATAAATTATGGAAAAAAATATATGGTCAGTAGAAAAATAGTTTTTTTAAGTCTGTAATTAACGGTTCTGTATCACATCTATATTTTGATTGCAAGAAAATATCCATAGAAAACAAATCGATACAATGTATATATCAACATCAGCATTAACACCAAATTATGTAACAACAAAAATTTAATGATGTATTTTCACCTTTTTTCACCATTTTTCATCCAACATGTAAATATTCAAGGTGAAGTTAGATAGCCGGCATGGCATAATATGATAAAAAGGTTCATAAATATTCAGCGGGGGTAAATATCTGCTGGTGTGTTTGACTGCTGACCTTCTTGTTGGCCTCACTTTCACCACCACCACTACCACCACCATCAGTATTTCTCTATGTGAAAGACTGTATGTTCCCATCTTGCTATGAGGAGGTTCTTGCTATTTTCCTGAGAGCGGAAAGCTTGTTTTGTTACTGCAGTATGCCTTTTCAAGTCCTAATATTGTCTGTAGGGAACGCTTCGTTATGAAGATCTGCTACTGGGTGCCAACAGTTTAATAAACCTGATAACGGGGGTAAAGAGTACACACACACACACACACACACACTCTCTCTCTCTATCTCTCTCTCTCGGTTATCGTTACACTATACTCCAACGGAAGAAAATAAAAGAAACGCTGTTCCATCCAGGTATTCATTGAGGTGTGTGTGTGTGTGTGTGGGTGTGCGTGCGTGTGTGTGTGTGTGTGGGTGTGCGTGCGTGTGTGTGTGTGTGTGTGTGTTGTGTGTGTTGTGTGTGTGTTGTGTGTGTGTGTGTGTGTCGGTGTATGTCTCTGTGTCTGTATGTGTACGTGTGTGTGTGTGTGTGTGTGTGTGTGTGTGTGTAATTCATCACCCTGCGGGGTAAACATGCGAAGGTATTATATAAAATTCCAGGCCACCTCCAGCGAAAGTTCCTATGTCGTCTTTCCATCTAGTTATATGTCTGCTCTGCGTTCTTTTAACTTCCCTGGATTGACATTCCTTTACTCTAATGCTACATATGTTACATGTTCGGTGCATGAAGTGTCCTGCCCATGTCCATCTTTATATTTTGCTTGTGATCAAGATGTCTTGAACTTTGGTCTGCTCCATAATTCATGATGTTTTCGCTATCTTTCTATGTAATGCCATGTTTTATTCTCTTCACTTCTCATTGGGCATCTTGAGGTATATATATATATATATATATATATATATATATATATATATATATATATATATATGTATATATATATATATATATATATATATATATATATATGTATATATATTTATATATATATATATATATATATATATATATATAAATATATATATATATATATATATATATATATATATATATATGTGAATGATAGGCTGTGTGATGGGGTGAGCAGAGCAAGTTCTATCTTGAACATATCATCAATAGTTTAAAAGCTACGTTAAATCATTTGTATGCTGACTTTACAAACGAACTGTTTCGTGGGAAGCGTAGACTATGTTTTGCATTTGCTAATATCTAAATAATAAGACAAAATGGCGGTGACTGGGTGGGGATAACCGGGCGTGTTAAGGAAGGGATGGTATCCGCTCTTTCCTCCGATTGCCACCTGCTTGCTCTGCAGCTGCAACATCTCCCCCAAAACATTTGGGCACAGCGCGACTTCAACATTCCCAAACCTATTACAAGAGTTCCCACCATTTCATCTTTAGTGTGACCTTTCCCTCTTTTTCCTGGCCATAGTACTATAGCACCAAATAATTATCTTGAGAGAAGAGGAAAATGATGATTGGAAGGGTGCATCCCTCCTCCCTCTCGTGTGGAAGTGGTAGGACAGGTGTCAGGTGTTCAGTAGCGCGTCGCCACATCCGGCTGCTTCCTCTCGTAGAACGCCTGTGTCCGCTCCATTGTTCTAGGGTCTCCCCAACCTTGCTCCAACTCCCGGGACCTTGTGTGGCGAGACGTTGGGGCTTCACAACGCCAGACTGACTGTGCCTCTTGAACATTGCTACCTTTCATTATCGAAGGGGATTCCAACATATTTTTTTTTACTTCAGAATTTCATCGACATTCCAACACACACACACACACACACACACACACACACACACACACACAGAAAAATGTATATATAAAAAAAATCCTTGTCATTGCGCGCTCGTGTACAAGTTTTTAATGAACGTTGATTTTTTTTCTTAATTTCTTTTTCATTGCCTTACCCTCCCCTCTCCCTAAGCGACTACATCATAATCATCATAATTTTATCCTCTTCCTGACTGGTTCACTGATTAACGTTGCCTCATCATTCCCACCGTCAGCCTTCCTCTTGATACACACATTTCCTCGCTACCTTTATTACTCTCCCTTACTGCCAACAACACCTTAATAAACTCCTCTCATACTCCCATACCATCACTTCTACACCACACTCTCATGCACTGCTTCTCACCACCACCACCACAGCCTCACTGCAACTGTTTTTTTCAACCATTAGCGTAGATTTGTTATTTTCTATATTTATGTAGAATGTTGACTGCCACCATTTCCATGAAGATCAATAGCAGAAGTAGTAGTAGTAGTAGTAGTAGTAGTAGTAGTTGTTATTGTTGTTGTTGTTGTTGTTGTTGTGTTGTTGTAGTAGTAGTAGTAGTAGTAGTAGTAGTAGTAGTAGTAGTAGTAGTAGTAGTAGTAGTAGTAGTAGTAGTAGTAATAGTAGTAGTAGCAGTAGTAGAAGTAGTAGTAGTATAAGAGTAGTAACACCAACAACAACAGTAATAATAATAATGATAATAATAATAATAATAGAAATGATAATGATAATAATAATAATCATAATAATGATAATAATAACAATGATAATAATAATAATAATAAAAAACAATAACAATAATAACAATAAGAATGATAATGATAATAATAATAATAATAATAATAGTATTACCGAAGATGACAATAATAATAATCATAATGATAATAATGGAGATAGAGGAGGTCTAGTAAAAACACCTTCCCATACAAGTACAGAGTCTAGCCTTTAATCTAGCTAAGAGGCCCACATAACAGAGGCTCGATCGCCTCTTGCCCCCCCGGGAGGAGTGTGACCCAGTTCTTTGTCTCAGTGGAATCTTTAGCATACATTTTTTCCCTTTTCAACCGAGAGGTGTAGCAGGAAATGACCGGATTTTTTGCGCGTATCATTGTCTCAGTGGCTGCGATCGATGAAGTGTAAAAAGGGTTATTTTTTTCCGTATTTGCGTCACTCCGTAGTCCTGCAGAACACACACACAACCAAAGATTGGTCAGTATGAGCTCTGAGCTCTTTCCACAGGGGGACGGCCGGCTGTCTCGACAGAGACCAGCAACAGACTGTACAGTGAAAAAAAAAACACACACAAACACAAACAAGAAAAAAAAACAAAAAAACAAAACAAAACGGGAGTAAGTCAATTACTATATACTCCTCTGTTAAATAACTACTCTATAGTTCAATTATACTATATGGAAAGACCTCCAGTTTTTCCTTTATAATACGATATAACAATTAAAGGTTTTTCAATCAAGCTGCATCAATAAAGGTGTTTAGAATTACGAGTCTGAATAGAAATTAGAAAATTTCTACACCGTTGATATTATGTTACTAATTTCCGGTGTTACCAGCAGACCTTCAGCCCTACAAGCTACCAGCATCCTTATATAGTACAAGGTTTCACACTTCATCTCTCTCTCTCTCTCTCTCTCTCTCTGACGTAGGCATATGACACTCTGATAGTGTAGCTCATGCCTTACTTAATCAATCTTTATTTTCTATTCCATCATACAAACATCGGTCAAGGCTTGCTACATATGGAGAATATCTAAATAATTTTCGTTTGCTGATGAAATGGTTCTAATGAGCAAGTCGACAGATGAACAACAGCAGATAATTTCGCAGTTGCACTGAGAAAGCCAGAAAGCGGATTTTAAGATTAATATGAAGAAAACTAAAGTGATGTTCAAGAATTACATAGTACACCATGAAATTGAAATAAATGATGAAGTTATAGAATGCATCAAAGAATACATTTACTTAGGACAAAATATTGGTGCATGTCCAGATCTTGAAAAAATAAATAAAAAGAATAGGAATTGGATGAAGTGCTTTCGGTAGACAATACAATGAAATGAAAAGCAATCTTACATTATCACTGAAGAGAAAAATATACGTAGCTATAATCAATGCATTTCTTCCTGTTCTAACATATGGATCAGCAGAAACCTGGAGTCTCACAAATGCCCTAGAATGATAAAGCAGTGCGAGGGATTTATGAACAGTACTGGACCACCATGTTGTGTTAGCGTAGATAAAGATAAAAGATAGACGGGAGTATGGTTGTAAAAATGGCAAAAGAAATGTGAGTAAGATGCTACTTAGTGAAAGGATGGATAGGAAAGAGGTTAAAGAGGAGAATGAAAGATTAAACCTCATTATTTATATTACTGCCACTGCTCCAATCTAAAGGTAGAAAAAGATGAGTATAGTAATCATAGAGAGATAAGATTACTTAGTGTGCCAGGAAAGGCTGATGGAAGTAACTGAAGGGAAGGCAAGCGAGGAACATCAAAGATTTAGGAAAGAAAAAGGTTGTGTGGACCAGATATTTGCAATTACAATTATGGTAGAGGAGTACTTTGGGAAGGCTAAAAAATTATATGTAACCTTCATGCACCTAGAAAAAAACATATGGAAGAGTTAGTAGGGGAGCTCTATGGAACGTTTTGAAAATGTATGGTACTGAAGGACAGTTACTATATAGGAGGAATTAAGGCAATCTATAGGAAGGCAAGTGCATGTGTGAGGGTGGATGAAGAGCAAAGTGAGTTATCTTATATGAGTGGGAGTGAGACAACGATGTCTGATGTCGCCATGGCTGTTTGATATTTTAATGGATGAGTGTAAGAAAAAAATGAAAGCTTAAGTGGGTAATGTAGGTGCAAGACTGAAGAAGATAATTGAAATGGGTTGGGCGGTGATGGTATGCCTGTTTGCATATGACACTGTGATGAATGAATTTTATAGTATCTGTATGAGAAGAAAGCTAAAGGTGAATGCTGGTAGAAATAAGGAGATGGTTTTTGAAAGAAGGGAAGCAGAAATGGTTGACTTTAGTACACCTTATGGGGTGAGTGTGCCAACATTAGGATTGTGTGAGGTAGTTCTAGGAAAGAAAATAGAGGAAGTGAAAGAGTCTAAGTATTTGGGAACAGTACAATACAAATAAGGAGAAAAAATAGGAATAAATAAGAGAGGGCTGTGAAAGGCAGGTGTGTTATATGGTCACTTTGGAAAGATTATGAAATGAAGGAATGTATCCATGAAGCTAAAGAAAGGGTTAAGGAACAGTATTCTCTTGCCAACATTGACGTATGGATCAGACTTAGACATGGAATAGGGCACAGCAGTCAAGAGTGCATACTGTGAAAATGAGTTATCTGAGAGGAGGATGTGGCATGAGGAGATGGGAGGATGAGAGCAATTAAACACGTGTATGAAAGGTGTGACATGGGACCTTGTGCAAATTAAGTGAAGTGTGGTGTAGTGGAATAGGTGGAAAAAAATACTTTGAGGTGGTTTTTTCATATTGAGAGGAAAAATAGTGAAGAGTTTGTGAAGAAAGTGTATGTGAGTAAAATTGAGGGTCCTAGGAGTAGAGGAAGGTCAGTTGTAAGATGAAAGGATAGGGTAAAGGAGTACATACATGCATGGAAGAGGTGCTGATAGTCGGGAAGAGCTTGAACAAGTAAACAAGTAAGGAGGGAATGTTTGGATAGAAAGAGGTGGAGGATCTACTGCCATGGCCATCCCCTTTGTCGCACGTTTCCAGAGGGAATGAAGCATCTGAAACTTTTGATGCTAGATTTTATCTATAGGAGTAGTAGTGGTAGAAACATAGATTATGCAAGTTTTCTCCCATAAATAAATATATTTCATGTTTTTTTCATACTACGTGGTATCGCTTTTTCTTCTTTCTTCCCTCCAGCACTACCTGGAATGAGGGGAGAAGCCTTCCACTTTGCTGTCCTTTTGTCTCTAACATGCTATACTATAGTACTATAGTAGCAGTATAGCCACACGGACAGCCTTGTTCTGTTTATCTCCTGTTCTTCCTTTGTGCTCCTCAAATATTTATATCTATCTATATACAGTACATAGCTGGCTTGTGTCCCCATTAAAAATGGGTAGCCAAGATAAGGCATTTAGATTTCAGGGAGACTTTTCTCTCTGCTCCCCCTCTGCATCTGTCATTTTGAAGGGGAGGATACAGCCCCCTCGCTCCATCCCTTTTGGTCGCTTTTTATGAGGGAGTGAGTAATGTAAAAAAAAAAAAAAAAAAAAAAAAAAAGTAAGTGCCAGACATCAAAGGTCATATGGCACTGTTAAGCTAAAAGACAGATAGCAGAGCAAAGAGATAATGGCAAGGCAACACATGGGGAAGGAAAGAACAGTCAGTTATAGTGAAATGGTTATATCAAATGGAGGATGTGGGTTTGTCAAAGAAGTGTAAAACCAGAGCCATAGTGGGATTTAAAGCCATCATTAAAAACAGGAATACAATTGGCATGAGAAGAAAAGGGTTGAACAAAAAGGGATCATAGAATGTAAGTTTGTTTATCAGACTTGAAAGAAAATGGATAGAGAGTAGGCAGTGAAGGTAATTTCTATGGTAGGAGGGAAAATAAAGGGAGAGTTAGGTGAATGTGATATGCAAGGAATGTGTGCATGGAAAAGCATAACTAGAGACCTGTTATAGTCATACGGTACATGTAAAAAATTTTGGTTTTGAGAAATCATAGCATTAATCAGTACTACTGTAAATGTATTCTAGTAGTTAGAAATTTTATCAAATACAAAGTACAATAGTAATTTCTTTCTATTTACTGTCACCATTATTATGTCTACCTTACTAATGCAAAAGTTAATCAGTAACTATCTTCACTTTGAACTATCTTCATTTGAATTGATGAGATATGGCCCCCAGGAGGACATCAAGGAGAACACCAGCTACCAGCTCAATGAGGAAGCAATCACATCAAATGAACAGGTGCGAGACCTGAGAGTGATGATGTGCTCTGATGGAATCTTCTCTCACCACATCAGCCATATCACAAACATTGCTAGCAAGCTTACAGGATGGATGCTTAGGACTTTCCATACGAGATAGAACCTGTATGCTGACATTGTGGAAGGCTCTGCCGCCCTAGTCCTCCCAAGGCTAGAATACTGCTGCTACCTATGGACTCAACACAAGACTGGGGACATCATCAAACTAGAGGCCCTACAGAGGACTCTCACAAGCAAGATATGGGGTCTCCAACATCTTAACTACTGGGAACACCTGACAGAGCTTCGTCTTTACTCCCTCCAGAGAAGGCGAGAGCACTACCTGGTGATTTATGTTTGGAAGACCCTAGAAGGACTTGTACCTGATGCGGGGCTGAAGATAAACAACCACATCAGGAAGGGATGACTGTGCTACATCAAGAGAACGGAGGATACTACCCAAAGGATGAAGACAGTCGCCCATAACAGCTTCACAAAATATGGGCCTCGTCTCTTCAATGTTGTCAATCCGGGAGCTATCTTGTGTCACAACGGACTCCTTCAAACACTAACTGGACAGATGGCTGAACACAGTACTGGACGAGCCCCCAACACCAGGATACCCCAACACTGCATCCAACTCGCTGACGGATAGGCGGAACAACCGGGATGCAAAGTTGCCTGGACACAGGCACCTTAGCTGCACTCTCAGAGGGCTAAATTCTACAAAGTAAACAAAGTAAAGTAAACACTCTTTTATCCCTTTTAATGGTAAACTCTGGAATGCTCTGCCTTTTCTGTCTTTTGACTGTGAGGAGTGACGACTCGTGCAGGAGGAAGTGGACAGGGGTTGCTGCTGCAGCTTCTCACTCTCACCTGAGTGACAGTGAGAGTGAGGATGAGGAAGATCAAGGAATTAACCAAGTTGACGGAGAGTCACCAGAGTCAGGTCGTAATAGACGGCAGATGGTGTATTTTCCTCTCACAGCAGATATGGATTTCAACCAAAAGCTCCAGTGGACAATCAAGCTTTGTAAGTACCACAAGGATGGAAAATACAGGCTATTTGTAACTGTTAAAGATGAGCGTGCTGTGAAATTTTTAACAACTAAAAGTTTTTAAGGCATTGTTATGGAAAAGCCAGATGGAAGGGAGCCACAGCTCATTGCTTTGGTGAAAGGGTCAGTCCCTGAGAAGGTGTTTATACCTTGCATTGGCTATAAGTATGTTTCCGTTTACAATGAAACTCCTGTTCTATGCTATAAATGTAGTTAGTGGGGTCATATGCAATACAAGTGTTACAATGATTTCTGCTGTAGATCCTGTGGTAAAAATCATGACGCCAGGAAATGTATTGCTAAACTGAAGGACAATTTCAAGGTTGTACCTACCTGTTGTAATTGTGGTAAGAGTCATAATGCTAATCCATGGCTTTGTAAAAAGAGACCTCAAGGAAACCCTCACAAGATTTCTGAAGGTAAGGCTAGTGAACCTACGAGATACGTACAGGCCACACAGGATTCACAGCAAGATAATGTGTGGCAGCGAAGGCTTGAGCAAAGGCAGGCAGACCAAGCGTCTATACCAGGAAATATAACAGACCAGCTCGGTACAGTTCCTCTGACAGGACAGGTATTTTGTGCTAATGAGGATGTTTCCTTGAGGAGAGAAATTGACGACTTAAAGAAAATGATGTTAGAATTACAGAAACAAATGGTGAAACTGCACACAGTAATTATGAGACCTAGTGCTAATGTGGATACCACTGTAGGCACCACTGTGGATTCTGCTGCAGGAACTGTTGTGGACGGTGCTGTAGGAACTAATGAATCTAATGGTAATGATGTAGTTTTGTAGAAGGATGGTAATCCTTCTGCAAAACTACATCATTACCTTAGCTGCATAATAACAGTTGACACTGTTATTATGCGGTTAAGGTTAGGCTATAAGTATTGTTGGCAGTATATAAATGGTGAGGATGGAATACCCTGCAAGCTTTGTAATGAAGAAAATTCTCATACTTTGCAACACTATCTATGTTTTTGTCCGAAAACTGAACACTTCAGGAACCCTAACATCAGTAATGTCACCATGCAAGCTTGTCACATGATAAATAACAATATATTGTCCAACATCTTAAAAAAGTACAAATACTTTGCCTCAAGAGTATAATATATTGTACAATATATATAGATTTATATATAGCATTTTTTAATGATAGGTACAAATGTTTTCTTAATTGTTAAGAACAAATACTTTCCTCATGTTGAATATTCTGAGGTCTTACAAGGTCAGCTGGGTGGGCATCTCAGCATGCTGACTGGCCCCTTTCAGTGTTTTTTTTCTTACGTCAATAAACTATTTGAATTTTGAGTTTTTTTTAATCTATACAGACAGTTTGTGAATCTGCATTCATGGATGTGGAGGCTTCAAAGAAATTTCCCAAGAAATGCTAGAAAATAATAAGAGGATATTTTTCAGATCAAGCTTTTCATTTTGATGAAACAGATTTACTCAGGAAGGAAATACCTAAGCGAGCATACATATCCATGAATGGGAGACAGATGCCAGGCTTTAAAGCAGCTAAAAATTGTGACTCAGCTCTTATGTGGCAATGCTTTGAGACACATGATCAAGATGGTTTTATGTACAAGGCAGCTAATACACATGACATTAAAGAAGAAAATGAAAATTTCCTACCTGTGTACTGGCAGTCAAATAAGGAAGCTGGTGTGACCACAACAATTTTCTTAGGCTACACAAGTGTTGCATTCCAGAAGTAAAGTGATGCCTGGAGGAGAAAAATTTGAATTCTAAATATTGGTAGTTGTGGATAATGACCCTGATCACCCAATTGCAATCAGATTTGCTTTTAATAAAGTTAAGGTGCTTTTCCTCCCCTTATTACCATCTCAATCCTTCAGTTACTAAATCAGGATGTTATACATTATGTATATCAAGGCCACATTCTATATGCTGGGGGGTCATATCCTTAATTCTTTATGGCTATTGTTTTGAAACACTGAGAAATCGATATAAAGTGGTAGCTATAAGGCTGGGAGCAGATGAGTGACTCTGTGGCGTTGGTGTGGCTTCCCATAGGTTTCCATTGTTTAGAGGTGAAGCCGCGTACACGACCGTCTGTGGCGCTGGACTGTGGTGGGCTGTCACTGATCCCCACCAAAGCGTTGCGTGGCTCTGTGTCGAGAACCCGCGCACACGAGCGTCTGTGGCTGAGTGACAGGCATGTGGCTTCACTGACATCTGACAGACTGCCTGGCAGTCGCATACCAAATGTTGGTGAAGCAACAAGTCACATTTTTCTCTTCGCCACACTGAACATGTCTACACTAGATCTAGATCACTTTATTATTGAAATTGAAGACCGACCAGCAATATGGGACGTACGCTGCAATGACTACAGTAATAAGATATCAAAAACCAAGGCATGGGAGGGGATGTTTGGACCAAGTAAGCTGAGGACCTTGTTAAAACTTTCTTGAGACATCCTGAAGTAGTTGAAGAATTTTGAAGTCTGCTCTCAAATCACCCATTATGGTGTAAAATTGTCCATGAGTCAGCCTCAATGAAGTTAATGGGTGCATCCCTATTGCTCTATGTCTTTCATGATGATGACGGCAATGCCGGAGAAGCAGTGATGCAACTGCTTCGTCCTCAGAGTCCATGCTGATGCTGGAACTGAGACCGCGCGGGTGTGGCGCAATGGCGTGGCTCTGTTCATACACACAGGCGACTCTGTGGCGTGGCTCAGTCAGGACACAGATGCTTAAACACGCCACAGCGTGGCGGATACAGAGTCGCTCGTCTGCTCCTGGCCTAAGAGTTCTGCGGTCAGGGATCAAACCCATCAACTTGCCTACCAATTAAACCAATGATCACCTAAGTGGAGTATGGTCAACGTTGATTGCTCCGTCACTACATAGCTTTACTTCCTCCTTTTTGGATCAATTCCTGGTGTTTTTGCGTTTTCCAAGTTTCTCCTTAAACACAACAGGGACTCTTCTATTTTCCCTTATCTTCTACTGGTAGCGTTTTGCTCTGTGGTGGGGTTGAGTAAGAAGAGGTTGTAGTCCTTGAAAATGTATTTTGGGAAAATACAAAAGGTAGTGTTACACAAAATCAGCTGACGGCACAGAGGCGTCTTAAGAGGTCGAGCCTCCAGGCGAGCTGCTGCGCCCCTGCTTGCACAGGAACGGAAATGCCCAGGAGCTGCCGCTTAAGGTATAATCCATAGAGTTTACACATAATGGGAAATACATTATACTCTAACCCTTACGTATGCTTACATGACTACACAGCATGGGACAGGAGCGCGGGGGGTGAAAGCGTGCCCTAAAATAATGTGGGAAGACATACAAAGGCATATAAGATATAGTAATGAGTATGGATAAATGAGAAATAACCTTACCATTACAGCTCTTTGGATTAGGCCACGGTCCAAGATCATTCCAGCGGTACATTGTATAACCGTACAACCATCACTGAAGATATTTACTGCTGTCGCTACTGTAATGCCTTGGAATTAATCTAAAGGGGTAAGTAAGAACCAATGAAAGGGCAGGAGACTGGGCTGGGGCCTTGCTAGTTACACTCACTTCAAAAGAGGATCCAGCCTGTGTACTGCAACGGTCAGGAAAATAGAGTGAATGTTGAGTGGCGTGAAAACACACAACCCTCCTATCGCAACCATCTTAGCTCTGCCAAGGCCTTGGCTTCTCTCATTATTACTAATAGACTGAGCATGGAAAACAATGTGGCAATATCAAATACATTAGAATCAAGTGAACACAGGATGATGAGATATAAAATAACACTAGACTTAAAAGCAGAAAGAGTGGAGTTAATTAGAATAAAGAAGCCAAGAAGCTCAACAGTCAAATAGAAATCAGATGAGTTTGTAATTAGATTCCAGAGCAAGTACTCACAACTCAATGACGAGATTAATTGAAACCTATAAAGTCTAAATGACGATGTAACTTATTTAGTTTTAGAATCAGCACTAGAAATAGGTAGGAAGGCACCTAAAGAAAACAACAAATTTCTCAACAGCTATCAAGAATCTCACATGAAAATTTAGCAGAATGGTAATAAAAATAATATCTATTTATCTATTTATATATCTAGCCAATAGCAAAATTAAAATGGGGTAGCCAAGACAAGGCATTTAGGGTTCAGGGAGCTCTCTCATCACCTTCTACAGCTTGTCCTTTCGTAGGAGCAGAGAATGGCTTCCCTGTACCCTCGCTCCGTCCCTTTTTGTCACCTTTTACAAACCGCAGGAATATGATGATAGTACACTTGCACCCCCCCCACCACAATAAAATAGGTTGAAGTGTCTAAATCCATAAACAAATTAAAAGATAATGACATTTGAAAATACAACATGAAAAATATTGAAGACACTCAAAACAAGGGTACAAGTATGAAGATATCAAGGAAAACATTTGACATTGCCAGATAACAACTGCATGCTTTAGAACATGCACGAGGTCAAATTACAAATGATAGAGGTGAGGTGGTCATGGTAACGGATATATTCTACAGAAAATTGTAGCTATACCAGTAACAATAGACAAACCGAAGACCCTAGTATGGAAACTACAACATTGAAGTAGACTGCATGAGCACGAGTTAAATAAAGAAGTTACTAAAAGGAATGAAAAAGGGCAAAACAGGAGGTGGTTTATTGATAACCAAATCAAGGATGCAGGTGACAATATACCACAAAACTCACTATTTTTTTTTTACCAAATGCTTGCAAATTTTCTCCTTACCAAGTACTTGAACAATTGCTATGATAATACTAATTCACCCAAAAAAGGAGACATAAATGACCTAAAAAAAAAAAATCATCCTACTGTCTTTGGTAGATATACAATACAAGGTTTTTACAAAAGCACACTACAAATAGGATTAGTGTAACACAAGACTCAAACCAGCCTGAAGGCCAGCAGGATTCCAGAATGATTATTCAACAACTGACAACATCCATGTCATTAACCAAGTAGTTGAAAAACATGCTGAATACACTAAACCTCTATGCGTGGCTTCCATAGATTATAAAAAAAAACTTTGACTAAACGGTAACATCAGCAGTTGTGAAAGGTTGCAGGAGACAGAGGGTAGAGGAAATATATATGAATATATCAAAAGAGATCTATTAGGGAAGCACTGCCACTAGAAAGCTACATTATATCATGCGCCAAATTTAATATATTGTGTGTTAGAGTAACAGAATGACAGCCCAGGTTTGGGAAAAGAAGCTAGAGCTTACAGAGAATTAGATGGAGAGATGAGACAGGAAGTTTTGCTAATTTGCTGGAGTAACCTGGAAGAGATAGGCAGCTGATAGAGATGAGTGGAGAAGGGTGGAAGCTTTTGTTCGGCACTATCGGCAGTGGTGTAGAGGCTGTTACATAAGAACATAAGAATATAAAGAAGCTACAAAAGAACCGGAGGCCTGCACTAGGTAGTTCCTGTTAATCGTATACCCCCTTATTACCTACACCCACCTCTCATCTCATGTTGCTGCTGATGATGAACATTTGCTTAGTATCTTTTTTCAGAAAGAGGTGAAATTAGTCAAGATAAGCTTGGATGATGCATTACAAAGTAATGGGTTAATGTTCGGTTCGTTAACCACTCGATATCTGGTTACCTTTATAATGCAAATTTAACATCAGATACTTGTTCAGATCACCTCAAATAGTTATGCCGCTGAATTACAGAAAAAATATGAATTTTCTTTTCTAGGTTATGTTAGGGTTGGTTAAGTAAACAAATATTTACCAAGTAATGTTGTGTCATGCTTACCTAGTCATCATTAGTGAGGGAATAAGAAGAAGTCTTCTTGTCATGCCCTCACCTCCACTGACTGTGCCAGTCTCACTAAATTGCTATACCCAAGTGCTTATCATACCTAGTCTTAAAAGCGGGTATAGACGGTGCTGTGACCACTTGGTCAAGGAGGGCATTCCAATCGTTGATTGTTCGAATGGAGAACGCATTGCCCTTTAGTGCAGTTCTCCAGTAGGTGAGACTGAGGAGACTAAATCTACAGACGCTGGCATATAGGAGATCCAGAGGAGACCAGATAGAGACGTTCAAGATCTTGAGTGGCATATACGACAACGATTGTATTGAGGGTCTCTTCGAGTTGAGGGAGGATGACACAACACGGGGGAATACAAGGAAGATCTACAAGACAAGAGCCAGGCTGGATTTAAGGAAATATTCTTTTCCCCACCGTGTCGTCAACAACTGGAATAACCTGCCAGAGTCGGTAGTGAGCGCTATCTCGGTAATGGCTTTTGAGTCTAGGCTAGATAATTTCTGGAAAGACCAAGATCAGAAATTTAATTATAAAGCAAAAATTAATAACACCACACGCAGCCAACGAAGCCAACTTAACATTAGTATTCAGGCTGCCATACCGGAGCCACAGGACCTTTAGGGCCTCTTCTGAAGAATCTTCTGTGAGTGAGCTTGGTAATCTTGAGTGAGTGGCCTCGCAGGTTGGTAGTGCTCAGCTGGAAGAACCTGGCGGCGGGGAAGTCGTCACACCCGTCTGTTTTCTGAAAAAAAAAGGTTTTATCCCTTTGAAATTTCAATAGATAACTCCCTCCCGATCATATGCAATTCCTGATAGAAAAAACCCATCATACACTCCGTATACAATTAGTTTGCTGAATCTTCATAGCTACCAGTACCGTCGTCTTTGGACCTTGCTCAGTGTTGATTGAACTTGATTCCTATTTGAACTACCGTACCTCACAACATTTCTCTTCTTTGTTATGATACCAACTGTTAATTCTCAAAAACATAACAAGAATGAAAAAAAATATTATAAATCCTTAAAAAGTACACTTAGAAACATAACTAATACAGATATAACCTTTTGAAACCGAATAATGATGAATCCGAAAGTAACATAAACTGAAAATCGTCGTCTGTTTGTTATTGTTGTGAAAATCGATGGTTTGATGGTGTGTTTTTATGCGTTTTTTCAAAATTTTGGGCTTCCATCGTCTCTGCACAGGAAAGGATCCCAAATTTTAGGTAAGTTTGTTATATTAGATAGTGAAAATGTATTGAGATGATAGATATAATGTGGAGAGGATTGGTGAGGTAATTGTGTTGGACTATTTTAAGAACTTCTCAGCTGATTTACTTACCTTGTAGGGCCATACCTACCTGACAGCTTATATACCTGTAAGGGAATTACCATGCGACTTAATATCTGTGCTTAATACACATAACCGTGGCATGATGTGGAGCAGCAAGGTTGAATATTGGTACTGAAAGATGGGACCGTGAGCAATAGCGGTCCATAAATTTATTTGTAAACGGTAGAATAGTCTAGATATCCATATAAAAATGAGGAAGAGGATATTGGATTGCGGATATAGTGGTGGGACATTGGATGTGGACCAATATCCACTTGGACTTTAAGTGACAGGAGTGTCGGCGAAAATAAGAAGTGTCTTTTTCCTACTGTCATATTTCCGTAGGTAAACTTTTCTCTTCATAACGTGCCCATGACTCGTTTCCTTCCTTATGAACCACTTATCTTTTGTCATATATGTCTTCCACTAACCTTGAACCATCTTTGAAAATGGTTACTTTGGTCAAAATTACGCACATTTTTTGAAGAAAATAAGAATAAAAAAATCTTACTGTGCTGGACTTGCCATTAATGTCACATATGTAAGTCCTTGCCTTGTATGGTGGGTTGGCTTTGGTTACAAAGTTTATTTTACGTTAGGTTAGGAAATGTTAGATTTAATTCTTTAGAAAAAAAAAAGAAGATAAATAAAAACAGGCGGGCCAGAGAGTGGTTGGTGGATGGCCTGTGAAGGGAGCCATCCAATATTTAACCGCTGCTTATCAGTCTTCTGTATCATTACTTTGTTATTATAAGGATCAAACTTTATTATTCTGATAAACTTTGATGTGTTTTGTAGTAATTTGTCATCTGTTTTCTGTGGGAATCACTACTTTTTTCATAGTGGACTGGAATGGTTGTAAAGAAAATAGTGATTTCCAAGAAAAATGAATTTCAGATTAATTCAAAACACATACAAATATATTAGGAAAAAATAGTTTTGTCTTAAAATGGAGACCATCACTTAAATACATGACCTAAGGTTATGAAAAAAAATACAACAGAAAACATAAATCATTCTTCTCTACAATTATGTTATTGCTATAACTGTTGGTGCCATAATTTAACCATAAATAGAGTAGGAATTAGTGTCTCAACTCCAAAGCCGCACAGCCACAGCCTAGTCTGTGTTTATTTGAGTGGTTGTAGCTATAGCCACAGTTGACACCCACACAGCTCAGTCTGCTAACCATATCACTTACTTTAGAAAGGCATAAATGAATGGCTCATATAAGAAGATATTTTGACACTGCAGTTTTTGGGAGGAATTGATGTTTACTTTTAGCCTCAGATAGGGACGAGGCTGTAAGCACTCCATCCATGATATTGGCTGTGTGTGTATTGAGGAGGGATTGAATTAAGGTACAACACAAGATGGTTGAGCTATCACTCAAAACCAAACTTTAAAGATTAAAGTTTGACCTCAACATCAGAAACAGAAAATTCCACAGACGAAATTTAGGGTTGGCATTGTCGGTTGGGACTGTGCTTGTATATAATCATCCTTATTTGTTACAAAGCTAGCTGAGCTTTGCCTAGTGGCAGTATCCTACCCAATGAGATTCAACCAAGGTGCGAAGATTGCTTCTGCAAATTTTTATTATTTTTTATTATTGGGAAAGGTGAAAAAAAGGCAGTCACATCTATCATTACTGAATTGGTAGACCAGCTGATGCCCACTTTTACGTGGTGCACACTGTTATTATACTTGAAGTAGTATGACTAACGGGGAGAGTGCTGAGCATTATCAGCAGTGTTTTTATTGTTTTTTACTTTTGACAATTCTTTGGGCCTGTAGCATTGCCAGCTGCCAGGGGCCCTGTAGTGGGAGGACAAGATGGCTATGGGTGGAGATGGGCCTCCACCTTGCCCTTGGAGGGAGAGAGCATGTTTGAGAGTTGGCTCAATTTATGTGAATGTCTTGAATGTTTTAGGGAAAAGGAGATAATAAGATGAAAGTCTTGGGAGAGGAAGATAAGATGCATCTGGGCGAGACCTCTATCCGTGATCTGACTGACCAGTGAATCAATAACCGTAATACTTATCACTCAGAAAATATTTCTCAATTTGATCAACTTTTATAACTTCTCTAAATAACTTAATAACAGGAAGGCTATTGAGACTGAAAAATTATATTGAGGTACCCGAGAGATATCCCAGTTGTCTGACAGTAAATGGGAAAACAAATTCCTACTCTAACTCTTTTGGTCGGAATCGCCTATCCTCTTTACCAAATTAAATTCAGATCATTACCCCTAATTCTCAGTATGGCTTTGAAAACAATGTAATGAGAGTACTAGTAGCTTTTCCTCTCATTTCTTCAAGGGACCTTGTCCTGAGACAAAGGATGGAAGAAAAATTTAAAGAACAGGATGAAAAGTTCATTGTCGATAACAAAAGATTATAGAACTAACATGTACTGTTGAAACCTTGAAAGAATTCCATGAAGAACGAGGTGAGGTTAGTTCTAACTCTACACCTACAGCCACCACACTCTCTCCCGCATCATCAGAAAATATTGCGGCTACTTTTCACTCAGATGCAGGCTTTATGACTGTGTAAAAAGGGAGCAAGCCTGTATGTCAGGTTATTCATCCCACTATCTGTTCTAACAGATTTCAGATTTTGGAAGAAGAGGATAAGCCTATTAACTTGCATCTAGTTGGTGATTCCATGATCTGCTGGCAATTACTAACTGAATTCTGTGGATGAGTGAGACACAGAAGATGATTGTGTTGTCTCCCAGGTGCAGGAGTTGGCAATGTCACTGCCTTATTTCAACAGGTGTCCAAAAAAGTTAAGCAACGATTCACTCTTTGTGATTTACACATGCACAAATTAAATCAAAAGATACACTTTGAGTAGCTGTTGGATTAGTATTGCAGATTTATCCAACAATATAAGACCAAATCTAGAAATATTTAGATTTTGGGTGTGTTTTCAGGATTGCAGCTGACTGCCTATTTTACAATAAGGCCTTTAGCCTCAATAACTGCATGCAAACTCTTTGCGAGGAACATGGTGTCTAATTTATGAACATGTGGAACAATTTTTATGATCAACCTGACCTGTTCCATAAAGATAGCTTATACATGTTAGCCATTGTGTCTGTAAAGTACGGTAGACTGCTGAGCGAGGCAGTCCAGGGTGTCTGGCCAAAAAATGGTACCGCCACTCCTGCCACCCAATAAATAACAGTCAAACAGCCACATAGGCAATAAGTCATATCACCATAATCTTGAGCCTCCTGTCTCTCCTGTCATAACAGTAGTAGGGACTAGTGATAAGAATAAAGTTCTAATTTTCAATGTGTGCAGCCTGTAACATAATGTATATTAAATTAAATGCTTTGTTATAACACAGTATATTGATGTAAGAGCAGTAAGTGAGGGAGGAAGGTTGTCCGTTATGAGGGTACAAGAAATCTATATAAAGGGTTGTGGAGTGATAGATTCTACGTTGGGGAGTGAGAGTGAAGTTTGGGAGGGTATGGAAGGAGGAGTGGTGTGGTGTGGTGTGATTTGGTGTGGATAAGAAAAGTAAGGCAAGAGGAAAGAAAAAGTTTACACTTCTAATGTCTCTGATGATATGGCATATAGATGGAAGGGATCTAGGATAGTGAAATATGCATGGGTCTGTGTGTATGTACCTGTAAGTGCAAGAAGGGGAAAGGGGAGATGAGGAAGTTCTGGAATGATGTGAATAAGTGTCTGATGGAGATTCTAAGAGGGAGTAGAATAGTGTGAATTAGAGATATGAATGGAAGGGTTGGAAGTAAAGAGGTAGCAGGTGTGGATGGAGGGAATGAAAATGGAGAGTAGCTACCTAGTGGACATATGTGTGGAAAGGGGATTGTTCTTAGCAAACCCCTTTCTTCAGCATAAAATGATCCACAGATACACACGAAGAAGAAGAGATGAGAGGTGAGAGAAGAGGAGTAAGATTGATTATATAGCAGTGGAAGAAAAATTGAGGAATGATGTGTTGGATGCTAAGGTAATGAGAGGGATGTTTGAAGGGTCAGATCACTATTTTTTGTCAGCTAAGATAAAGATGAAAGATAGATGGGAGTATGGCTGGAAAAATGGTAAGGGAAAGGTGAGTAAGGTGTTATCTAGTGGAAGGATGAATAGGAAAGAAGACAGAGAGGAGTATGAAAGGATGGTGTGCAAAAAACTGAATGAAGCTACGGTAACATTTGAAGAGGGAGAAAGTGTTTGTGAGGTATTCAGGATGATCAAAGGTGCAGTGACCACAGTAGCAGAAGTGTTTGGGTATAGAGCTCTGAGAAGTCAAAAGAAGGGAAGTGCATGGTGGACAGATGAGATAAAGGAGGCTGTAAAAAGGTAGAGGCGAGCATATAATAGATTGATTAAAAGAAATATAGAAGAGGAAATATGAGTGAGGTGGAGAACTGAATACAAGTAGGTGAATAGGAAGGTAAAGGAGTAAGTGAAAGAGAGTAAAAGGAAAGTCGATGAAGAGTTTGGTATAAAGCTGAGTGAGAAGTTTAATGAAATTATGAAGTTGTTTGGAAGGAAGTTAAGAAAGAGATAGGAAAATAGAGGGTGTGAATGAGCAAATAAAGGGAGAGAATGGCGTGCATGAATGAGGTAAAGAGAAGAAAGGAGTACGGAAGAGTCTCTTTGAACGTTTAATGAATGAGAAGATAGAAAGAAAAGCAATTGTGTCAAGCATGGGAAAGGAAGCAGATGGAAAGCGCATGAATTTGCAGAAAGAGATTGATATAAAGGAAGTAAAGAAAGCAATACAGAAACTTAAGTGTTGCAAAGCTGCAGGTGTGGATTGAATAACTGCAGAAATGTTAAGATTTGGAGGAGAAACAGTAGTGGAATGAATATATCTGCATGGAGACAGAGAAGTACCAGATGAGTGGAAGAAGGTAATTATTGTGCCTTGCGTAAAGGTAAAGTTAGTAAAGATGAGTGTAATAATTATAAAGGGATAAGTTTGCTTAGTGTGCCAGGAAAAAGTGTATGGGGAAGTTTTGACGGAGAGACTGATGGAAGGATTTGAAGGGAAGGTTAGCGAGGAGTAGAGAGGATTTAGGAAAGGGAATGGTTATGTGGACCAGAAAAAAAAGATAGTTGCAATTAAAATTATAGTAGAGAAGTACTTAGGAAAGGGTGAAAAATTTTATGCAGAAATTTTGGAGGACAATTACTGGGAGGAATTAAGGTATTTTATAGGGAGGCAAGTGCATGTGTAAGGCTGGACGGAGAGCTAAATGAGAGTTTTCTTATATGAGTGGGAGTGAGACAAGGATATGTGATGTCTACATGGCTATTTGATATTTTTATGGATGGGTGTATAAGAGAAATGAAAGCTAAAGTGGGGTATGTAGGTGCAAGATTGAAGATGAATGGAATGGGTTGGGCGGTGGTGGCATGCCTGTTTGCAGATGACACTGTGTTGTTTGCAGAGAGTTAAGAAGAACTTTAGAGAGTAGTGGATGAATTTTATAGTGTATGTACGAGAAGGAAGTTAAAAGTGAAGCCATGGTTTTTGAAAGAAGGGAATTAGAGGTGGTTGACTTTAATTCACCTTACAGGGTGAGTGTGCTAGCAGTAGGAAGGTGTGAGGTAGTTCTAGGAGGAGATAAATGGAAAAATTGAAAGAGTTTAAGTAATTGGGGACAGAGTTATGCAAACATGGAGAGATGGAAAGAGAAATAAGAGAGAGGGCAGTGAAAGGCAGGTATGTCATAGGATCACTTGCAAGGGTTATAAGGGGAAGAAATGTGTCTATGGAGGTAAAGAGAGGTTTAAGGAGCAGTATTATTATGCCAACATTGACATATTGATCAGAGACTTGGACATGGAACAGTCAAGAGTGCATGCTGTGGAAATGAGTTATTTGAGAGGAGCATGTGGCATGACAAATGGAAGGGTGAGAGGAATGAAAGCGTATATGAAAGATATAGCATAGAACCTTGTGCAAATGGAGTTGATGACCGACCAGAACAACCGGAATACCCAAACGAGGGAGCGGTAGTTTCATGTCTGTATAGGGACCTTATCTGTCCTTGTATGGAGTATGGTTCTCATGTTTGGGGGGGTTCAACTCACACAGCCCTACTAAACAGGGTGGAGTCTAAAGCTTTTCGTCTCATCAACTCTCCTCCTCTAACTGACTGTCTTGATTCTTTAAATCACAAACGCAATATTGCATCTTTATCTCTTTTCTATCGCTATTTTCATGCTGACTACTCCTCTGAACTTGCTAACTGCATGCCTCTACCCTTTCCGTGGCCTCGCTGTACAAGAGTTTATATTCTCCATCTTTCTAATGCAAAAGTTAATCAGTATCAGTATCTTCACTCTTTCATCCCTTACATTGGTAAACTGTGGAACTCTTCCTTTGTCTGTTTTTCCACCTGCCTATGACTTGAACTCTTTCAAAAGAGGAGTGTCAAGACACCTTTCATGCTAAATTGGATCTCCACCCCCAGCCTCTATTTCTCCTACTGACCCCTTTACAGGGTCTGTTTGCCCTTGGCCATACCCTTTTTATGTATCAAGTGAGAACAAGAAATCAAAAATATGAATACAAGATGGGCGGAGTGAAACTTGATAGCGTGCAATGTGTCAAATTTTTTACTATTACAAATGTGTCAAATCTAAAGTTCTCTCAACATTGTAAAGATGCTGCTGGTAAAGCTAATGGAATGCTGGGTTTTATAAAAAAATTTTGTTCAAGAATGAAAACATAATTTTACCTCTAAACTTCAGATTAGTCAGACCCCACTTGGAGTTAGCAGTGCAATTTTGGTCGACTCACCTTGCAAAGGACATAGCAAATTAAGAAACTGTCGAGCGTAGGGCTACTAAAATGATCCAGTCTTTGTGTAATAAATCCTATGAAGAGAGGCTGGCATTACCAAACATGTTCTCTCGAGAAATATGTCTCCGAGGAAACATGGTTGAGTATTTTAGAATAATGATCATTTTTATTATTCATAA
This sequence comes from Metacarcinus magister, assembly GCA_029783475.1. Lineage (NCBI taxonomy): Eukaryota > Metazoa > Arthropoda > Malacostraca > Decapoda > Cancridae > Metacarcinus > Metacarcinus magister. Next base: position 8,046,262 of record JAPQNM010000013.1, read on the forward strand.
CATCACTATTAATTCATTCTGCAAATTTTATTCTAATGCATATTTTGATTTGTAATCATATGCATTTAATTTTGGGGTCATGAAGAAACTAGTGTGTCCAACAGAGGTGTTTAGGTGCTAGCTTAGTACCAGTAATCTCTACCCCAAGGCCTACTAAAACCTAACCATTGGGTGTATAAGATGCTGGGTGATTTTTGGAGAAATTTGTTTAGGAGAAAAGTGCGTCTTATATAGTGGGAAATACGGTATGTAAAGGTTACATTCCTAGGGTACTAGAAGAGATTATATTAGGTAATATTTCTCATCTAAACTTTATGGCTTTATTGAAAAAAAACATGATGGGAGATTGACCGTTAACATTCCATGTGAAGAACTACATGAGAAATGTCAGTCAAATGCAGTTCATGGCACAGCCTCAGTATGTGTTGTAGCCATCTGTGTTGGGTAATTTTGTTGGCTTTTCAGGGATATTGTGGGTGTTTGGAGGTGTGTTTTAGGTGTTTTGTGTATTGTTTATGTTATTTCTAGCTTGTGGTGGTGCTGGAGTGGTTGGTGTATGTGGTGATAAGGAAAGTAAGGGAGTTGGAGGGGAGAGGTGTATTGACCTCTCGTTGGGACCCATCACTGTTTGCACTTTTGCCCCTTATAAGTACCTGCTTTCACTGACGAGGATCATGACATTTCCTCAAACTGATGAAATATGATACGTTAAATATCCCATGTGGTACCACTTTTGAATTTTATTTGTATGGAAATGTGAATAAATGATTGATAAATGTTTCATAAGCCCTCAAGAATGCATTCCATTTTTCCATATATAAATTATTTACATTATCCATTTTTTAATTATATAACAACTTCATGGAATGCATCCCTTACATACAATGAAGTTTTGGTGTATTCAACACAAAAATAGTACCGAAAAGTTAATATAGAATAATGCTTGACATAACATGGAGAGGTGGGTAAAGAGCATCATATATTAGGGAATAGACCAAAGTTAAAGACATTTTGACTACAATTAAAAGAAGAAAATGGGCATGGGCAGGGCACATCATGCACTGAACAGATAATAGATGGCAATCCAAGGATGGTAAAAGAAGGCAGGACAGATAGATAACTAGATGGAGAGACAAGATAGGAAGTTGTGTTGGGGTGGCATGGAATAGACAGGCAGCCAATAGAGATAAGTGGAGAAGGTTGGGTGGCTGCCTTTGTCCTGCAGTGGAATTTTATTTGATGATGATGAATGTGAATCTTTTTTTCTTTTACATTGAAAGAGTACTGGCTAAGGGACAACAAAAATACGTAAAAAAAAAAAACTAAAAATCCCGCTTGTCGCCAGACACTGTAAAGAGGACAGTAGGAGAAATAGAAGCAGGGGATGGAAGTCAGTTAAAATAAAAGGTGTCTTGACACTCTCTTTTGAAAGAGTTCAAGTCATAGGTAGGTGGATAAAGATAAAGGAAGAGTTCCAGAGTTTACCAGAGTAAGGGATGAAAGAGTGAAGATACTGGTTAACTCTTGCATTAGAAAGATGGACAGAATAGGGATGAGAAGAAGTAAGAAAGTTTTGTGCAGCGAGGCCGCTGCAGTTAGCAAGATCAGAAGAGCAGTCAGCATGAAAATAGCGGTAGAAAAGAGATAAAGATACAACATTGCGTCGGTGACTTAAAGAATCAAGACAGTCAGTTTAAGGAGAAGAGTTGATGAGACAAAAAGCTTTTGGGTGTTCTTTTGTAAAAATTGAACCTCCGTGTTTTTCATTGTGTGTGTGTTTACATTCTTAAGGATATAAAGCTTCATACTAAAAGACAGGTTGTTGTCAAGAAAATTTTGATTTGGGAAATTAGTTAGGATATTTGTCATGAAATCAAACGACTTGCCTTGAGATCTCCTTGGCTATTACATAGTAAGATGAGGAAGGGGCTGATCATAGAAGAGAAAATAGAGGCTATTGATGTATCAAAGAATAGATGGTTGGACAGAGATAGGAAGGAAGATTTGGGTGTACATTCTTATGTACACAATTTACAAGGCAATGGATAAGATTTGCTAGTTTTTGTGTGTTAAATAGCAAAAACTAGGATACCTTCTTGAATATGCATTCTAAGATGAAAATGTTCTATGATCATATGCCATATTTTCAATAGTTCGTGAGTTAGTGACTATAAGTATAAAGCCATACGTGCATGATTGGTACTCTTGAACCATCAATGGCTAACTGATAGAGTGGAAGCAACAGGACTGTCTTAGCAGGTTTTTTTTATTATTATTTTAATGGGCTTCTTTTTGAATGCAGGAAATTTTTTTCCCCTTATTGCTTTATTGTTCCCATTCATGGATATGGTGTTACGGACATAAACGTAGCAAGTACTCGATGTTGTCTTCTCTTAAGGTCAGTGGCAAACCTTGTTACACAAGGCAGTAATGAGTCCTCTAAGCCAAAACCCTTACCATAATGGATACAATAAGAGAATCAATTGATGTTCTCTCTTTCTTATTTTTTCAAAATAATATTGAAGATATTTATAATAGTTTCTTTCTATTTACTAATATTATATGAATATATGATATGAATATGATAAGAATATACATGCAGTGATGAAAAGTATATAGATGATAAAGAATAAGAAAAGGAACACGGTAATGTAGTAAAATGTGTGTAATTACAAAAAAGTAATTGTGTATATGTAATTTAGGTTTAGCGGAGAAGAACGGAGAGGGAATATGGAAAGAAAAGGAAAACAAAAGTTTAGAAGGGACACTAAAATTATTGTGCTGCTACAGTACTCTCCCCCTAGTTGCGAGGTAGAAGGAACGAAACCGTTTTCTTGAGATGATCCGGCACCACACTGGAAGTACATCGTGGTCTTGTGTCTGGTGTGGTTGCAGTAGAGTGGAGCAGGTACGCAGGTTTCACTCTGTTGATGGTGATAACGTAAGAAATCCCGTTGCGGTCAATGGTGAAGTTCTTCCTTGTCCTACGGATGACTTCAAAGGGGCGCTGGTATGGTTGCTGAAGGGGCTTCTTGACTGGGTCTACCTTGATGAAGACATGAGTGCAGCTGTTGAGGTTCTGGCTGACGAAGGTCTTGGAGGGAGAGGTGCGAGGCTGCACAGGCTGAAGGTTCTGCATGGAATCCTTGAGGCTGTTGGTGAAGTCCTGGATACTGCAAGGCCTGGAATCAGGTGTAGTGGCGAGGAGGTCCCCTGGTAGCCTGAGTGACAGTGCATCAGTTGGAGCATTATTGGCACCCTTGATGTAGCAAATGTCAGTGGTGAACTGCGAAATGAAGTCGATGTGAGTGTAGGTAGTCTTCCTGTTGACCTGTGTAGTGGTGAGAGGCTTGTGATTGGTATAGACATGGAATTGGTGACCTGCGATGAAGTACTGGAATCTCTTGATTGCCTTGTAGATAGCAAGAAGTTCTCTGTTGATGGTACTGTACTTTGTTTTGGCGTTGTTCAACTTCTTGGAGAAGAAAGCAATGGGCTTCCAGCCTCCGTTGACATACTGCTGCAGGACGGCACCAGCACTGATGCCTGAAGCATCTGTAAAGATGGAAGTGTTGACATCTGGAAAGGGGAAGCTGAGCATTGAAACGTCACCAAGGGTCTTCTTAGCAGTGAGGAAGGCGTCATCAGCTTCTAGGGTCCAGATGAGGGTGTTGGACTGTCCTTTCTTGCAGCGCTTGACCATGGTGTAGAGTGGCTGGAGAAGAAGTGAGCAGTTTGGGATGAAGCGGTTGTAATGGTTCAGCATGCCCTGAACTCCTTGAGCTGGCGCTGGGTTGACAGCTTTGGGAACTGCTGAATTGAATCACACTTTGACTTGAGTGAAGTGATGCCTGCAGAGAGACAGTGTGGCTAAGGAAGTCGACTGAAGCAATACCAAACAGATTTGTCAATGTTGGTGGCGTAGAGATGCGTGACTGGTGGCAGTGTCTTCTGGCTTGCTGTTGCAGGTAGGACACTGACTTCAGCCCCTGTATCGATGAGGAACTTGTTCCTGGAGACTGGATCGTAGACATAGAGCATCGTAGACATAGAGCATCGTTGACGAAGCATGGCTAACACTATACGCCTTTAGTTTTGTCAAAACTGCATGGTGTATTGCACTTGATTGCGTCCTTCCCAAACCTTTGGTGGTAGAAGCAGAAGCCAGACTTGTTTCTTGAGTGGCCAGCAGATCTTGATCGTCGCCGTTAATGATAGGGAGTTGTAGAACGGTGACGTGAGCGTTCTTCATTGAGCTGTTTCTGGAAGGCACTGACTTGTAGTGTAAGTTGAGACACAAGCTCAGCGAGTTGCTGAGTGTTGTCGTCAGGCATGGCGCTGTTGACGGTGGTGGTCACTGTTCTTAGTGGTGGCGGCGATGGGTGGTGGATGGCAGCGTTGTGCGGCAGGAAGCTGTGCCGGATGGCAGGGGAGGCAGCAGGGACAATGGCAGGGGTGCTACGAGTTGCAGTGAGGCAGTGGGGTTGTGGGAGCGCTGGCTGCAGAGCTACTGCTCTGGAGCCTGCTGGCAGAAGGGTCAACGTCTGCTGCAGAGCCCGCCAGGGTGGCAGGGGTAAAGCCAGTGGCAGGTGCAGTGTCTAGCTGCGGGGTCCGCCTGTGTAGGGGACTGGCAAGTGGCAACGCCTTTGCTACTCTATGACGGGTTAAAGGGGCTGGGCTGCTGGGGAGCGAAAGCTAGCTAACACCTGAAGGCTTGGTGATAGCTGTCAGCGGCGCCCTCGCCCCTTAACTGGGTGTACAGTCCAGCGGGTCACCAATTATTGCTTTATTGTTACCATTCATGAATATGGTGTTATAACACAAACGGAGCAAGTCTGCGATGTTTTCTCTAAAGGTCAGTGGCAAACCTTGTTACACAAGGCAGTAATGAGTCCTGTAAGCCAAAACCCTTATTATAATGGATACAATAAGACAAATTGATTTTGTCTCTCTTTCTTGTTTATTCAAAATAGTCTTGAACGTATGCACAATTGTCATGCCGGGGGCGGTTACGATAAGATTTTAGATTATTATTTGTTGTTATGTTTAATGTTTACCTGTTACTTTTTATTACCATTTATTACCACCTCCCTGGTCATGCTCTGGGGTTTATGATTTGATGTTATTAAGCGGGTTGGTATTTTCTGCCACCACCTATTTTGAGGGAAATAGGGACCCTTTCGAAAGTTGGCCACTGGTCGTTGTTGTTGTAATTTTGGTAGTAATAAATCTTAGCCACAAGGAGTCACTCTGGTTACCACTGGGGAAGGACATATGTCACTAATGAAATAACTTCTAATTTTCGTATACTTATTATTTGCCAAAAGAGAAACTTAATTTTCATATCAGTGTGTAGTATTTGATTACAACCTTTTTTCCACCATTTACCATATGATACAATTATTCATTTGTTAGACCAACAACAATAAAAAGAAAGAGCACACAAATAAATGACAATGAACTCAATAATGTTACACACACTTTGGTAATCTGAGTGACACATTCAGTTTATTTGGTACAAGAGACCTCAATAATACTGTTGGCCACTCCACACGTTAAATTTCACTTCGCTTAACACACAGAATAATTTCGAAACCCAATCTTTTCCTGGTCTTAACACTGCCTAACTTAATCTCACTTTCAGAGTTCAAAACTTGTTCCTAATCAAGACGCATAATAAGAATAATATACTACTGTTCTAAATAATATCATACACTACAGGGAAACACGTCAAAAAGGGGACAGGTGTGTGTGTGTGTGTGTGTGTGAATGTGTTGTGTGGCACTGGGGTGGCACTGGGGTGGAACCTGTGTGGTAGGGGAGAAGTTTGTTGTTGTTAAATGTTCTCCAGCACGGTGACTGGATGGGCTTGTAGGAGCCCCTAAGGGGAGAAGAACGATGACTGGCGTCATGACGCTATCCCGGGAAGCGGGAAATCTTATTGTCTCTGACTAGGGATTTTTCCTTACATTTTGATTACTTTAATTACTGATCGTTGAGATATGAAATTATTACTAGTTTATACAGAATTAATTTTGGTGTAGAAAAAGTGTTACTATTTAAGCTAATGAATTTGATTTCAAATACTACATGAGAGAAATTTTGATCACTTGATAACTTAGCTGGAATTTGGCGCGAAGTACTGTGTTTGGGTAAACTTGATAATATGTTGCATCATCTTTTGTCTTATTAAACTTATGAAGGGAAAACTAGTTAAATTAACTACTTTAAGATATAGAGTTTGATTTTAATTGTAAATGAACATGAATTAAGCGAATATAAGGAAGTAATTTTCTTTTCATAGAAAACTGATTTAAGGGATCGGGGAGGGGGGAACTGTACAAGACTTAAAGATTTCGGGCATTACACAATAGTTGCTTTGGATATACTAATATTATATGATATATATGATGGGAATATACATACAGTGATGAAAAGTATATAGATGATAAAGAATAAAAAAAGGAACAAGGTAGTGTAATAAAATGTTTGTAATTACAAAAAGGTAATTGTGTATATGTAATTTATGTTTAGGGGAGAAGAACGGAGAGAACGGGAGAAGGAAAGCAAAGGAAAACGGAAGCTTAGTAGGGACACTAAGATAAATCGCACTGCTACACACACACACACACACACACACACACACACACACACACACTCTCTCTCTCTCTCTCTCTCTCTCTCTCTCTCTCTCTCTCTCTCTCTCTCTCTCTCTCTCTCTCTCTCTCTCTCTCTCTCTCTCTCTCTCTCTCTCTCTCTCTCTCTCTCTCTCTCTCTCTCTCTCCCTCCCCCCCCTCCCTCCCTCCCTCCCTCCCTCCCTCGCCCGCCTGCCCGCCCTCTCCCTCTCCCTCTCCCTCTCCCTCTCCCTCTCCCTCTCTCTCTCTCTCTCTCTCTCTCTCTCTCTCCTCTCTCTCTCTCTCTCTCTCTCTCTCTCTCTCTCTCTCTCTCTCTCTCTCTCTCTCTCTCTCTCTCTCATCTCCTCCTCTCTCCTCCTCCTCCTCCTCCTCCTCCTCCTCCTCCTCCTCCTCCTCCTCCGCCTCCCTCCCTCCCTCCCTCCCTCCCTCCCTCTCTCTCTCTCTCTCTCTCTCTCTCTCTCTCTCCTCTCTCTCTCTCTCTCTCTCTCTCTCTCTCTCTCTCTCTCTCTCTCTCTCTCTCTCTCCGCCTCCCTCCCTCCGCTTCCCTCCCTCCCTCCCTCCCTCCCTCCCTTTTATTCAATTTAACCAAACGTAGGCTACGAGGGGATCTAATGGAGTTATTTAAACATTTTCAAAGCTTTGATAAAATTAACATAAATGACTATGTAACTACCGATCTCACAAACACCACTCGTAACAATTGCTTCAAGATCATTGGTAAGCGTTTTAAATCGAATGAAACGAAGCACTTTTTCTTCAATAAAATCGTGAATATTTGGACTTTCCTACCAGAACAAATAGTTAACAATATCACAATTTGGATAGACGGAATCTCTGGAAAACGATGCCATAATCACCTTCTGACTTAATTTTACACTTAGAACTCGGTATGATAGAACATTTTTTTCCCGACATTTCTGTATTCTCAAACTGACTGATAAATTTTCAGGAACATTTTTAGTCACCATCATTGGACATAGAGCAAGAAATATCACAAAAACAACCCAAATAGTATGTAACCTCTCTACCTTTATAGGATTTATCATCTTGGGACAAATTTCATTTAGTTTGTCTATGCTACATGGTATCGCTTCCTATTCCGACTATAGTAGTAGTTATAGTAGTAGTGTAGCCACACGGACAGCCTCGTTAGGTACAGTAGGACTGTTGTTGTCTGTTCTTCCATTGTACTCTTATGTACTCCTTTGTAATCTCTCTCTCTCTCTCTCTCTCTCTCTCTCTCTCTCTCTCTCTCTCTCTCTCTCTCTCTCTCTCTCTCTCTCTCTCTCTCTCAGCTGCTTGCTCTGTACAGGGGCCTTATCCGCCCATGTATGGAGTATGGCTCTCATGTAATTTGGGGGGGGGGTTCAACTCACACAGCTCTATTAAACAGGGTGGAGTCTAAAGCTTTTCGTCTCATCAACTCTCCTCCTCTAACTGACTGTTTTGATTTTTTAAGTCACCGACGCAATGTTGGATCTTTATCTATCTTCTACCGCTATTTTCATGCTGACTGTTCTTCTGAACTTGCTAACTGCATGCCTTCCCCCTTCCCGCGGCTTCGCCGTACAAGACTTTCTACTACTTCTCATCCTTATTCTGTCCATCTTCCTAATGCAAGAGTTAACCAGTATCTTCACTCTTTCATTCCTTACACTGGTAAACTCTGGAGCTCTCTTCCTTTGTCTGTTTTTCCACCTGCCTATGACTTAAACTCTTTCAACAGAGGAGTGTCAAGACACCTCTAAGTCTTAAGACCGACCATTGAGGCACACCAATAGTAACGTTTTGCCAGTCAGTTACTTCGTCTTTTAAAACTGTGTTATTGACGGTCTGAGAGCCACTCTTCTATACACGAACATATATGATCTCCTATTCCATGTATCCTCAATTTAGATATCAGACTGTTATGAGGGACTTTATCAAATGAATTTTGAAAGTTCAAGTAAATTACATCTTACGGCGCTCGAACATCACAACTCTCGCAAATGTCATTAAAAAAATCTAACAGATTAATCAAACATTATCTATTACTATGAGATCCGTTTTGGTTTTCTCTTACTAGTTTGTTTGTTTCAAGGAACGATACCATTTTAACTATTGATCTTTTCGAATAATCTTATTAAAACTGACGTTAGACTAATCAAAAGGTAATGGAGAGTTTGTTTCTTATCTCCTTTCTTAAAAATATAAATTATGTTTGCCTTTTTCCATGCGTGATGTACTTTAGTTTGGGTTAATGATTTGTTAAC
>JAPQNM010000013.1:8060148-8067648 GCA_029783475.1 Metacarcinus magister
ACGTGCAGCTGCTGAGAATCCCCTTGATGGTGGTCCCGGGCACCTCGGTTACCCTTGGGAGCGATTGCGCGGTGAGGAATTGGGTGAGGTGGATGGATTGTGGTGTTTGGAGAGTAGAACATGTACCGTTTGGGGCGGAGGGCGGGGCTGTTGGTTGGTTGATGGTGAGTGGTAGGTGGTTCAGTGGTATGTGCCAAGGAGTGGTAGTGGACATCATTATCATCATCATCATCATCATTGGCAGCCATTGTCAATCCGCTTCTGGACAAAGGATTAGTTTCCTCAACTTGTTTTCTCCACATAGCTCTGCCCACGGTTTGACTATTCCACTTCATCTTCACTGAATTTCTGCATCCACATGGCTGTACAGTCTCGGAATGAGTATAGTTCCGGCCTTGACAAAATAATTTTGAGAATGACTTATTACATTTTGTAGCATGTATGTAATATATAGCAAAATAGCTTCACATTTTCCCTAAGGTATCATGTATCAATTTAATGTAGAATTATGAATTATATACCAAGGAAAATGTGGATGGATACCATCTTAGCAAGAAGCGCGGGCTGGTGACCTTTCAGTTCATTTGTGGATGAATTTTCATTGAAGGAAATATAGCATAACTTTCACTCTAGTCACATCTAGGTAAAAGTTAAGTTACGTCCAACAACACCGTGTGGTTTTTGAAGAATGAGAGTTGCATTAAAGAATGCATTTTATGATTAATGTAAATGATATCTGCCCGTCTTCTTCTTTTATTAGAAATATTTACCATATTCGAGGGTGTTCAAATTTTTCATGAATTTTATTCAACTTGAAAATAAAATCATGATCTTGCTCCTATAAACATCATATTCCATTGTGAACATATATTGTCATAAAACTGTTGCATACACATTTAGTATGTAAATATCAACAAAATAAGAACGTGATAGAAGCTGGCATGTGTTGTTACTCTGATTTAGATATGGCAAAAGCAAAGATAGCCAGCTTTAAATAACTTCACAAGACGTAACCCCCTCCCACCTATAAATAAAAAAAAAAAATAAACGAAAAAAATATACATACATATGTGTGTGTGTTTATGTATATATAAATGTGTATATATATATATATATATATATATATATATATATATATATATATATATATATATATATTCTGCGCTGCATTGCTCTTATGATGGGGGCTGCAAGAATACTACCACAGCATTCCCTGCGGTTCATAAAAGGCGACAAAGAGGGACGGAGTGAGGGGCCTGGGAAACCCATCCTCTGTATTTTTCTATTACGAAAATGGAAGGCGCAGAGCGGGAGGGTAGAATACTGTCTCTGAACCGTAAATATTGGGTCTCGTGTATGTGCATTGATGTTGTACGCTTGAGGCTGAAAGAGTGGTGATTGGCAGAATGTTTGTGGAACGAAAATTTGATGTGTTAGCTTTGCGTAAAAAAAAATAAATAAGGGGATGGGTGAATGTGAGTTTGGATGTGTTGGATGTCAATAAAATATCTATTTATCTATGTATCTATCAGTCTGTCTATTTATTTATTTATTTATTTATTTTTTTTTCTCTCTCTCTCTCTCTCTCTCTCTCTCTCTCTCTCTCTTTCTGTGTGTGTGTGTGTGTGTGTGTTTGTGTGTGTGTGTGTGTGTGTGTGTGTGTGTGTGTGTGTGTGTGTGTGTGTGTGTGTGTGTGTGTGTGTGTGTGTGTGTGTATGTATCTATGAGTGGAAGGATGTCAGGTGTGAACGGAGGGAGAGCAAGGGAAGGAGTGGCCTCATTAGTAAGTCCGGAAGCGAGATAGTGTGTGGTGGGAAACAAGGAAGTGTGGTCAAGGTTAATTTGGATGATAGTAATGTTTTGGAGTGAGTTGGGGTTGCGGTCCTGGTAGTGAGAGGGTTGAAACAGAAAGGGAGGCCTTTTGGAATAATTTGGATGAATACTTAAAGAATTTTAAAGAGAATAAGAGTATTGTGTAAGGAGATTTAAATGCCCGTGCTGAAAATGAGGTAGTTGAAGATATGGTTGGTAGGCGCAGTGTGCTTGGTAAAAATGAGAATGTTGAATAAATTGTAGAACTATGTGTAGAGCGAGAAATAATGATTGGAAACCCTTTATTCAAAAAAGAAGGATATTCGTAAGTATACATAGGTGAGACAAGACAATATAAGGGTTGTGGATAGAGCTATGAATATGTGGTTGTGTCAATGAACGTAATAAAACGGTTGCTTGATGGGAAAGTTTTGGGAAGGGAAAGGCGAGTTACGTCTGACCACTACCTTATGGAGGGACAATTGAGAGTGGGTATTAGGTGGGTAAGATTATGCCAGTTGACGAAGTCTGAAAGTGAGTGAGTTGTGCAAAAAGGAGAACATAATAGAGCATCAGGAAAAGATTGAAAATAAGTGGAATGCAGTGAGACCGTGAGATGGTTGACATAGAAGAGGAATGGCAGTTGTTTCAGAATGCCATGGTAGAGTGGGCAGAGGAGTGTGGTATGAGAAGAGTGGGAGATGGGGTAAGGAAGGATAGTGAATGTAAGTGTGGTTATAATGGAAAAGAGTCGTGCATATGAAGTGTGGTTCCTAGGAAGGATGAAGTGTGTTATGAGAAATACATCAAATAGAGGAATCAAGCTAAAAAGGATGATGCTAAAGTGAGTGTCACTTTTGTGTGTTAGCCGCGGTCTTTTGAAAGATAAAGTCACCACAGTCGAATCCACAATTGAATAACACAGCAATCCCACCGCTGGCACCATTTATAATAGTCGCACCATTGCCGTCACTTTCAATGGTTGCTTTTCCATCACTATTTGATAAATGAGGTAGTAATGTTGAATGTTGAGAGTAAGCGAGCGGCTGTCGAAGATATGTTGATTGATGAAATCTCGGAGTCTGAGTGTGGGTGACCTGTGTATGTACTCAAATGAAAACAAGGGGGCGACTGTAGACACTAGTGGCGTTTTGATGATATATATATATATATATATATATATATATATATATATATATATATATAAACACACACACACACACACACACACACACACACACACACACACACACACACACACACACACACACACACACCCAAGTTTATACCAGGTGCAAGCCACACGAGGCCGGACCGGACCTTGGCTGACACACACAAGCGACAGGAAGAAAGGAGAAGGAAGTTCCTTGCTCCGTATCTGAGACTGAACTGACAAGTGTTTCTCCTTGCGTGAGGTGTGAAACACGACACCGTCTAGGTGTATCTGGGTAGCGATAGAGAAAGGAAACACCCTTGGTGTTTGTCTCTGGACATAAGAGAGGGAAAGGTATGTTTGGGGATTGGGTTCCCTTGGGGAATTCTTCTAGAAACTCGGCGCTTGGTCGCGTTGGGTGAAGGGTAGTTAGTGTTATCTTTGTCTATCTCTGATACAGGCATGGTAAAATGAAGTGATGATGATGGTGTTTGTAATGGATGAAGGTGACATTGAAAGGTTGTCCAGGTAGGCGGCGGGCGCTAATCAGGAGTTAGTGCAAACGTCTACAAAAGAAGCAGGTAACATGTAGTGCTGCTGTAAGTGTCGCCGCAATGACAAGTTATAGATTACAAGGTAAACGGTGCTACAGAATTTCTCAAACCGGGATGAAATCGAGGAGAAGCAGGTGGTGTTAACATTGACAAGGTGGTAGCGCTGGGTGCCAGATGGCTTACTGGGCCAACTCCCTCTCTCACTACCGCCCGCCCCCACCACGGTCCTTGCCACTCCACCACGTTACCCTCTCCTGCCAAAGTCACACCACACATTCTTCTCTCTTTTTGCTGTTTCTTCACCCTACCTTTGTTACTCCACCTTCGTTCACCACCACTCCCACCACCCCAATATGCGTCCATGGCTCCTCCCCTGCCGCCCCTCCACTACCTTGCAGCATATAGGTCAAGGCAGGATCACTATAGTTAGGTGTTGAGGCGAGCCACACAAAGCCAGCGCGTGTACCATCACTGTGAAGGAAATTTGTTTTTTTCGTTAGGTGCAGTGCTTCAGTGTTTGTTTTTTATTATTATTATTATTATTATTATTATTATTGTTATTATTATTATTATTATTATTATTATTATTATTATTATTATTATTATTATTGGTATCGTTGTTGTTATTGTTATAATCAACATTACGATTATTGTAATTACCTTTATTGACGGGTGTATTAGAACTTAATCGTACGTTGAAGTAACAACAGTAAAACAGTAACATACAGCAGCAGCTTTTACTTACTATTCTTTTGAGTCTCCAATCACATCACTTGTCTCTGTATTGTCTCACATTTTGTAAGGTTTCTCTTTGTCTGAATGTTCCTTAAATACAATTGTGTGTGTGAACGTCGCCGCTTGACATTCTCAGTGAAAGTACTACATTGTCCTGTGTCCCTATAATCGTTTAATATACTTGACCTTAAATCTTATACATTCATTTCGTAAACTGTAAGGGATGTGTTACCTAATATATTGAAGGGAATGTCGTCCTTACAGATTTTCTTTCTTTACTTATAGAATATATCGTATCATTTAGGAGTGCACGTGACTTGACCGCGCTAATCCTTCAATAAATGTGTGACGGTTATGACTCCAAGTTTTACGCATCAGCTTTCTTTGTTTCTTTGTGAAGTGACACATTCTTAAACAATTGATAATAGACTGAGGAAATATGATCGAAAGTAGTTTGTTTGTCAAGTGACCCATATTAGATTTCCCCGAGTCAATGCCTTCTACCTACGCTGGCCCAGTTGGTTGCACTTTTTAATTCCGTTTTTGTTTCCCCCTGCCACTCACACTAAGCCCGTTACTCAACCACTACGTACTCAAGCGTGAACAGAGAGTGAGCCAGTCTCTACCGCCACTCCTGCCTTCACTCAGGCCACTCACGCTGAATGAAATGGCATCAGTGTCATGGTACTGTACACCTTTCAACTCGGCACCTATCACCCGAGGGAGCGTTATTGATGCATGTGTGCGTGCGTGCGTGTGTGCGAGCGTGTGTGCAGGCGTAAATGCGTATGTGTGTGTGTGTGTGTGTGTGTGTGTGTGTGTGGGTGTGGGTGTGTGTGTGATTTTTCCTGGTGGTACTGTAGTAAGGGTGGGGAGGAGGAAGAAGGAAGGAAGGAAGGAAGGAATGAAGGAAGGAAGGAAGATGCCAAGGGCGTGATGTGTGTGGTGCTGCTGGTTCTGTTACAGTTTTCAACCTCCCAAGAGCATTATTTTTTTGATTTTTTTTTTTATAGTTTTTTACAGTGAAATATGGCCTCGTATGATGATATATGAGTAGTAACCTCCCTCATCTCTCTCTCTCTCTCTCTCTCTCTCTCTCTCTCTCTCTCTCTCTCTCTCTCTCTCTCTCTCTCTCTCTCTCTCTCTCTCTCTCTCTCTCTCTCTCTCTCTCTCTCTCATATTTGACCCACTTCATATCGCCTCCACGACACTAGCTCTTTATTACCTGCTTATTGACGCTGACATTCCAATATTCTTGTGTTGGTGAGTATAATGAGGTGGTGGGGAGGGGGAAGGGGGGGAGGGGGAGGGGGAGGGGAGAGAGGAAGGGGGTGTGTGTTTGGTGTGGTAAAGGAAACGTGGTGATCAGTCGGCATTGCAGCTTTATAGTGACGTTCTCTCTCTCTCTCTCTCTCTCTCTCTCTCTCTCTCTCTCTCTCTCTCTCTCTCTCTCTCTCTCTCTCTCTCTCTCTCATTTTCCTCTCCCACGCTTATTCTCTAAACTTAACGCGCTTAGTCTTTCTTCCATTCCTTCTTTCCTTCCTTCTTTCCTTGCTTCCATCCTTCCTTCCATCCTTCCTTCCTTCCTTCCTTCCTTCCTTCCTTCCTTCCTTCCTTTCTTTCTTTCTTTCTTTCTTTCTTTCTTTCTTTCTTTCTTCCTTCCTTCCTTCCTTCTTTCCTTCCTTCCTTCCTTCTTTCCTTCCTTCCTTCCTTCCTTCCTTCCTTCCTTCCTTCCTTCCTTCCATCCATCCATCCTTCCTTCCTTCCTTCCATCCTTCCTTCCTTCCTTCCTTCCTTCCTTCCTTCCTTCCTTCCATCCTTCCTTTCTTCTTACTGTTTTCTTTTCCAACATTCTCTCCCCCCTCCCTCCCCCCCTTCCTGGTCACCTTGATCGTCCTCACACTGCCCGAGACACCTGCCTGCATACCTGTCTGTCGCTTCCCCTTCCTCCCCTTCCCCCTCCCCGTCACCCCTTATTTAATGGCGCCTCGTGTTGTGATGTGATGTGGTGTGTGTGTGTGTGTGTGTGTGTGTGCGCGCGCGTTGTCCTGGTTATTCTGAGTGCTTGTGTAGTTTGTTTGTTATGTTAATGGACTTGTTTGTCTTCCCTCTCCATATAATTGCTATCTGTGGAAATATTGATAAGAGTAGTAGCGGGGATTGCTGTCAAGTGTCAAGTGAAAATGTGGTGTTGCTACTCTCTCTCTCTCTCTGTGTGTGTGTGTGTGTGTGTGTGTGTGTGTGTGTGTGTGTGTTTGATCATGAATGTGGCTACACGTGTTGTGATTTATGGCATAATGGTGACTTAAGTGTGGCAAATTGTAGCGGTGTTCTTGAGGTTTTATAGTGGCAGTGGATCTTGTATGTGGATGTGGTGATAAAATGGAAATTTGACGCTGCGGGGTTCATCTGTAATTTATATTCGGCAGTCAGAGTGGTTGTGGTGATGGTGATGGAGGTGGAGATGGAGGTGGAGGTGGAGGTGGAGGTGGAGGTGAAGGCATGCAATAGAAGGGTTAGTGGCAACTATTTGATTGTGTGGAAGGGAGACGTTAAGGTTTTGGTGGTGATGGCATGACAGTAATGCTAGTGGTAATGGCTGGTGGTGAAGGTTGTATCTAAATGGTGACTGGTTGTATGTAGTGGTTGTGGTGGTGTCTCACATGTTAGTGGTGATGGCTAAGGTGGCTTGGTGGTGATAGGCAGTGTGAGAGTGATGGTGGTGATGACAACAGCATTGTTCTGATAGTAGATGTTGCTTTTGGTGGTGGCGGCAGCAGCATGGCGGCGGCGGCGGCGGTGGCATGGTGGTGGTGGTGATGGTGGTGGTGGTGATGGTGGTGGGACCTAAGTTTAGCCATCATCAGGCTCCCTCGCTGCACGCCGCCCTTGTGTGCACGCCTCCATGGCAGCTGTCTGTGCGTGTAGAGCGTGCGTGTGTACGTATTTGTGGACATGAGGGTTTATTTCCATGTGTTTGTTTGTTTGTTTGCTTGCTTGTGTGTGTGTGTGTGTGTGTGTGTGTGTGTGTGTGTGTGTGTGTGTGTGTGTGTGTGTGTGTGTGTGTGTGTGTTTCTAAAAAAATACGTGTCCATGTAACGCATATCTGTGGGGTTTGAAGTGTGTGTGTGTGTGTGTGTGTGTGTGTGTGTGTGTGTGTGTGTGTGTGTGTGTGTGTGTGTGTGACTGTGTGTGTGTGCGCGTTTGTTGGCCAGAATCTTGCCACTCTGTATATAGTGTATAGTG
>JAPQNM010000013.1:8072648-8075148 GCA_029783475.1 Metacarcinus magister
ATCGTAACATCGTCTTGGTTATGTGTTATTATTATTATTATTATTATTATTATTATTATTATTATTATTACTGTTATTATTATTATTATTATTATTATTATTATTTTTATTTTATTATTATTATTATTATTATTATTATTATTATTATTATTATTATTATTATTACTATTATTAATAATAGTAGTAGTAATAGTAGTGCGTAGTAGTAATAGTAGTAGCAGCATCAATATTAGTAGTAGTAGTAGTAGCAGCAGTAGTAGTAGTAGTAGTAGTAGAAGAAGTAGTAGTAGTAGTAGTAGTAGTAGTAGTAGTAGTAGTAGTAGTAGTAGTAGTAGTAGTAGTAGCAGCAGTAGAAGTAGTAGCAATAATAATAATAAATATTGTAGTAATACTAGCAATAGCAGTAGTTGTAGTAGTAGTCTTCGCAGTAGCAGTAGTTTCAGTAGAAGTATAGTGGTGATAGTAGTAGTAGTAGTAGTAGTAGATGTAGTGTTGGTGTTAGTGTTAGTTGTGGTGTAAGGAATAATAGCAGTGGTTGTGATGATGGTGGTGGTAGCGGGTGGTGACTCCTGCCAGGAATGTTGCCAGAAATAGTCGTTGTATGAATGAAACTTCGGTGGCCAAGGTGGATCTCTGGTGCCCGCTATGTTTAGGGTGGTGGCTGAGATGGCAGCGGCGGCGGCGGCAGTGACGGTAGCAGCGATGGCGATGGTAGTGACGTGTTGCTATAGGCTATATTCTTGTGGTGGTAATAGTTCCTGGTGGGTAGTAGCCATTTTGTTACTAAAGAGGTTTGTTGTGGCAGTAATAGTGGCGGAGGCAACGACTGCAGTAATAATCTTGACGTTTATGCTGTCAATATATATGTAGATGCCAGAATTAGTCGTAGGTTGGTATAGCAAGATAGAAGATTAGATAAGGAAATGAAGAAGAGGAAATAGAGGAGTGGTTGGTGGTAGTTTTGGTGATGTTGTTGCTGCTGCATTCATTGTGAGGGTTAAATAAGAGGTTTTTGGAAGGATGTAGATGCCAAAATTAATAATAGGTCATATTGGCAGGATATAAGATTAGATAATAGAACGAAGAGAAAATAGGCTGGTGGTACTAGTAGTAGGTGATTGTGCCTTCGTGCCAGGTGTAGAATATGTGTTTTTGGCTAGATAATGAATGTCAACGCTCGGTGTGATGGGTGTGTGGGTGGGCGTGGTTGTATTTCTGGACTTTTTTTTATTTTTATGTTTTGAGATTTAGAAGAATGGTAGTTTATGTTGTCGATTGGCGCCGTGTTTGTGGTGCTAATGGTTATGGTAGTAAAGGTTGATTGAAATGGTTGTTGTAGTTGTTGGTGGTGGTGGTGTTGGTAGTGGTAGTGATGGTGGTGGTTATGGTACATTAGAAGTCATTTTCGAATTCTTTATGACAAAAATGGAGCAGATTTGGTACAGACATTAAGTATTTTGCCTTAACTTTCCTTTCCCTTCTTTCATATTCTCTCTCTTATTTTTTTTCTCTCTCTGTTCTCGCTTTTCTCGTCCTTCTTCCAAACCTCCTCATTATCTCAATTATCCCACTCAAGGAAAGGCGTCCCTGACTTGTCTTACCTTTAGGGAGAGAGAGAGAGAGAGAGAGAGAGAGAGAGAGAGAGAGAGAGAGAGAGAGAGAGAGAGAGAGAGAGAGAGAGAGAGAGAGAGAGTTACTCAAAAAGATAAACCTTACAACTGTTGAAGTTCTGCTTTTCAATATCTAATTGGGAAACTAAATTTATAACTACTAAGATACTGTAAGCTGATTGCCACTTCAAGGAGCCAGTGGTCGAGTTTATTTTTGAACTAGTTTACCTACATGTGCACGACGCCCCGGGAGTCTCTTTGTTCAATAACCTTACGAAAATACTAGCAAAGAGAGGTTACTTGGTGGAACTTAATTGTGTCTCCCTATATGTACGTGAGGAGGCAGTCTCAAGCTACAACTTTCTTTTTTCTTTTGTGTCTCGCTCCTGATATCAAGTCAAAACTCCACTGGCACAACACTTGACAAACACTGTTATGAAGTAATTATGAGCATTCTGTCTTTTTAGTGTGTGTGTGTGTGTGTGTGTGTGTGTGTGTGTGTGTGTGTGTGTGTGTGTGTGTGTGTGTGTGTGTGTGTGTGTGTGTGTGTGTGCGTGTGTGTGTGTGTGTGTGTGTGAAAACAGCGTTTTATCCTGAGAGAGAGAGAGAGAGAGAGAGAGAGAGAGAGAGAGAGAGAGAGAGAGAGAGAGAGAGAGAGAGAGAGAGAGAGAGAGAGAGAGAGAGAGAGAGAATCTTGGCACCAGAAGCACCTCTTGGCACTATACCATACTCTCGCTTTCTTCCCCCATTCCCCACACTCTCTCTCTCTCTCTCTCTCTCTCTCTCTCTCTCTCTCTCTCTCTCTCTCTCTCTCTCTCTCTCTCTCTCTCTCTCTCTCTCTCTCTCTCTCTCTCACCATCCTTTTACTTCTGACTTTTCTTTCTTGCACC
>JAPQNM010000013.1:8082648-8085148 GCA_029783475.1 Metacarcinus magister
TTCTTCTTCTTCTTCTTTTTCTTCTTCTTTTTCTTCTTCCATCTCCTCTTGTCTTTAATCTTAAATATTTATCTTTCTGACTAATGAAAATGTTTCCAGAATTTCAATAGGACAAAAGGTACTAAACATATGTTTGTTTCACTATGAAATAAGACGAAAACATCATGTCTTGCCTGTTTTAGTGTGTGTGTGCGCGTGCGCGTGTGTGTTATTCAACATGGTCTGGAGGATCACGCTCTGAACTCGTGATCGCCAGCCATTACCCTCCCCGAAAGAGCTCAGAGCTCATAGAGACAGACCTATGGGTAAGTTTGAGACCTCTCACACATCACATATCCCCATTCCCATGCTCAAGGGGGACAGTAACCACTCCCTGTCAGTGAAAAATCCTTAGTGATCTGAGCGAGATTCAAACCTACGTCTTGCCGATGTGTGTGTGTGTGTGTGGTGTGTGTGTGTGTGTGTGTGTGTGTGGTGTGTGTGTGTGTGTGTGTGTGTGTGTGTGTGTGTGTGTGTGTGTGTGTATGTGTATGTGTGTGTGTGTGTGTGTGTGTGTGGGCGCGTGTGTGTGTATTTGTGTGTAAAACATATAGTTTTCATTAAATTGAATGTAGCTAGCAAGTATTGAAGTAGCTTGATACTTTTGTTGTTGTTATTGCGGGTGATGATGGTAATGGTAGTGGGAATCGGTCAGGTTGCATTGGCGGTCAGGTTGAGGTCAGCTGCATGTACGCAAAGGTTAGAAAGGTGGGTAATGCTGGTGTCACCTTTGATGCAAGAGTCAGTTGCGAGCAGGGATTATCTACGAGGGAAAAGGTCAGGTCACGGCAGGTCATTGCAGAGTGTGTCGGTCTGATTGATAGAGTTGGTTGACTGCTACTGCTACTGCTGCTTCTTACCTTGCTTCTTGTTATACTTATCTTCTTTCCTTGTCCCTCTTTATTTAGTTTTAGTTTCTTTTCTTCTCTTCCCCCTCCTCCTCTTTCTCTTTTTATTTTCATTCATGTTTTATGGGTTTTTTTTTTTTGTGATAGTAATAACGGTAGATTACGCCTGTTTTTTCACTTCTCTATACAAATTCTATCTTAGTTTTTCCATACCATATGGTATCGCTTCCTCTTCCGGCCAGCTTTGGCTGGAGGGAGGGATGAGTGGCGAGGAGCCTTCCACTTTGCTGTCCTTTTGTCTCTATCAAGTAGATATTATAGTAATTGAATGTAGCCACACGAACAACTTCGTTAGGTCCAGTAGGACCGTTGCTGTTTTTTCTTCCTTTGTACTCCTCCTCCTCCTCCTCCTCCTCCTCCTCCTCCTCCTCCTCCTCCTCCTCCTCCTCCTCCTCCTCCTCCTCCTTCTCCTTCTCGCAGGGACCCTGGGGTCTGTTGCTGTTTGTGTTCCCTTGTATTCCCTTGTATTCCTTCTCCTCCTCCTCTTCCTCCTCTTCCTCCTCCTCCTCCTCCTCCTCCTCCTCCTCCTCCTCCTCCTCCTCCTCCTCCTCCTCCCCCTCCCCCTCCCCCCCCTCCCCCTCCCCCCTCCCCCTCCCCCTCTTCTGCTCCTCCTTCAACCATTGCACCCTACTCTTCTTAACGATCTATTCCAGGAATTTGTTTTTTTATTTTTATTATTTTGTTTTATCAATAACGCAAATATTCCACGTACGTACGAGTATGCCTTTGTTCAGGTGCACTCGTCCTTCACTGACCTACCTATAATAGTCTGTTCCGCGGCGTCTGTCAGCCTATCTAAGCCATCCGTGGACCCAGTAGGAAATGAAAGAAAGAAGAAAATATAGTAGTTACATGTGGGATATTAAGTATACTTTTATTATTATTATTATTATTATTATTATTATTATTATTATTATTATTAGTAGTAGTAGTAGTAGTAGTAGTAGTAGTAGTAGTAGAAGTAGTAGTAGTAGCAATAATGATATGTATAGTACTTTTTCGACTCCGATAAAGAGATAAAGATAAAATGTGCAGTACTTGCTGTGGGTAAGTGTCGTGGTGGTGGTGGTGGTGGTGGTGATGGTGATGGTGATGGTGATGGTGGTGGTGGTCGTGGTGGTGGTGGTGTTCGGGTGTTAGTATTGATACCTCTTGCTAAATGTTGTACTGCCACCACCAGGATGTGTGTGTGTGTGTGTGTGTGTGTGTGTGTGTGTGTGTGTGTGTGTGTGTGTGTGTGTGTGTGTGTGTGTATGTGTCATACATATCTGTATATAAGGTAAAAAAAAAAAATAATAACCCAACTCTACACACGTACTACATCCTGCATATAAGAAAGGTGAACATGCACTATACGCTTTTAAATTTTCATCCTGCCATTTCATTAGTTATGCATATACACTCATTATTACCATCACCATCACCATCATCATCAGTATCACTATCATCATTATTGTCATAGTCTTGTCCTGTACCATCATCATCATCATCATCATCATCATCATCATCATCATCATCATCATCATCATCATCATCATCATCATCATCATCAT
>JAPQNM010000013.1:8090148-8095148 GCA_029783475.1 Metacarcinus magister
TGACTATTTTGGCTTTGAATGACTACCGGCAACTTGACTGAATAGAGTGACTGACTGGTTATATTCTCTGGTGGCTTACTGTCAGCAGAATGAAATTTGTGTTTACTATGTGGCTCACTGACTGACAAGTGGCTGGCTGATGAAGTGACTGAATTTGTGGTTTGACATAGTTGACTTATTGTTGACTATTGACTGTAGTTAACTGGTTATGAAATGTAGTGACTAGCGGCTGGGTGAATTACGTTGGGGTTATGATGGTAGTCTGTGTGAGTGAGTGAGTGAGTGAGTGAGTGAATGAGTGAGTGAGTGAGGGAATGAGTGAGTGAGTGAGTGAGTGAGTGAATGAGTGAGTGAGTGAGTGAATGAGTGAGTAATTGAGACTGAATACCTAACACAAAAGCCGGCAAAGGTGCTGTCACAAGTCAGTTCCTATGGTAGTGATTTATATTTACGAAACTATTTAGACAGTGACGCCAGATAGCAGACAGGGAGGCAGTGGTAGGGTTGGCGTGGAGAGGCAGGCACCAAGCAAACCTTACCCGAGCCTGCTAGCCAACTCGTCCGTCCGTCCGTCCGTCTGTCCTCCCGCCAGTCAGTCAGTCAGCCACTCACTCCAACCTCCTCCACCCGCACCAGCCCTGACCCCACTTCACTTTTCCCAGCTAACCTCACCTGCACCCCCGCCCGCCCGCCCCCAGTCTTACGGGGATCCACTGGGAGGCAGACTTGAGCTGTCAGTGTAAATATGTACATAAAAGAGAGTACGAAATAAGGCATTCCAAGTTCTTCCGATAATGAGAAAGCAAACATGTATGAGAGAGAGAGAGAGAGAGAGAGAGAGAGAGAGAGAGAGAGAGAGAGAGAGAGAGAGAGAGAGAGAGAGAGAGCGAGAGAGAGCGAGACACACACACACACACACACCACACACACACACACACACACACACGGTAAAGAGATATAATGAATGTAACGTGTAAACAGTGTACTAAGAACAATACTTTCATTCACGGAACACAAACATTCCACAGTGAAAGTGAAAGTGAAGTCCTACCCTCCCATCCATATTTGAACTGCTGTCAACTTTGCTGGTAGACAAGCACACAGGAATCGATATCAGCACCTCCTCCTCACTTTCCTCTCCCACCCCTTTGTGCGTCGTGTCCCTGCCTCTCTGTTTATATTATCGGCGGCCAACTCAAGGCCAGTCAGTCTTTCTCTCTCTGTTTTTTATTTATCTCTCTTTCTCTTTCTCTCAGTTAATGGAAGTTATAGTAAATGCAAAGTTGAATTATCAAGGTGATTGGCTTTACCTTCCTGTTCACATTGCAACGACAATACGTTATTTCTGGACGAAGCTCTTCTCTGACTGTCATCCCAAAAGAAAAATCAACAGCAGAGAGAAAAAAATAATATGTATGTATCGTGTGTTGTTCCCGCTCGTCTTGGTTCACGTCTTGCTGTCAATTACTGTCCATCACTGGCGTTCCCTTATTGTGTTTATTTCTTCAGAATGACAGTGTGGCCCCAAAAAGTGGTAGGAGGAGCATTAGTTATAAATGGCTGGTAACTGGAAACAGGAGTATGCCTAAAAAAAACCTTACGCTGGGTTTCTCAAGGTTACCGTGTCACCCAAAGGACCTG
Organism: Metacarcinus magister; assembly: GCA_029783475.1. Taxonomy (NCBI): domain Eukaryota; kingdom Metazoa; phylum Arthropoda; class Malacostraca; order Decapoda; family Cancridae; genus Metacarcinus; species Metacarcinus magister. The sequence continues at coordinate 8,091,790 of JAPQNM010000013.1, forward strand.
CTGAGGATAACAGTAACAAGTGAGGTGATTCAAACAGGAATCGATGGAGAATTATTACAATGTAGTATCAATTGTGTTTGTGTAAGTGTCCTGAACCTGTAAGCTTGTGGAAGGTTATTCATATTTATTCTTTATTAAACAAGACGAAGCCAATAGTGTAAACAACAAAGCCATTGCGTCCTGGTTACTGTCACTTACATATATCCTGTTGGTGTTACTTTCTCTATATTTGGTTCTCATACAGGTGTTTCGATGTCCTGTCATTTTAATTACCTTTCCGTAGTATTAAATTCTTACTTAATTATTCTTTGTAAATATTAACTTTATCTATAGTTGGCTCTCTTAGGTGTTACTCCTTTGTTTTTACTTTCTTCCCAAAGTTGTTTATGAACTTTGTTGGCAATCATTATCTCTTTCATTGTTCCGAAGTGCGTGAGTCCTGACCTGACCAACTTGAAAGGATGTGGCTAGACATATAAGTGAAGGGTGTATAAGTTACTGGACCTGATTTGAATTGAAGTGATAAAAAAACATTAATATAGTAACAGCTTTTGGTCGTCCACTGCAGGATATAGTGTCTTCCAAGTTTCTTCATTTATCTTCATTGTTTGTCAGTATTAGATCGATCCGGTGAATTTCCCAATCTCGTGTCCACCTTGATCCCTTCATTCCGTCTTCAATCTGGGTTTGTGATGACTGCATGTTCAAAGTAGATGCATTTCTCGTTTCCTTCAGGTGTTGCATTTACATTTTTGACCCATCGCAAAGGAAACCCACAGGGCCCAGTTTAGTATATCACTGGCGTATTTCCTGAATCATTTGTTTATAGATAATCTCTAAATTCACTCAATAATGCAATGCAGGTAAGTATACAAATCATTCTCATGCCATGTTTTATTCATGCGTCACCCATTCCCAGTTGTTCCAAGCCTCCTTTGTTAAGTGAAGGTTAACTTTTCTGGAGGCTGAGTTCGGTATTAGGGTTAGACTTTTCATGTGTAGCTTTATGGGTGCAGTAAAATAGCCATGAGAAGATATCTATCAACACCCTTACGAATATATTTTTCAATACAGTTTTCTTCGTATTACTCAAACGGTAAAGATTTTGGTTTATGTTATGGTTCTTTCGTAGTCTATGAAGTCTTACATGAAGATGTTTTATGTCCCATCAATTTTTCCATTATTTTGCAAGTGCTGTGTATATGATAGACATTCCACTTCCAACACACATCATGTTCTTTCGGCTATTCAGGATTCATTCGTGCACTGAATTGACAGAGTAGCACACGTACATGTATGTGTACATACTCGTATATTTGTTGTCAGAATATGCCAGTATGGTATTTGGCACAGTGGATGAGTGGCGACTGAGAGAAAAGAAAACTCCTTTGTGGGCAGCCAACTGTTTGGAGGTTTGGGTGTGTGTATGTTTGTAGTGATGGGCTCAGTGTTCTCACTAGCAACGTAGACATATTTTAGGTTCGATATGGACAGAAGTGGCTTATAATGATTAATATATTTTAATATATGATCGTTGTGGGTGAAGACACGAACAGTTTAAAGTGATGGTTGTCATTGGCACTGGACTGGTTTTGGTATTGTTGTTTAACCAGGTGGCAAGCATCATAGGTTGCTGAAAATATATTCTAGTAACAAATAAGAGAGACCGAGGACTGTAAAAACAAATGTGGGTAATAACGTACGCTTGACGCATATTTCTAAAAAGGATAAAGTAAGTTAACTCCAAAATAGTGTACGTATGTTAGTGTGGATTTAGTTTTTAAGTTGTCGTGATACTTCGTTGTTGAGAGTGCAAGTTGTAAAATTATAGGAAGGCAGATTGTTCCACGGTTGACTGGTTAAAGAGGATGAATATTTGGGCATACTGGTAACTTGAATGAACCAGATGGACAGAACAGGGACGAAAGTTAGTAAACAGTCTTAAACGGGAGGGTTATGAAAATTAGGAAGAAGGGACCATATAGTAAATTAATTCAGGAAAGCATTGATTAAAAAAAGACAATTTCGGAAGATAGCAGAGTTAATATCTAGGTTGTAGAGGAGTGGGAATGGAAATATATATCTTTAGCATGTTTTAAATTTCAAGTTAGACATTTGAAGCGACGAGGAGTTTGGGTTGGTAAGATTTGACACTTGATATGGATAGAATAATTTTGGAGGAATTGCAGAATGAATGTGGCACGAATCTAGGTATAGTGAATGAGATTGAGAGTATGTGAGCCTGATCTCTCCGCCTTTGATAGCAAGGATGTAAACATAATTCAACTTGAGATTTCCAACATTAGGATTAGTATGAAATGTACGTCTGTATATCTCCATGCCATAGGAATAACCTCTATAAATTGATGGATGCAAAGCGATAAGGTTGTGACACGGAATCAGTGATCACTATAAGACAGCAGTATAATACAGCTTCAAGTCCTTCCACTTCACAAACGCATAATGTCAGGAGCACTGCCTCTGCGATGCCCCCAAAAGTTGCACATGAGTGAATTGAAAGAACATAAAGTTAAAGTTGTGACAGGGGCTCAACACAAATAAGATCGTAACAAAATAAGGGGTTGGGTCAAATGTTAAGATGATGTAAAAATGATAAGTGTGTTTCCAAGACGAGGAGGAATACGGGTAGGGTGTCAAATAATTTTTCAGTGTACATCTTAGTGAAATTTCTATCCACCATAAAAGACGTCTTTATTGAGAGTGAAGATTAAGTTACTGGCAGATCGTGAAAAATCTGAAGGTTCAAGGTCATAAACACGAGAAGAATATATATAACTTTTAACATAAACGCAGCATTAAGAATGTTACTGAAACTGAGCATAAAGAAAGTAGGGATAAACAAAATATAGACCGCTGTCATTAGGTCATTACGATCAGACACCAGAATCGTGTTGAGGAAAAATAGTCCTAGAGGAAGAGAAATGGTGCTTCAGGGATAGGAAAGTAAATGTAACACCACGAATTTTGCAGAGAAAATCGGAGAACTTATCAGGTCAAGTATGAGTTGGCACATTGAAAAGGGTCCGACCTTAACATGTCCCTCTGATTTGGGGACGGCGGGGCAGGGTCGTTATTTATGTAATTATTATGTAACTTTGATATTTTGCTGGTGTGTGTGTGTGTGTGTGTGTGTGTGTGTGTGTGTGTGTGTGTGTGTGTGTGTGTGTGTGTGTGTGTGTGTGTGTGTGTGTACACGCATGCTGTGTTTGTGATTTGTGAAAAAAATTTTTTTAAAGGAGATGTAAATGCTCTCTGGTGTGACTGAAACACGACGGGAAGCGGACAGCAAGTTAACAGGAAGAATAAAAGATAAACTGTTAGCGTTCCCTCGCCCTGTT
>JAPQNM010000013.1:8102648-8105148 GCA_029783475.1 Metacarcinus magister
CAATTATAGTAGATAATTAGTAGTAAATGAATAATACTTCTGTTATGTTTTAGGCTATCGTCTGATGACTAGTTAAGTCCGTCTGTATGACCTCTGATGGCGAAGAATAGAGAATATAGGAGGAAGGGTGATGTTTGAGAGAGAAAGAGGAAGGAAACGAGGGGAGGAGCTGAAAAAATAGGCTTCCAAGAAGTTATGGATGTCGAGACGGGGAAAGAGTTTAATGGCTTTTTGTTTAATGTGCTGCAGTGTTTTAGTATTTTTTTCTATTGAGTTTCCTGTCTTTTCGTTTGTTGTATACATTTTGAAGCAGCATTCTTTCTAGTTGACACAGTTTAGAGTTTCTGAACGGTGGTCGGTGAAACATTCTTCTACATTTAGACGAGGTATGGATGATGTAGGGTGGTGGATAAGGGTTGTGTTTGTCTGATTTCTCTGGGACCTCCCTTTTGCTATGAAGATTTTGTCGTGGAATTTTTCAACTCGGATATAATAATTCGCATGAATATATAAAGCATTGCTAAGATATTTCATACAGTACTGTCTCATTGTCTACTACTGAGTAATATGATTGGTGGAACTAAACATATCTATATTCATATGCATATATATATATATATATATATATATATATATATATATATTATATATATATTATATATATATATATATATATATATATATATATATATATATATATATATATATATGCTTGTGTAATAGGTTTTCTGAACAGAAAACAGGCATATTATGGAAAATATTGATTTACGAAAGGTATAGTGAAATGTGCGTAGACATAACCGCAGAGTTATATATATATATATATATATATATATATATATATATATATATATATATATATATATATATATATATATATATTATATATATTTATATATATTTATATATCACTTTCCCCTCTGTCTTTTATTTCTTCTCTCTCTCGTGACTCTCTCTCTCTCTCTCTCTCTCCTCTCTCTCTCTCTCTCTCTCTCTCTCTCTCTCTCCTCTCTCTCTCTCTCTCTCTCTCTCTATATATATATATATATATATATATATATATATATATATATATATATATATATATATTTATCTATCTATCTGTGTTTTTCTTAGATTTATTACTATTTCTATTTACTTATTTGCGTATTTATTTATGCATTCATTAGCTCATTCATTTATACATTTCTATATTTAAGACACTATATTATCCATAATGCATTGTAATCATATACATTGTAACTGTCTTTAATATATAAGACAATCCTACTTGAGCGGATGGCTGAGGAAATTGATTCGCCCGAGTAAACGCAATCTGAGCAAGACTTTGGAATTAGAGACAATGAATAAAAAACAATAGTTCTAGAATAGTTTGTGTACTCCATTAAGATATATTAAACTCTCAAACTTCATGATAATATTACACACACACACACACACACACACACACACACACACACACACACACACACACACACACACACACACACACACACACACACACACACAGGATACAGGAGAGCAGGGTTGATGGCACGCCGCCCTTGTCTTGTTGTAAGGTCACAGCTCCTCGGCTTATGTCCCGGTCATATTCTGTGCTAGGTGAAAAGGGGATACACATGAAAGGAGACAAACCCAAATTGTCCTCTGCCTGACACGGGATTCTAACCTGGTACTCTCTCTTTTGACCCGAGGGCGTTAACCACTACACCACCCGGGGAATAATTGTTTGGTTCTGCCTGCAAAGTTTTTTTCTCATCCTTTCACTGACTTTATGTTCTCCCTTCGTCATGCATGTTAGTTTTGCTTCTCTATTGTTTCGTCTCCTTTAATCTTTGCCAATGAAGTTGCTGAGCATTTCTTGTAACTCATTTGTTGCTATACAGTTTTATGGTATAGCGTATAGTACTTTTGATGATTTTAAGTATTCTACACCCATGTTTATTCCTATGGCTCTCAGTTGAGTATTTTTTTTCTTCTAATGCAAGACTTGTTGGTAAGGGCTTTGGTGATAGTGTATCTACCTGTCAAAATCACTAATCGTTGTTAATTTTTTCCTTGTCCTGATGTAATTTGATCACTGCTATTTTTTTTTTATGCATTTAAACTCTGGGTATACTTTGTGATGGGGTCGTTAAATCTTTGCTCGCGTATTGGATTAAAACGAGGCATCGTGTCTTACTGAATCAAAGACCTTTTCATAGTTTATAGAAGTTAAAGAAACATGTACTGTGGTGTTATCGGTGAGCTGGGTTATTGTGTTTAGATAACCCACATTTGAATACAATATTTTTAACCATGCCTGTTATGGTGGTTGGCGTTTGTCTGTCGTTTTAGTTATTGTTGTACAGATGAACGTGGGGAAAAGTTTGTATACATTTCATGATAAACTAATGAGGCAATAGATAGTTATAGTTTTTCCTCTTATGCATCAGTATTACTGTTGCATTGTATCAATAGTCAAGGAGCCTTTCGTGGTAAATGCACTGACAAAAAGTAA
>JAPQNM010000013.1:8115148-8125148 GCA_029783475.1 Metacarcinus magister
GATGTATATATATATATATATATATTATATATATATAAATTAATATATATATATATATATATATTATATTTATATGCTCATATATGTATATATATATATATATATATATATATATATATAAATATATAAATATATACATACAAACATACATACATACATACATAAATACATACACACACACATATACTTGTATGTTAATTGTAAGTGGTGTTCAAGTTTTGTTGACATTCTTCATGGTTGGAAAAGACAGAATGGGTCCCCTTGGTATTTTGTGTGTTTTTCATTGTAAATTTTTACCTCTGTGTGTATCAATGATTTTGGGGATGCTCTCTATTTTAGGATGAATTCTTATCGTCTTTAATCCTTATTTTTAAATATTTTGAGATCAGTATTTCCGATAGTTGCTTGACTTAATTATAATGTCATGTCAATCTTTTTACTGTTTTTAATTTTTAATTTAAGACATTGTTATTACGGCTCATTTGTTCGTCTCTGCTAGGTAGATACTTTATTGTAATTGATTCTGTAATATATTGTTGTGTTTTAAGTATTTTTTCATGCACGCAGTCCATTTTTGATCAATAGCACTGAATGTGACGGAGGTGATACGTGGCGTGTGTTCATTCTAAGGATAGATTTGTGTCAGGGTCATGGCCTTGGTTATTTTATCCCCGCTTCACCACAGGGAAGGAGGCAATTTTTCTCTTACCCTCATCCCAGCGGCCTTTGTCGCTCACCCAATTAATTTCCTTCCCTGTCCACCATGGTGATATTTCATAATTTCCTTTCGCATTTGTTCTCCTACTTTTCTTTTGTTACTCACTGAAAAAATTAGTCCTCGTATTTTTACCGCATACCTTTTTATCTTTGTTTACTGAACGTTACACCATTACTCTCCTTCTTTGTTAACACTCGCCTCATGTGTTCAGTACCACACCAACACTCTCCTTCTTTGTTAAGTACCACAATAACACTCTCCTCATGTGTTCAGTACCACACCAACACTCTCCTTCTTTGTTAAGTACCACAATAACACTCTCCTCATGTGTTCAGTACCACACCAACACTCTCCTTTGTTAAGTACCACAATAACACTCTCCTCATGTGTTCAGTACCAAACCAACACTATCCTCGTGTACTCAATATTACACCAACACTATCCTCGTGTGCTCAATACTACACCAACACTATCCTCGTGTGCTCAATACTACACCAACACTATCCTGTACTCAGCACCACACCAATATTCTCCATTTGTGCTCAGTACCATACGACCACTCTCCTCGTGTGCTCAGTATGACACCACCATCACTCATTCTGTACAAGACACCACGACCTCTCAAAGTGAAGAAAAAAAACCCACGATTCTCTCGACTGCACCCTAACGCACCTATTTTGAGAGGGAAGCGTCCATTCATAAAGCTGCCCTTCGATCCAGGTTATTGAGGTGTCTTGCAGAGTGATGGAAACAGTGATCAAACATTCTTAACGTGACCCTCCTTGCACACCATGGCATAGAATTATTAAGTGACCGATAAGCAAGTAAGCGATTCATTGTTCTCAACGTTTGAACTCAATAAATTTGTAATGCAGACCAGGACTAAGGAGCTAATGCAGGGAGTTGTTTATGGTTTGTAAGAGTGGTTGTTAAGATAACTCGTGATAGTTTGCTGTACACAACCTTGCTGATGGATAAGGCGAGTGATATATCAGGTACCGTGTCTCGCAACAGATAGCGTAAATGTACATGCTTCACTAAAACTTAAAACTAGGTTCCGTGCGGTGCCTTCAGCGTGGTGAATTGACACTGCATTCTAAGGTTCGCCGCGGCGTGTTGAGGCTGAGGGAGTGTCGAAGTGATTTACTGGGTCCTCCCGAGGGCTCAGGGAGGAAACATGGTGGGACAGTATTTTTAGTCGACCCTCCGAGGATTGAGGAGAAAAGTTTTGTATTTCCGAAGCGGTATCACCCAAGTTTTGTCAATTTGTAATATTTATTGACCTGGAACTTTCTTGATGTATCTATTTTTGTTTATTAATTCTTTAATTTGTTTATCTATTCATTTGCTTATTCATACATTATATTTATTTAGTTTTACTTATTATGAATGTGGGGCAAAGCAGCGAGTGACGGTGTGTGAGGAGGTGAGTCTCGCCCGCCATGACTACTGAGTTTGGTTTGGTTGTCGCGGAAGAGGTCGGTCAGTAGTGTCGCGGACTTCAGTGAGCGTTGTCATGGCGAGAACTTGGTCTCCCTCCACTGTGGGTGTTTGGAGGTCACCTTTATCTGGCTTGACCTCGCGTGGTCGTCGTGGATAATAATTCGTGTCGCATCCCGAGACTGCAGAGCAAGGCTATCAGTGGAGAACCTTGGGTGCCGCTTAAAATATTTTCCTAAAGTTTTGTTAATAAAGAAAAAAATGTATTTATCCTGAAGACTGAAAAATGTTTCCAATAGCAAAGCGATGCAGCAGTTTACATTTGTAGCTCAGTTTACCATCGTTATATTGCACATAAATGCTGTTCAAACGGAGTTGTAAAACGGAAAGAGCATGATGGGCAGGAGCACCAAGGCAGCAAGTATCACAGGTGAGAGTGAGGGTGTAGCAGGTATTCCGGCTGCTTGGTGTTCTTACCATGATCTATGCTCTTAAATATCTGCATCTATCATTACACTTCCCACTTACATGATAAATCTTTCTATATATTGTACTCATAGATTGTTATGAAAATCTATGCCTTGTAATTGAGAAGCGTTTTGTCGCTGATAGTATTGTGGGCTTCACCGCCACACGCATACTGTGCAGCTGAAGTGTTATGCTGTGGAACTTGTTTGGAGTTTATTTTAGCTTGACAGATGAATAATGCTGAAATAACTTTTAGAAATATAACATTTCCAATGATTTTTGTAACAGACAAGCACACAGTGGTGGACTATTGTGTAACTAAAATAAACTAACAATCAGTATGATGCACGAGCCACACGAGCATGGTGCTGACTCTCATTTGTTTACTCGTGAAGACCTAAGTAAAGAACAACAAGATGGCTTTATCGCCTGATGACTACCTTTGCTGGAAATACGAATACATTACCAAACCTACGGTGGTTACTGAACATCTTCCTAATGAATGACGAGTTGATATTTCCTCACCTTGCTTGCTTCATTCTCAGTATTACGCAAAACACAAACTATATGCATGGTATTATTGCAAGTATGTAAAGCCTTTATGGCAACGTGGGGCATGAGTGTGAAATTGTAACTATGATATTTTTAGTTACAAATGCTAGTATTTAGATTTAATGCAAGGTCCTGTCGACATTTTCCTGTGCAGTGTTTGGACAAAGATACTTTGCCCTTTGAATCTCATTAATACATATAATGGTCACGATAGCCATGTTTGATGTTTGTGTGAATAATATCAGCGTTCTCACTGACAAAGCGACCAGTCATCGCACAGAGTTCGTCAGAAGTGAGCCGTCGCTGCCTGCTACGCGCCATCTGGTGAGAGAATTTCGTGGAAGCCTTGTGTTATTTCAGAAACGCTGCGCCCGATTGATTTATCACTAAGTGGAATAGAGTTCGTTGAAAGGAACATGACTTAAGAGTGTCACGTGGAAAATTTAACGTTTATTTTCACTGCGTTGTTGTCTTAGCTGACTCATTTGAAATTAACGAAGCTACATTGAGGAAGGACTACATGCATATTTACTGTTGGACTCATACTTGTGCTACTGAACATGCATTATCCTTTTGTTTTGTCGTGATGAGTGAGTGCTGCAGAAAGAGTAGTGTTCCCTTGCCTTGCCTGCTGCTCTGTGTGTCCCAAATGGTAGGCTTGACAGACCAACGCGTCACTTATCCACCGCCACAAAGGCTCACAACCTTTCTCATTGCTTCTACATTGACTTTCTTCCCCCTCCCCACCCACACAACCCTTCTCTCACTCTTTCTTTGACTTTTTTTTTCTTCTTCTCTCTCTTTCTCTCAATACATCAAATACCATCATCTCGTGACTGACTATTGATGAAATTCCCGCCAGTCGATTTTTATAGCCAACTGTCACTCATCAACGTCTCCTCTCGCCTGCCTCACTTCCTTGATAGATATACCGAGAACTTCCCTCCCTCCCTCCCTCCCTCCGTACCTCCCCATTCTCCGACACCTAACTTCGATCCCTCTTTCTCTCCAATGCAGTAAAATGCCACACGTAAACTATACCTCTTTCTTTGGTCGCATTTTTATACAACTTTCCTGGAGGTTACTTACACCGTCGCATTCCAACACCCACGAACTGGAGATTGGAAGAGTCTATCCTCACTTGCCTTGCAACTAAGTCTCTTCCAATGGCCCTGTTAACTGGATAGGGCCTCAAGTGGGCGGGTTTTGGTGTGTGGGTGGGTGTTATTGCTAGAAGTGGTGACGGTGGTGGGTGATGGGTAGGGGATGGTAGTGGTGATAAAGGGAATTAAAACTTGTAGTGTAATTATAGTATCAATGGTTGTAGCAATAGCTGTAGAGGTGGTAATGGCAGTGAAAGTAATGGTGGGTCAGGTTGTGGAAGATGTGGCGGTGGTAGACGTGATGGTAGTGATTGTGGTAGTAGAATTTCACAGGATAGTGGTGGTGGTCGTAGTGGTAATGTTAATAGGTGCAATAGTAGTAGTAGTAGTAGTAGTAATAGTAGTAGCAGCAGCAGCAGCAATAACAGCAGCAGTAGCAGTAACAATAACAGCAGAAATCTCAGTTCAAGTAGTGGTAGTAATACTAGTAGTGGTGAGGGTGGTGGTATTCGTGGCGGTGGTGAGGGTGGTGGTATTCGTAGTGGTGGTGATGGTGGTTGATGTTCAAGGTCATTGGATATTCTTGAGGTTGCGTGGGAGGTGTACGATAGTGGAAAGGGTAAGGCAGAGAGTGAGGGGAGTAAGAGAGTGGTGTGGGAGGAGGAGGGGGGAGCAGCGAGTGGGTGGAGAGAAGGAAGAAGGTCACGGATGAGTCAGAAGCGCGCTGGTTTGTGATTGGTCCGCCGTCAGTCTTGAGCCTCATGGTCTTCGAAGCTTCGGATCAATTTTTTTACTCTCGCTCTTCTGAATCTTTTACTCCCTCTTGACCGTGTGTGTGTGTGTAGGAGAGAGAGAGAGAGAGAGAGAGAGAGAGAGAGAGAGAGAGAGAGAGAGAGAGAGAGAGAGAGAGAGAGAGAGAGAGAGAGAGAGAGAGAGAGAGAAAAAATGAATCACTCACTCACTCACTCACTCACGGCTCCCTTCACCTACATCTTTTTTTTTCGATTCCTTTCCCGCTCTTCTTTCTAACCCCGTTGTCTCTCTTCTTTCCACCCACACAGACTCCTCTTCCCTCCCTCACCCCCCCTCCCCTCCTTCCTCTTCCGGGCAGCAATAACACCCACGATATTCTCTCTCTCTCTCTCTCTCTCTCTCTCTCTCTCTCTCTCTCTCTCTCTCTCTCTCTCTCTCTCTCTCTCTCTCTCTCTCTCTCTCTCATACACATTCTTGCGTCATGCATCCCTAACCCTTCTCGCGCGCTCGCACACACACACACACACACGCACACACACACACACACACACGCACACACACGCACACACACACACACACACACACACACACACACACACACACACACACACACACACACACACACACACACACACACACACACACACACACACACACACACCTTTAATTTCAAACGCACACGGGCGAGGGTGGTTCCCTTGTCTCTTCACATTTCGCCCTTTTGGTAGCCCCTCCCTTCCACCCCCTCTTCCCATTCTCCCTCTTCCTCCTCCTCCTCCTCCTCCTCCTCCTCTTCCTCTTCCTCTTCCTCTTCCTCTTCCTCTTCCTCCCTTGACTGGGTGAAACTAGGTCACTCTGGGAATCAATGCCTCCTTCGTTGTTGGGATTTCCAGGGCGATAGAAAGGCACCGATCTCTCTCTCTCTCTCTCTCTCTCTCTCTCTCTCTCTCTCTCTCTCTCTCTCTCTCTCTCTCTCTCTCTCTCTCTCTCTCTCTCTCTCTCTCTCTCTCTCTCTCTCTCTCTCCATTTTCACTTCCCCCATTATCTCCCTTCTTATCCTCTTTTATACAAGGACTACCTTCACCTACTCCTCTTCCTCCTCTACCTTCTCCTCCTCCTCCTTTTCCCCACCACCACCACCACCACCACCACCACCACCCACCACCACCACCACCCCATCACATCCTCTTCGTCTACATCCTCTTCGTCTATATCCTCCTCCTCCTCCTCCTCCTACTCGGTTCCGCTTTGTCTTCCTACACAACATTTCTTCCTCCTCCTCCTCCTCCTCTTCAGCAGCAGCATAATGTTTCCTCTCCTAGCTATACCCGCTGAACTCTTGCTCCCCCCCCGCCCCCCACCTCTCTCTCTCTCTCTCTCTCTCTCTCTCTCTCTCTCTCTCTCTCTCTCTCTCTCTCTCTCTCTCTCTCTCTCTCTCTCTCTCTCTCTCTCTCTCTCTGTCTGTCTGTCTGTCTCTCTCTCTCTCTCTCTCTGTCTTGTTTTTTTTATTCCTTTATTTCCTCGTTTCTCCTTTTTGCTCATTTATTGATTTTTCTTTCTATACAAATCTTTATTTATTATTTATACTTTACTTATTCATTCTATAAGATATGCATGGATTAGATGTGTCTCCCTTCTTCCTACACCGTCTTCTTACTTACTACTATATACTTACATTACTTTTATGCTTTATTTAGGACTGTGTGGTCGGTCTTTCATGCCTGGTACTGGATTATTATTATTATTATTATTATTATTATTATTATTATTATTATTATTTATGCTATTCATGAGGGTTTTAGTATCATCGTATGCAATGCAGTTATTTCTCTTTCCTCCGTCTGACAAAAAAACTCCACATCTGCTGCTTACACCAGATGCAGGAATCTCGCTTTTCCTGCTGCTGCTGCTACTGCTGCTGCTGGTGTGTTGGGGGAAGGGAAGGAGGGAGGAAGGGCTAGGGAGGTGTATCTTCCTACTTATTTTTGCCTAACTCTTACGTACACTATATCTATTGAAATGTTTTCCTATGTTCTTGTACTCTTATGTATGTTTATGTGTGTGTGTGTGTGTGTGTGTGTGTGTGTGTGTGTGTGTGTGTGTGTGTGTGTGTGTGTGGAAACAGAAACACACACACACACACACACACACACACACACACACACACACACACCCTCATCCCTCACCCGCATCATTCACCTGTCCACCTTCATACTTGACCCAAACCTGCACTCATTTTTCCCCTTCGTTTAATTAAGCTTACCCTTACCCTCCCACTTCCTCCTCCTCCTCCTCCTCCTCCTCCTCCTCCTCCTCATCCTCCTCCTCCTCCTCCTCCTCCTCCTCCTCCTCCTCCTCCTCCTCCTCCTCCTCCTCCTCCTCCTCCTCCTCCTCCTCTTCCTGTATATTACTACTATAAAAAAAATACCTCTTCCTCACCTTAATTATTTTCCGCCACTAACATTACCGTCGCTTTCAGTCTAACCTGTTGTCTGTCTGTCTATCTCTCTCTGTGTGTGTGTGTGTGTGTGTGTGTGTGTGTGTGTGTGTGTGTGTGTGTGTGTGTGTGTGTGTGTGTGTGTGTGTCTGTCTGTCTGTCTGTCTGTCTGTCTGTCTGTCTGTCTGTCTGTCTGTCTGTCTGTCTGTCTGTCTGTCTGTCTGTCTGTCTGTCTGTCTGTCTGTCTGTCTGTCTGTCTGTCTGTCTGTCTGTCTGTCTGTCTGTCTGTCTGTCTGTCTGTCTGTCTGTCTGTCTGTCTGTCTGTCTGTCTGTCTGTCTGTCTGTCTCGCTGTCTGTCTGTCTGTCTGTCTCGCTGTCTGTCTCTTTCTTTCATATTTTACTCCTTCTTTCGCTCTCGCTCTCTTAACATTGCTTAATCCTGTTGTAATATCACCATGCGATACCTACGGGAAACATGAGTATGGTAAGGTAAATGCAGACGAATTTAAAGTTAATATCTTGGTTACTTACAGACCGCCGGGACAAACTCTGGAACATGACACCGAACTGTACCTTGTCTTGCCACTAACACTTTTAAATAGTGAGTCATTTATCCTGGAAGATTTATATTTTCTCCATGTAGACTGGCTGACGCTCTCCTCTGTTGAGTCAGAGCTACATAGAATGCTAGAATTTTAGCAGAAGATAATTAATTTAGTATCAGAGGCAATGCGTAGAGATAATGTACTTGATCTTGTCATAGCCAGTTAGATAACCTCATCGATAATGTTGCAGTTAGCGAATATTTTTAAGTTTTGTGATCTTGAACTAGTACGTGCTCATATTGACGAGGCCTTGGTGCTAAAATTTAGAAAATCTAATTTTGATAATTTCAGACGCGCATTATCACATATTTAGTTACCTGAGACAAATCATATTGATGAAGCGTGGTCACATTTCAAAAATCAATTAATTCCACAGCATTTTTTATTTCACCCTTTACTGTTTGAGGAAACCTAACAACAAAAGAAGCCTACCTTGGTTTAATAATAAAAGCAAGCGACCGCTACAGCTGAGAAATAGGTTACATAAACGTAGGAAAGCGTATAATTTGACTGAAAACATTGGATTATACAACCAGTATAGACCACGAGTTATCAAACTAATTAAGCAAGCAAAAAGGCAATACGAAAAAAAATATAATGCAAATATAATGCCAACTTCTTTTATACATTAATAACAAGAAACATTTTAGAAGTAGGATCGGTCCATTAAAGGAAAGCACTGATAACCTTGTGACATGATCAAAGCATTGCGAGAATGTTGAATAGATACTTCAGTTCAGTCTTCAATACCACTTAGGTTGGTGATACCATTAACACTAATGATATCAATACCAATGATTCGACGTGGTCCGAACACACTCTGCAAAACTTAACACGTACTGAACATACTTAACAATAAAAAAACAAATAAAAGTCCAGGACCAGACAAAATTTTTCTCAAGATCAGTAAAGAAATAAAAGTACGAAGTAGTTGACAGCCCTTGCATCTTTATTTAACAGATCTTTATGATCAAGCTTTGTTCCTGACGACTGAAAGACAGCCAGTACCACCTTAGTCTTTAAGAAAGGCGACAGAAGAATACTTGGGAGTTACGGATCCATCAGGTTGACATCTGCAGTCGGCAAATGCTCGAAATCATAATTATAAACAAAATAGTTAGTTATCTTGAACGTAAGTTATTGATCAGGGAATCACATCACTACTTTAGCTATAAGTGATTGTATTTATGTGAATGTTTAGAAATATTATGACTTTTTCTGTTTACAATATCACCATCTTTTTAAACATTGTTCATCTTGATTTTCAGAAGACGTATGATAAGATTCCTAAATTTAAATAAATTATGAGAGTCAAACAACTTAGGATCGCAGATAATGTGCACAGTTGTATCATTAACTTTTAAAGAATGGAAAACAAAGGCTTATTGATGCAAATAAACTTTTAAATTGATGATGAGTCATGAACGAGGAGTAAAGGAGTAAAGCTAAGATGGAACGAGACTATACTAAATTTTTACTTTACCAATGTTGTCGTTAGAGTGTACTAAACTTATATGATCCGTTGCGCAGTGTAACACAATAAACTCTTAAATGCAAGCTTGACCACCATCTTTACTAGCAATGTTTTCCTGTTAGACTATATGACCCAGCGTCTTGATGGCTTTTTGACTGCATTGGTTGTGAGAATTTGAGTCTAGGCCACTTTAGGCCTAGGCTGGAATGAAGGACGAGATCGTATATCATATGCAGAATTGTATGTATCATTAGATATATTATACTGTCATAATATTTGTAAAGAATGTATTATTTTAGAATTTTACAAATAAGCCTGCGACGCGCGGGGATTCGTACGTCCTTGGAACCCTTGCCATATTGTGGTAAGTGCCATTTTAGAAGCGCTAGAAGAATGAGTAAGCTAATGCGAATAAAGAAAGCGCCAAGTGGAGCGCTAGAGCAGCTATAA